>JAWWEU010000053.1:10482559-10654528 GCA_035583155.1 Acropternis orthonyx | reverse complement strand
TTGGAAGGGACCCACAAGGACCATCCAGTCCAACCCTCAGCCCTGCACAGGCCCATCCCCAAGAGTCACCCCCTGTGGCCCAGAGCATCATCCAAACCCTCCCAGAGCTCTGGCAGCCTTGGGGCTGTGCCCACTGCCCTGGGGAGTCTGCTCAGTGCCCACCACCCTCTGGGGGAAGAACGCTTTCCTGAGATCCACCCTAAAACTCCCTGACACAACTCCAGGCCCTTCCCTGAGTCCTGTCACTGGTCACCACATTGGATGACAAGTCAATCAGAGCTTTCAGAACCTTCCAATAACCAAATGTTTTCCGATAGCCACCTTTTTATGCAGTAATGCAACAGGGCAGTATATCTGATAGTTTGACAAAGCGTGCAGAGAACACCAGGCTTTATTTTCCCCACATTATCATTCAGACATTCAATGCAAAGCTTGTTCCTTGTAGGTCTCAGCTTAGCCAGACTTTCAGCCTCATGTTCAGGCTTTGAGTCACCTGGCAGGGAGGCGTGGGAAGAGCTGGTTTACCCTGGGAACATCTGAAGTGTCTGAAGAACAGCTCTCGAGCTGATGAGATTGTAGCTGGCACAGTGGTGTTCGTACGGAGAAGCCTCTTTAGCAGCAACCCAATGAAATAGCTCTTTCCTGTAGCTCATGAAGGCAAATGAGAAGGTGAGTGTGACTCTGTGACACTGGTTTAAAGAATGTCACCTTCTGCTGTTAACTACATTTTATTGGGTCTGATTAAATGGCTGAAATTAAAAGAACATATAAGTAGTTTTTAATCCAGGACTTACACATTTTTTTGATTTGTATAATAGTTTGAATGCTGAGATTTGAAACAGTTTAGAAATGTCACTATACTACCTCACGGGGTTGGAAAATTATGGTTTAAAAAATCCCTACTGAATTTGTGAAAGGGCAGCAAAGCTGATAAAACCATTTAACCCCCCACCCCTCCTCAGTGTTTTTTCTGTCAGACTTAAGGAATTCCTTTATTCAAGAACCAAAATCAGAAGCAGGGTTGAAAGGATGCAGCTCTGCTCATACTCCCCCCCTCCATGTGGAAAACCACCCAAGTTTATGTCCTATTGTTAACAAGGAAAGCCAGAAGTTGTGTCTTAGCCTACCTTGAACTTTTAATTTGTATTTTCATTAGACAGGTCAGTGAGCATCTTTTCCACCTCTTTGTTAATTCTCTTTCAGTAGCTTCCCAATATCTACTTGTTCCTCTTACATTTGTGTTATTAAAACATAAAATTCTGATAGAATTTGGGGGAGGATCAGTGTTTACAATACTGCAAAATCATTCAATGTACTTTCCAAGATACTGGCATGAAGTGGGACTTGTAAAAATTGTAGCAATGCCTTTCACATCCTGAAAGTTGAATGTGTTATATAAACTGTCTCTGGACGTGTCTGTTTAATAAGATGGCACAGTGCTAATGAAAAGATGCCAGTCCCTCATGTATTGCAGTCTTTGAGGGTGACAGGTGTAAGTGGCTTTTGGTTTCTGGGGTGTTCTTCCATGCTCCTAGAGGACTGTTTCATCACGAGGGTTATCCATTTTTACCTGAAACAATGGTGAATGGCTTTGAGCTAAAATGAAAAGAGATACTTCCAAGGTACAGAGATGCTGTAAAAAACCAAGCCACCAAAGCAATTTCCCTGCTGATAGAGTTCTGTTAGTGTATTGCATTATTTAGAACATACAAGAGCTAAATTGCTGTGAAAGATAATTGATGTCACAACAGGAGTGTTGGAGGCCAAAAGAGTGTTGAAAAATTTGACAGGCTTTTTGTTAGTACCTTTAAGGTTATAGTGTCTGAAATGCAAGCAGACATTATGTCATCCTGCAATAGGAATATGTTCTTCATTTGACTGTGATAACAGTGAAATCTCATTTAAATAACCAATATGTGTATATCTTAAAGGTTTGATAATTGGGGATGTAACTATGAAGTTGTCAATGGATTTTGCTATTCTGAAATGTGTTACATTTTAAAGAGACTAGAAAAAAGATAATATAGTTATTTCTCCAGCTGAAATAATGAGGGAAAACTGCATAGAGACTTAGCATAGCAATTCTAAACAGAAACCTAAAAACATGCCTTTAATTCAGCCTGTTTGCAACACTGTTGCATGCACAAACCACATATCCTAAGAATTATTATTAGTTTCCTGCCTTCACATATAAACAGCTTTCTGGGATCAATATGATCCAAGCTTTAGAGCTTCAGCGTCTGTCCAATAAAAATAGGATAAGAAACCTCAAGTCTTTCACTAGATATTTCACTGTATGTTTTAAATGCTCTGTAGGAGAAAGGTTCAGTGCACAAAGGCTTTGGACAGCTGAAGGCTTATCTGAAACCCTTCTAAAGAATTGGTAAGAGCACAGAATGGGAGTGTGAAAATCTCCTCCAACATGCCAAGGAGCATCCTTTGCAGTGGAGTTTGACAGAATACTGTCAAATTATGGACTTTACATTTCTATGTCATGTTTTCTATGCAGCAGGTTTGCTCTATTCAGAAATATAGTGAAATGACTCTTTCTGTCCTGGTTCTCAAATATTATGCTTGGAAAATTTAGTTCAGGCAGTTTTAGCTCAGAAACAGTCCATTGCTTCCATAAAATGCCTGTGTTTATACTTGGGGCATTAAGCATTGTTATAGCAAAAGGAACCAAATCTCAGCTTCAGAAGCGAGAGCTCCTGCCCAGACTTCACAGTGGCTGGAGTGAGCTGCAGTTTGATGTGATACAGTTTGGAGATACAGATTGCTGAGACACAAGTTTTTCCAATGGTAGCTCAGTGTACAAGCATTGAAACATCTTGAAATTGTAAAATTGGAAAGGGCTTTCTGGGCTGGAAATGAGCATTGCCAAGTCGTGTTGAGCCTTGCTTCCATGAACACCACCAAGTCCTGTTCCCCAGGGCTGGGCTCAACCCATTCTCCAACCAGCTTGTGCTTGGGTTTGCCCCAACCCATGCAGGACCTTGTGCTTGGCCTTGCTGAATTTCATGAGGTTTGCCCAGTCCCACCTCTGCAGCCTGTCCTGCTTATACTGACTGAAAAAAATTGACTTAACTAGCCAAGAATCCTTTCTGGGACCCTGATTTAGGTAAACAGCTTGCTCCTTCCATCCTATGCAAGAGAGGCAGTTTCATGTTACTTTGAGCAGTAAACAGAATGAACACTTGATATCGTATTCAAAGATGAAACTTCATGTGTGTTTTTTTTTTTTTTTCAAAATAGTACATCTGCAAAAAAAATTAAGAGCTGCAAGGATCCAATTAGCTCAATGAAACATTAATTTATGTGTCGTGAAGTAGTCACAGAAAGGAAGATAAAGGTATGTTTAGGAAGGCTAAATTGGTGAAGTCTTGCTGAGTCACAGTATGAAATGTATTTGAATGATGCAGATCTCGTTAAAAACCATCAACTTACAACCATTAATCATGGAATAAAAGTGGTATGAACTCCAGACCAACAGGAGATCCCAGCCTTAGCTAAATGAAGCAAAGAGGGGGTGTTTGTTACACTATATAAGATGGATTTCCTATGCACTGAGCCCTTCTGAAAACAAGTATCATGTAGCAGGAAACTTTTATCCAACAGTTGTGAAGGTTTCCCTGGTGGAGGGGCTGATAAAGTGGGAGTCATTGCACCCACTCACCACTTCCAGTGTGCTGAGTCCGAAATGCACATTTGCCTTGATTTTTTTTTTTATTTTTTTTTTTTAATAAGGCAAGAGAGGAATAAATCAGTAATTGTCAGCTACTGAAAAATGTGTGGAAGAACTGGATGGCCATGTTTGTTTTGGGGGAGATGTTGCTCAGAGCTCAGCTGCCTGCCTAGGGAACATCAAGCAGTTACTGACAGCTGACAGAGCAGTGAGAAAAGTCATTTCCTATGATCAGCCTAACCAAGAGTAAGTTAAGATCACTTGCTCTTTTGTCACACACTTAAATGACAAATTATTTTCACTACAGTATGAGGAAGATTTCCTTATCACTGATGAACTCTACAGACTTATTCAGCATAAGGAACATTTTTCAGTGCTCCCCCTGTCTTCCCATTTCCCAAGCCCAAATATTGTCTATCTTACCTTATCAACATTGCTGAGATAATACACCAAGGGCTGTCTCAGCTTTGCTTTGCATCTGTCTGAGAGGAAAGGCAAATAGTAAGTGCAAGAAAATACTAAAACCTACCTGCTCTAACAGAGTATCTGTAGTACCAAAGGGTATGATTTTAAACCAGAGTAGTCACGGGGATATAGGCAAAATGTTTCAAGCCTTTAACTCCATCTCAAAGTTGACAGAGTTAAGACCAATATTGATATTTATTAGAGGAATTAGTATTCAATAGTGCCTCATGATTACACACAGTGAGTGCAATGAGCTGCTTTAGAAACTTTATTATTTAGAGCTATTTGGTCAGGTATCTTCTAATAGGTGATCAGGCTGGGGTGTTTTGCTGTTCCTAAAATTGTCAGTATTCATCTTCTCAAACTGGGCCTGCATCTCAGGATAATGGGCTGATGTTCATATCAGATCAGGGCTTTGGTTTTTAATACCTTGAAAATAGATAACAACTTGCACCCAAAAGTAACCCTGTGCTGCAGGGCACTGTAAGGGAGCTGTTGGTCGCTCTGTTAGACTCTCCGATCCCGTTTTCCTGGGAATACTCTGGCAGCTCCACAGAGGTGCTCCCAGGCAGCCCCCCACCACAAGCACTTTTACATCAGTCCTAATGAGCAGCAGAAGAAAAGCCACAAATAGCATTGGCTGTCTGAGCCATCCAATTCTCACCCTGATTCTGCACATGTTAACATGTCGATAATGACATTTTCCCTGGGGTCAAGTCCTTCATTATCAAGATTAACCTTCATTTTATTCTTTTTTTCTAATATTATATCTTCAATGTTAAGTCTTCTTCAGGGATCTCTTTTCATTTCCTTAACCCTCAATTTAGTAAATCCTGCTTATTCATGCCCTTTTATTCTCTTCATTTCTTTTAAGGGTATCTATTCTTACCTAGATTTGTCAAGGAAACCACCACCTTTTGGTTTAACCAACATTCCCAGAGCTTGAAAGAGCAGTGTTATTAGATGGAGGAGTGAAAATTATATTTTAATTTCCTTCTTCAATTACATTAAATTATGTATGATCTCTCTTTTGCTTAGTGCATCCTTTAAATTAGAAAGTTTAAATAGAAAAGGACTCTGTTTTTCATTACTAATTCCCTGATAATTAAGTATACACTGACTTCTATTCATGTTCATTAAAGGTTTGAAGTAGTCCCCGAATCCCCAGATCGTGTAACAAAGGTCAAGAATACATCCCACCCTGTATCAATTATTATTTTAGTTAGTATTTGGTCATTAAATGCCAGTTCAGTGCTGTTTCTCTCCTCACTTTGTAGGCAGGACAATTATGGCACTTGACAAGAAAATAATAAGTAATTTTCTGGGAGTTCCTTCTTCCTTTGCTCTACAAAGAAACATTTCCCCTTCCTGACCCCCAGCTGGGAAAAACTATCTGTCCTTTGAATAAAAAATAAAAATATTAAGGGAGAATCCTCAGTTAATGTCATTTGAAATCCAGAGAACAGATCAAATAGACTAAACACTAGAAATCTAATTTAAAATTGTAGGTGAGCAGAAATAGAATGTAGAAACTAAGATAACAATTATCAAGTTTCTTTCAGATACGTCTCATCTTCCTTATTATCATAATTATTTAAAATGCACGGGGAGACTCCAGCCAGGTGTCAGCCCCTCTTCTCTCTGAACTCTGTGTTGGCTTTTGAGGAGCAGGGTTGTCACAAAGAGATGAAAATGTAACGAGCAGGACAAGGGGCCTGAGGGACCCAGAGACTCAGGGGAGAGCACAGCAGATTAGAGATCACCATAATTGCAGCAACTCGCTGGCAAATTGTCCCCAGCACACATATTTGTAGGATCCTGGAGGGGAAACCTCTCCTCGCAAGGCTGAGGTGTAAATCACAACCTTTAAAACCAGCCCTCAGGGTGTGTCAAAAGGCAAAGCAAAAGCAGACACTGATGTATTTAGGAATTTGCCTTCTAATCAGCCTCTTCTTTCTTCCAGTCAAGGCCCTGGTGCCTCCTTGGGGTTATTGTTTCGTATTCTTTTCTTCCAAACTACAAACAATCCCCATGCTCCTTCTGGAGCCCACTCTGGCAAAGCTTGGGGAACGTGTAAAGACTGTAAGACATGACCTTTACATTATCCATGGCACAGAAAGACAGGTTTTAACATCCCCTTGAACCCATTTTTCTCTGATTTTTGTTTGTTGTGTTGGTTTGTGTGTGATGTTTTTGTGTTTTTTGGGGGGTTTTGTGTGGGTTTTCTGGATTTGTTTTGGGGTTTTTTTTGGTGGCTTTTTTAATTTTCTTTTCTCCCTGCTTAGTGCAAGTTCCAGAGATTAAGAATGAAGATTTCTCACTGATTTTTCCACTCTCTTGCTGTTATTAAACTAAAGTGCATTTAGTCTTTAGCAAACGCGGATTCTCCAAATGTTTTGCAGAGGGGAAAAATGCATTTATGTCTTTGTAGCAACATTAAACAAGGCAAGAAAAGTGACAAGCATCCCATCAGGCAGTATAATTAATACTTATCACTTCTGCCATGTCTCCAACTGTGCGTTTATCTTCTTTACTTCTTCCTCCAACCCTCCAGTGGAGTGACTAAGATCATCTACACCTACATCTGAGGAGGGAACAGAATTAAATTAGAGACATTCTCTTTCAAATTTAATAGGGAGTAACATGTGTGTTCAAGAGATGGAACCTGGTTCTTGTTACCTATAAACAGCAGAAGTATCTTAAGTTTAAGACAAGACTATTTTTCACATCCCCATCCCAGCTCCAGCCCACTTGGATGAATCACTGAACTACTTACTGGCATCGAGGAATGACAGGAGTGACAAGTAATTGCAGCAGTTGATTTCATTTTCCTTTGTTGATAATGCAATAGCTAAGCACTAGAGGAAACTACAGTAGCTGTCCTGGAAACTGAATTAAAGTCTAAGCAGGGGGATAGCAGAGGAAGACTTGGGTAGTTACATTGTACCATTTACTTTCTTTCAATTTCTGGTGAGACATCTTGATCCTGAAATACTGTTTCCTGTTCCATTGGCTTTGTAGAGCTGGATTGCTGTACAAGTGGAGGGCAAAGACATGAAATTCAAGCTACCAACCAAAGGGGAGTGCTCCAATATCCACACAATTTTAATACTAGCCCTGGCAGGGTTACAAATGAAACTGTTTCTGCATAGCTGTTGAGAACTGCCTTAATTCAAAACCAAAGCTTTCCTTAATCACAAAAAAAATTTACAAACTTTGCTCTAAAACTTACTTTAACATAACATTCTAATAGCACAATGTGTACTAAAATCAGGATAGGACCTTATTTCCAAATTGATTCATCTGATCTCACTAACCTCCAGCTGCTTGTGGCCTTTACGGTCTAATGAGGTTTGCACAAAAGATGTAGAAGTTGATACTCTGGTTCAACACATACAGAGAAAGGAGAGGAGAAGCATCTTTCTCCCTTCTCCAGTCTGTTTATAAATAGGTTTGTATGTGGATGGTTCCTTAGGCAGGTTACAATTCAAAGCCCAGGATCTTGCTTTGTGCAAATCAGATGGTCCAGGAGATTTTCCTTGGTTTCTTTGCTATCAGAAATATTTTAAAAGCTGTCTGGGTTAGTCTGTAAAAAATTCTCCAAGAGCCAAGTTTGTAGCTGCTCCTACTCTACTGTTGGTCCAGAGTCCTGGAAACAGGGGTCAGACCCTCCACAGGGGCAGACACCCAGGAAAGGGCTCAGGCTCTTTGCATCAGCCACTCTGGGCTCCAGAAGCTGCAAGGGTGACACACAGTGGGATCCAGTGGAACACAGGCCAAAAAACAAGAGAAAGGAATATATTACCAATATGTATTAGGGATGAAGAAATTACATTTGTTTTCCCCTAGTTTTATCTCTATAATTTTTCTTTTTTTAATGAGAAGCAAGGTTCTGCCCTGAAATGCATTTTTAAAGATACATCTCCATTGACTTCACCAGAAACAACCTTACACCTTAATTATGAATAAACAGAATTGAAGTGTCCTGGCCATGTTTATCATCATAGAAAGTCCTTGGGCTGGTTCTAGCACAATAACCATCTGATAGTCTACATTCCTCAAACATGGTGAGTTAAGACTGTCAGGAGTTAAACCCTGTAAAGAACTGTGTTAAGTACTTTACTAATTCTAACAGCTGAGCTTCCTGTGAAAACCTAAAGTTCCCAGGTGTCCTGCAGTGAAGTGGTGAGTGCTTTGCATCCCTGGGATTGGCTGGCCTGGCTGAATCCACAGGTAAAGTGGGAGGGAGCTGCAGGTACTCAGGATTTAGGTGGGAGCAGTTGGGCAGGGGTGGAGCGGATGGCTGTGATCAGACACAGAACCTTTCAGATAAGGAAGCTGTCTGGTTTTGTAGGGTTTTTGCCAAATCCTACTGTACTAATGGGGCTAAGCAATCACATGTATTTTGCTCTCTTGTGTGTTGTTGTCTTAAAAACCTTTTTTCCTTACCAATCTGTTTTGTCTCTCACTCAAAGATATCAGTAAAAATAGACTTTATGGTTTCAGTGTAGTGTGCTCAGAAGCTCTTTAACTCCTTATGTGCATATTGGGAGACCTTGGTGGTTTATATATGCCCCTCAGCTTTCCCAGCATTCAGGTTAACCTATTAAATAATCTTCTAAATACAACAAACATTTGATATATCAATATCTCCACTTGGTTTTTCTTATATCAGATATTCTCAAAAGCAATATCCCATTCTTTCTGATCACAATTCTCCCTTTGTACCTCCATTTCCTTTATCACTTCTATCTTTAGGAGCTTTTATGTATCTCCTGCTTGAGTGTTTTTTCTGGTTTTTTTATCAGATTCCCTTGTTCTCCCAAGAAGGATTTGTTTTTTTCAATTTTCACTTGTTATCTGATGGATTTATTTCTGGTTTTCATACTGTTTTCATTTATTAATTGATGGATTTATTCTGCTTTTTGTGCTGCCTTAATTTTAAAGATAAGAATTAATTCAAGTAAGAGAAGCTTCCCTGGGTTGATATAATTCCATGGTATTGGTAATATGGTGCCATTTCTGTGTTAATCTATAGCTTCCAGGAATTTCAGAAAATGAACTTTATATTTGCTTTAGTGTCACTTTCTAGAATTTGCTCTTCACTTTTTCAGAATTCTCAAGTTCCTCCAAGTCAAGGATATTTCTCTCAAATTCTCCGGAATAAGCAGTGTGCTGTGATTTCTTGGTGGGTGTTTCTGTGGGTGTTCAGATTTTGAAAATGAAACAGGGAGAAGGTTGGTAAGAACTTTTGGTAATGAATGTAACATCTATTGTTCAAGGGCAAAGTGGGCTGTTTTTCTTTACTGGGCTATTTTTGCTTTACTGAAGGCAGACAGAAAACTCCCTCTCTGAGCCGGTGGGTGGAGGTCAGAACAACACGTGCTTTAGCCATGGAGTGCAGCCTTTTCCAGCTTGTTGGTGCTCAGGGAATCAATTGGGCAGGTAATGGGGAGAGAGAGCTCCGATACGGAGGAGATTCAGGGAACATATTGATTAGAGCCCAAGGAAACCTGAGCACGGAGCTGTACCTTGGGCAATCTCGTGGCTGTGCAACAGGGATTAACTGCGGTTTCCCTGCAGTACTCAGGGATAAAAACATCCCACATTGCAAAGGCTTCAGGTAACAGTTTGTTCTTTGTCTCAGTCTTATCCTGGAGGTTTTTATTATGGAGATATAAGGAAAGACACATCCTGACTCACATAATATTAAAATATCAACATATGTAAGATTGCTTGGTGCAGAACAATTGGCGAATAGAAAACTGAAGTGTCAGAATTTCTTTTAAAAGAGTAACATTTGAAGGAGGGCTTAGGAAAAAAGCCTGTAAACTGGAGCAGTGAGGAAGTCAGGATTAAATAGCAAACACTTCAGATTTGGCTAGTTCTAGTAGAACTGTCTGGGTCCTGAAAGTGATTTCCTGGTGTGACTTGTAAGAATATTAAAATATCAGAAGCTTCAAATGAATAGTGATTCTTTATCAATTGCTTTTGACATAAATTCTCTAAAATATCTTCAAACAGTATGCTGTGCTGGAGGTATTTTGAAATGCACTTTTCCTGGCTGATGGTGGTGGCATTTTTTTGTTGTTGTTGTTTTGTTCTTGTTTTGGAGTTTTTGTGCATTTAGGGGGGATTTTTTTGTTTGTTTTGCTGTTCCTTGCACTCTAAAGGAGAACCTGTCCATCTTAAGGGGCGCAGATGTTATGGGTGCAATCTTAAAACACTATGTGTGCTCTTCAGGCAGCCCAGATAAACCTTTGCTTGCCACTGTCAGTGGAGCTGGAGATGTCACTTTGAGAGGTTTTTTTGCTCAGTGAAGGGAAAACACCAACTTTCACCTCCTGCACTGGATATTCAGCTTCCAGCTGCCAAAATGGCAAAGCATGTTAGTTTTGACTGTATGTATTAATTTATGGGAAATTAATTACGAAGCAGTTGTCCTGAGCAAGCAGAGTCTAATTCAAAGCCCACTTAATTAGTAGCAGTTTTGCTTTCATCTTTAAACTTGGTGCCTACAGGTGGAAATGGAGCAGGTAAATGCAAGGCTGGCCCATGATTGTGTGTTCCTCTAGAGAGACAAGTGAAAGCAGCTGATGGAGCCTGCTGATCATATTGCCAAATGCATGTATCTCTCACCAAAGCCAAACAGTGTATAATAGAAAAATGCCTTTGCCCTAATGACCACAATAAATATTGACTGTTTTGGTGTTTAGGTATCTATACATTTGAAATTACCTAATATTCTTCCTTTCCTGAATGCACACTCATGTGAATCTGGTTCTCAGAATTGCTTGTTCTCCATCATATATAAATTGTTTTTTGCAAAAAGGAAACAAGATTAGGGGTATTTATGTACCAAATTTAGAGTATTGAAACATGATTTAATTAGTCGATTTTAGGGTCTATTAATTATGGAATGATTTTTTTAATTTTGTGTGACAGTAATTAATTTGGGTGAAGGATTTTGAATGAAATTTGAAAACAATGTTTGATTGGAACTCAGAAAGTCACTAGTGTCTACTGTATATTGTAGGCTTTAATTTTGGATGCTGTTCAGCCTCTTCTAGGATTGAACATTCCTAATTCCGCAAAACAGGATCTGCCCTTTCAGAAAGTGAAAAGTCAAAGAGCAGCAGGAACTGATTCCTGTCTCTGATCCGGTATAGGTGGAATGAGGACTCAGACTGGAGTCTCTCACAAACCAAATACATTCCAAGAGTATCCTCCCTGGGTATTTCAGATCTCTGTGTGCACTAGAACATTTATCTCACACTTGTTGTGTTCCTCTTTATTCTCTTTTTGATGTATAATTTCTGATAATCTGAAATTTGTTAAGTGATGGAGAACAGTCATTGCAGTCAGAGCCAGTTAATTTAGTCTTTAAGGACCACTCAAAGCTGGAATGAAATGAGATTTCTACATGTTAAAGCAACTATAGTTTTGTGTTTCTGGGTGTTAATATCTTATGTCCTTATCAGAGTACTACACTGTGATCTTTTTCCATCTTCTCCCCTTTTTTTCTCTTAGTTCCTCAGACTTAAAAAAGCCAAAGTTTTTGCTATTTCACCGTCTTTTATGATTGGTGATAATTAAGTCGGAACAACAGACAGTTGCTGGCCATAAGTTTAATACACCAGTTGCAAAGTGAAAACCTGGGGGCACTGAACATACCCAGATGTTATGCAGACTTCACATCCATAGATAGGTAGAAAACCAGGAATTTAAGCTACAGCATATAATCAAGTTGTCAGACTGCTCCCTTCTGCTTCCCAATTTTAGGATATGATGCAGATGAGCTTTTAAAATCGATTTGAATTTGTGAACTCTGTTAATGAAAATGTTAATGCCTTGTTAGCTGTGGACTAATGGCAGTGGGGGCTCTCATTCCTTACTTAATGCTGGTACCAAGTGTGAGAAATCCTGATTTATGGCCTGTAAATGGAATGCCAGAGCAAGCTTTCTTGCTCCGGGAGCTGCTGCGCTTCCCTCCTGCCTGTGCTGTGCTGCACGAGGTGGGATATTGATGAATAGTTTTATGACTCATTTGGGGAGATCTATGAAGGCAGTAACTTCATAAGGTGGCATTTTATCACAGTTGTGTTCGACCTGCTGCAGTTGACTCATTGATTGGAGTCAGTCAGGAGAAGCAAAAGGCCCAGGCTTGGGGAATTCTGGGGAAAGTGCTGATATTTGGGGGTTTTTTTTTATTTTTTTCCAAAGCCTTTATTTCTGACAATGTGCCAATGATTGCTTTATGTGTGCCTAATTATTCTGTCACTAGATGAGGTTTTGTAATTCTCTTCAGAGCAGCAAAGTCTGAGTTTAATATTAGCAGATGCTGTTTTTTCCTTTTTGGCATTTTTCTTCTCCCTAGACCTACTTTGGCAGTGCTTTTTGGATTTTTGATTGAAAAAATTGAACTTTGAAACTATATGTATTCATGCATCATTTAGTTTGCAGAACTCTGCTCAATTACAATGCAGAGCTGAGCTGGAGAGATGTGTGGGACAGCCATTCCTGAAGAAATACTATGGCTTTAGATGTTGTTTTGTGGATGTGGTTTAGCACTATTTGCAAGATGAGCTGTTAATATTAAGTGCTCTGCTTTCAGAACAGAACCTCATTAAAAAAAAAAAAAATCCGGATTTAATACTGAATAATTTTTAGTTTTAATGTAGTGAACAATTATTTTGGCTTTGTCTATAATACTGTTGGTAATGGGTAGTTATTACTGTGTGAGTATATAGAGTTAAAATCCACTTCTGGCTCTGCTTTCAGGCCCTGAGTCTATTTCTGCCTTGGTGTGTGTGATTGGTTTGTTTGCTTGTTTTACTTGCGATTTAGTTTGAGTTCCTGGGTTTTGCAAGACAACTTGCTCCTTTCATTCAAGAAACTAATCAAGATTTGCTGGATGTTTCTTGTTTACTGATTCCTGGCTTAATGTGCCTCTCATTCCTTATATAAATATTTGGTAGGTGTCTGAATTAAATTTAAAGCTTGTTTCTCAGTTCTTAAAATGAAGTGTTTGGCATAAGGAGGATCGAAGTTGCCCCTGTATGAACAGGTCCAAACAGACTGACACTCACTCCAGCAGTGGTGTTTGTCAGGAAAAATAACTAGCTGTATCCAACACGTATGTCCAGAACTTTCCACTGGAATCTTTATTCAAAAGTAAAACTGCTCCTATTAGTTGCTCAGAACACTTTTAAAAACATACCGGTATAGAGTCAAATTCTGCTCTTCTTTTCTTGTCCTTCTGAACTCATGTACAGGAGCGCTGAGGAACCAAGTGACGAGCATTCCTGTTCACAGCAAACTGATACTGAAAACATTTGATAAAAACTGATTTGTCCTTGTCCCTGCTGGGTTTGGATTTCAGTTAACAAAAAGCTGTGCAGAAGTAGCTGGTCATATATCAAAGAGTTTAGATCTAATAGGTCTTTGAAGAGATAGCGTAAACATCTGGGAATAGAGGTTGAAAGCAGAGATGTTCTATAACAAGAGCTGCCTTTTTAATCCTGGTCAGTGTCGGAAAATTACTGTTGATAAGCAGAAACTTACTGTAGCTGTGACTTCATTAAGCAGCAGATTTGCTGCACTTTATACATTGTATTATTATGTTAAGTGCTCTTCAAGTTCATACCTAAGTAGGCATGGACATGAACATTGGGAAAACCCTGAATTTTCTTGCTTCAACTTTGTTTTACATTAGTAAAGTTGACTGTGGAAGTGTGTTGTGTACAGGGTTCCTCTGTTCATGACTGAATGAATTGAGAAGAGGAAGTGATTTTTATGATATACTTGACTGATGTATTGTTTGATTATCTTCAAGACAAAGGCTGGAATAAGTATTGGAATGTTCCATAATACCAGTCTCTAATTCTTTTGTGTTCGTTTGAGACTTGCAAAACTATAGACTTCTGAGGGCAGTTTTACTGACTGTGTTTGTAGTTAGGATAGTGGGATTGATTGTGAACTCACTGACAGGATTTAACTGACCTGTCCCAGCAAAATGCCTGAAAATGAGTATAGAAAAGCAAGTTCTTTATGGTTTGCTTGTTTGACTTTTTTTCTCAACATTCAGATTAACAGAATTCATAAATCCAGTGATACCATAATTGTCAGGGCTGGTTACCTTGGTGCTTTTGGAGAAAGTCAAGACACCTCTCCCTGTGCTTATCTTACTTCGGGCTTTACTCAAATGAGATTGAAGCCTCTTCAGATTGAAGAGACAAAGTTTTTATGAGGAAATGTTATGGCTGCTCAATGCTTAGAGAAGAGCTTTATTGAACCTGAGCTCCTAAACAGAGGACAATTCAGTTCCTAAGGAAAACTAAAAGCATCAGATTAGTGTAATAGCCCATTGTAGTTGTTAAAAGGAGAAGCACATGTATTTACTGATTCCTGGTGCTGCCTCAAATGCAGTCTCTGTACTCTGGCTTAGTATGAAATCATTTTACTCAGTATTGTGGCCAAAGCTCTTTCATTATTCATGTAAAGAATTCAATTTTATCTGACTGCAGCTTTAATATAATATTTTGACTGAGGACATAAACACTTTATTAAACTAGATGCCTTACCATTTCATCCAGTTCCATAAACTGCTCTTGCTTATGTGATGAAACTTGTTTAAAAGAAGTGCTACAGGTAACCTGAGCCTGCTCAGGTGTTTGAGGGTGTTGGTCTTTTGCACCTTCTGTTCATGGTTTGAGTTGTAATTAGCTTGCTTGAAGAAAGGTGGTCAGATCATCACATAGCTCTAAAAACTGATTCTGGATGAAGCAGTTGTGGAGTTTTTAAGTGGAGAAAACACATTTTAAAATCACCGCACATATAGGAAACTTTGCCATTGTCTGATTGCCCCATTTTTCTGGCAGCCAGACCCAGTTTTTCTAAGGCATCACAGAAGAAGCTCTGTATTTGCCTTAAGCTGTTACATGGGGCAGCACGAGAACAAGAAGGGTCAGATCCTTCTCTGAGCTCTTCTAGGATTGCTGCTGGAGAGGATCTGCGAAGGAGTGGAGCTCTGGGCCAGGGAATGCTGCCCCTCCCAGGGCATGGGGAGGGGAAGCAGCCTGTGGAACTCGGTGCCCCGGCTGGTGGTCTGTCCTGCAGCTCTGCTGCAATCTCTTCAGCTGTTTGAGAGCTGCCCTGTTTGTCTCTTCCTCTGTAATAGTGGCTTTCTGTGTCTTGTTTTGGCTTCTCCCATTTGCCTGTTATCCTGTGCAATTGTGAGCCTTGGAGAGATGGAAGCAGAGGCAGAGGAAATGTGCTTGGGACACGTCCTACACTACCCCTGGTTCGAGAGCCACAGTCTGAGCATGAAAATAACCTCAAGAGAGGGCAGCTGAGCAATTTGAAAAAGAACCTAATTTCGAGGCAATCCAAGTGATAATTGGGCTGCTCAGGAACAGCAAAGCACCAGGTGTTTGACAGTGTTCCTGCTGAATCAGTGAAAGCATGAGGGGCTAAGGAAGTCAGACTTAACAAATGAGTTCTTTTGCTTTAGGAGAGATGTGTTGGTGGAAAAAATAACCAGGAAATGAAGCCAGGCAGATGTAAACATAAATACTTATCTGTTACTGTGTGGAGAACTTTGCTTTTAAAGGCCTTTGTTTGTTAAATGTTTTTATTTCTTATTATATAGAGGAGATGAAGTCAAGGATTCCAATGTAATAGATTATTGTAGAACAAAGGCTTTCAGTTAATCAGTTAATCTAGACAGGATGGAGATTGTTTGAATACACACATTTCTCTTAAGTGCTAATTAAATATCTGTTGTAGAGGTAAAGAAACCTTAGCTGTGAAGAAAGAATAAAGCCTTTATTAAAAAAAAGAAAAGCCAAACATCACAATTTTGAAGAACAGTTGTGGCTTTTATTAAATTATTTTTAATGATACTTAAAAGTTATAGCTATTTAGAGGTAGCAGATTTTTTGATTGGTGTGAAGATTCCTTCCATCTGTGAGTGTTAGTTCTTTCCAGGTCCAAAGGATAAGTGACAGGTTTGGACTGATCTGCATTATTTCGGGGTATCTGCAACATGTTAAGTAGTTCAGTGAGGAGAACAAAATCCAGTTTTTAAATCTTGTTCTTCACCATTTGGAAATGTGACTCTTTCACCTCTTCAGGAACATAATAGCAGGTTGTCAGCCACCCCCAGAAGGACACTGCTAAACAGTGAAGCCTCATACTTGAGGTGGCAGTTGTTGATTATCATACAAAATCAATTACTCTGTCAGGTGAAGCGGATTCGTTCCAGTTATGATGGTGGCAAACTGTGAAAAATTGTCATTTGCAAAACAATAGTGCAATTAGGGCTTCCTAAATCCCAGGACGAGCAAAAGCAGAGCTTGGAGCAGTAGTGGGACGTGCTGGAGGCTCCCTGTCCTCTGTGGAGCTCAGAATTGGGAGCACACACAGTCACAGGGGTGGATGGATGGGTTTCTCTTCCGTTGTGCTGGCTGAGCATCTCCCTGAGCCCAGTGCACTGGCAGGTTCTACAGCAAGGAAACCAGCTCTGTCCCTTGGCCAGCAGGGTGTATAAAATCAACTTTTCAAGGCTACCATGGGGTGTTTCCCCAGGTTAGAGCAGAGGCCGTAATTGTTTTCTATCTTATTTGCCTTTTCTTTGACTGGTATGTTGTGCATTTAAAAAAAAAAAAAAAAAAAGCCTGTGTGCATAGCTAAGTTTTTGAAAAGAGGCTTTTATGAAATCAAAGATAGTCACTGATATCTCCTAAATACAGCATGTTCAGAGCTGCCTGTGTTGGGTACCTTCAGATTTAAAATGTATGGCAAGTAAATAAGAACATAAAACTGATGAACCAGAATGTGAAAGGGGTCACATGCTGTATTTTGTTAGTCAGCACAGCAGTAAAATACCAGAGGATGTTGAGATGTTGTCTCCTGATATAAAGCTAAAAATGCATCACTCATAACAGTATCACAGGAAGGCAGAGGGAAGGTTGGTCCTGTGCACTGTGTGTGTATTTCACTGCTGACTTGAGAGCACACCATGATTTCAGTCTGGTTGGGGAGCAATATCAAGATCCCTTCCTTTCTTCAGAGGTTGGGGCACTTAACACAATCTCTTCTCAGTAGGTTCCAGGCTCTCAGAAATACCCTGTCCCTGAAGTGCTGTGGCTCACCAGGTCTGACATGCTGAGGGTGTAGCAAAGAATGCAAAGGTTCGATCAGGTGACACAGTACAGATCACAACCAATGTCTTGTGCAGAAAGGCTTTCAGATGCTTATAGTTTTTATTTCCAAATCCTGACCTCAGCTGTGGTTGGTGTTAGAGTGTAGGTTGGCAGCGTAGAGGTTTTTCTTGGTTTGCTCTAAGCTTTAATTGGTGATTTAGATGGCCACTACAAAAAGTAAATAGTGTCAATACTTACGTATATTGTTGAATTTTCACCCCTGAAATTCTGCCTTCCCAAGCAAATTATTTTCTCTAAGCACTATAGAAAGACATCTTTTCATTCGGCTGCTTAAGGTGAAATTTAAGCCTGCAAGATTGTACTTGTAACCACTTAAAGCAGTGAAATCACGGTGCCAATAAATTACCCGTGGTGCTGAATTCACAGAATTCTGCCACTCTGTCCTTTCCCTCTGAGCTGAAGGACAGTGAAAGGAGAACAGACAGTGTCACATGGCAGGGAAGCTCCTCTGGAGTGTCCATGGATCCATGATGTGCTGTTGGAGTGTGGGAATGTGTGCACAGTCGGCATGATGGATAGATGGCTAAATATGATTTACATGCTATCAGAGCTGGACAGAATTACTTGAACTGGGAAAAGTTTTCTTTCCTGTCATGAAATATGGTTTATGGGGGGGGAAAGATAAATTTGAATGTTTGTAAGTGGGTGTTAAGAATGCTTCTGGCCTTAAACACTGGCAAGTTATTACTGTGTGCAAACATCCTTGCTCGAGGCAATGTTTGCTTCAAAATAAAGCCTCCCACTTTGTCTTGTGAGCAGTCCAAGAGTGTCTCATGCAGTAAGAGTGGTGATCTGAGGGATCTATGTATAGCCACAGACTCTGGGATGGTTGGGATTGAAAAGGCTGTAGGTACACACTCCATTTTTTTTTTTTTTCTGATTTGAACATCTGAATGGTGCTTTCCTGGTTTAGTAAATTAACTAGCCATTGGAAGAATCTGTCCTTGAGGAGTCCAGTAAATACTAAATTTTTGAACAGCTTTCTGTTTATACTTTAAAAGTAAGTACATTTTAAAAAAGTATGTAAAAGAAAAAGGGAAAAGCTTTGTACTGCTCTTCTTTAAACAGAAGACCAAGAATAAGACAACTAGAAATTAGAGTGAAGATTGTCACTAAATGCCAAAGTCTATTCAAAGCACTGATGACATCGAACTATGGGCGGATGAATATTTGTGAAGTCCTCATTCTTGAAAGTTAAACCAAGGGATTATGCACTGTCCAGCCCTGGGAATAAAGGATCTTTCAGGCTTGTTCAGAACTGGTAATGTAAGTTTGGGGAATATCAGAGTTCAAGCTATTAAAACTCTGTTGTTCATTCCAACAGTGACTTTTCTACTGCCCCCAGTTCATGAGGCCAAGCATTTTTACTTTTAAAGAGGCTGAAGAAACAGAATAAAGAGACGCTGCCTTTTAAGGCTCTGCTTCTCATTTTTCTCCTTTGCTTTCTTGCTTGATTCCCTGGAATTGGGCCGGATTTGGCCCTTTTTTTCTCCTTTCCCTTCTTTCACATTTCCAGTAACCTGCTTTAGGTTTACATTTCTTATTTAGGACAGGTTTCTAGATCTTGTTTATATGCCTTCTGCATGTTCCTCTCAGAGAGAACATTTTTCAGTGAGGAAAGAACTGGAAGAACAGCACCAACTGGAACTGGTGTTTGTTTTCTTCAAATCATATTTTACAGGAATTTAAATCACCAGGTGGATAAATGCACAAATTATGGCAATTTGCCCAATTGCAGGAATAGCTTGAGATTTGTCCCCAAGTTTGTTCTGGCATAATTCCTAATTCATTTACCACCTGGTCAGCCATACCCTTGATTGCTGTTTCTGCAGGTGCCAACTCCATCCCTGCTGGTGGGATCTCTATTTATTTACCTATTTAAAGGTTCAGTTGCTTTAAGCCTTTTTCTCTTAGGATGTGTTCCTCGTTTTGCAAGAGCAGTTACTTGTGATTATAGAAAGCAGCAGAGCCTGATCCAGAGCCCATGGAGTCCATAGGAAGGTGAATGCTTTGCTCAAAATATAAATCTGTTGTGGTTCTTCTGGTCTTCCTGGTTAGACTAATGTGAATCTCCCAGGAAGACTTATAAGGTTGTTTTTTATGTCTGATTTTCCTTCTGCTGCCTTCTTTAAAAGGAGAGGAAAAAATACACCCAAATTACTTTATCTACTTTATTCCAACTTTAACAGTTTTATACAGTGAAACTCCAGAGTATCTCAAGCTGCTCATATTTGAAATGAAAACCCCTGCAATTTGTAAACTGTCAAACTTAATACAACATCTCAGTGTTAATAGGATTTTATTGACTTCTACCATCAGCAGAGGAAGAGGTTGATAAAGTGCCACAAAGGAAATGAAGATACAATACTCATTTTACTTGCATCTCCAGAGCTGTGTAAATTTGATTGCTGAATTTATGGTAATCCAGCTCATTGGCCATTGCTCTTCTGGGGGAGTGGGGATGGCAGAGGATTTCTGGAAATGAGAGTGACTTTGCAGAGCTGCAATATCAGACTTTGTGGAGATTTTCTGCAAAGGGATTAAAGTATTGGTGTCCAGTTACTGGGAGAGAACACAGGGCTGCACTGCATTATTTATTTCATCTGTTTTTGCTGATATTCTGCCAGCTCTGCTTTGCTCTGCTCCCACAGGCAGCTGCAGCTGCACTGCTGTTTTGGAGTGCTGGTGATAGAATTAGTGCAGTAGAATGAGCAAGTGCTGGACTGAGAATATTTACAAAGTGAAGCAAAGTGACAATGTGAACCTTGTGACACTTGCAAATTAAGCTGCTTTTTCCCCCCTGTGTTCACCAAAGGCACAACCAACTACTCACAGGCTTTAAAATGTGTGGCTTTGGGGCAGCAGGGAGGGTTTTAAGTTAAATACAACACCAAGCCCCTTGGAGATTAGGGGGGAAGGAAATCAGGAGGTGACAGTGCTTAAAACACCAATCAGTTCTGTTTTCCAGAGACAAAGATATGGTCCCTTGCCCTTTTAAAGAACAGTTTGTGACTTTTTCAGGTCTTTAATGTTTAAATTCTTCTATGAATGTGGAGCTGAAATGTCTTGCTTCTTTACAGCAAATTTTACTGAAGGAAAGTTTAGTGCATTTCATCATGGTTTTGTTTATTTTCTCGACTATTTAAATATAAAAGATCTTAATTATAAACCCAGAAGTATTTCAGGTTAAAGGAGATCCTTAGTAAATGTCATATCAGTATATACTCTCTGCTGATATCAAAAAATGCATATTTTAATGTTATCAAGACACGAATTTTTATCTTGTCGCCTGTAATTTTAAGGCTACTTCTCTCAAAGTTTATAGCTCTTATTTGATGCAAATGAAGACCCATAAGCTGTCCTTTTAAACAAAGAAAACTTCCACACTCCAAGTTTCCGAAGGAACTGTGTCCTCTAACGGTTCTTGGACACCTTTCCAGGGGGTCTCCATTGCCAGATGAGGTTCCTGGATTTTGTTTCTTTGGTTGTCCAGGTTTATTTCCCCCATATGTACATGTTAGAATCTCATATTGTCCAGCTCTCAGACTTTTCTCAGGCAGGTACTGCAGCGTGATCCTGAAAATATGGGAACGCATTGATGCTGTAACAGGCATATTCTCTTCTTCCCAGTGTGATCTATAAAGCCATACTGGATCTGCTGTACCTTTTCTGTTTAGTGCTAAAAGTCCATTTAACAAGGAGGAGAAATTAAAATAAAAAAAAGGGCAGCTTTACTAATCTGACTGCCCTAAGTTCTTATAATAATAATTTCCTGTATTTATTAAATTTCCACAAGTGATCTCCAGTCCTACTGAAGGAAAACATATGTTACATAATTCATTGAGCCCCAAAGGCTTTTTCCATGTATTACCATTTAGGGGGGAAGAAGAAGTCTGTTTAACACTCAGGGCAAATGATTTCAGTATAATTAAGGAAATGAATTGTGGCAGCAAAATTGCAAGAATTGAATAACTAAACCACAATGATCTCTTCTCTTTTTTTACATCTTTCTTCAGTATAAATTGCAAGTAGCCCAGGAAGAAACTCCTGCATTTCCTGACTGGTCTGTTTTCAGCCTCTCACATGCATTTTGTGGCAGTTTTATCACTCGACCTAAAATCTGTGTGTAAATATTGGTGCAACCCTCCTCGTGCAATTCTAGAGCAGATGAAAACTTCTGAGAGGTACCATGGCATGAGAGTTCTTAGATCTGCCCAGAAAAATTACTTCTCCAGCCTCCTCAGAGGGGTGAGCGAGCCAGCTACCCAAACAGGAACACATTTTCATATCTATGGACCAAATACAGGAGGAGTCTGAGGGATGAATTCAAACGTTATCTCCATCACTCCAACCACACAGGTCTCCACAAGAAGCTGTTTAGCTTTATGTGAGGAACCCAACCTGTTACTGTCTTCTGAATGCTCAAACTCCCAAGGTACTAAGAGGCAGGTGTCATGGTTTTATAGGGTTTTGAAGAACTTTGAGCAAATCTTTTAAAGTAGTTCTGAGTAAGAAAAATAGATTTACAATTGATGTATTTACATAGAATTATGTTTCTGAAAGCATTAACACAGCTGAACAGAATGAATTAGGAAAACAATTCACTTATGCTGAATTTGGGCTTTTTGGCTGAAGGGAAGCTTCATCCAGGAACACTCTCACACTAGAGATTAAAAAATGGCAGATTTTTAAACACTGAGACATTATCTAGTGGGGGTTTAATTGAAAGGAACATCTAACAATCAATAAAGGGAACACTTTCATCTGCATTGATCCTTTCTTGACAAACATCAGTTTCATATCCCCACCTACTCTTTGCTGCTTGATAAAAATGGAATAGAATTATTTATGTAATGTGGAAGAGTGTTAGGCTGGATTTATTAATATCCAAGAGCATGTTTTTGCTTATCATTTTACAATGGAGGCCACTATCATCTGCTTTCCTGTATTTGCTGCCCTCTGGCACACAAAGCTCCATCCTCCTGTCAACATTTCTATAGGACATGGAAATGGGAATGTTTGACTTAATGGCTGACAGTCTGCAGTGAAGAAATTCTCTTGAGCAACAATAAAGTAGTAACTTGCCTGACATAAATTGATAACTTGCTTACTGTGACTGTGAATGAAATGGAATGGGAGACAGAAATCTTGCTGAGCTAACTCAAGTTTTAGTGACCTGGGTGTTCAAGTGTATTGGAACATTATGATAAAGAGGAGAGATAAGTGGTTTGCTTTTGAGAATCCTTTTCCCATTCATGTATTTTTTTTTAATGGTGTTTTAAAGTAACAGATTTCTTAATTAATGTGTTTTGTAATTTGAAAATACAAGTTATTTGAAAGCCAGCCCACCCTGCAGCCCACACGTGCCTTAATCTGGTGCGTTGTATCTGTTACAGTCAGGACAGTGTTTATCTGGTTATAGGAGTGACTCATGACCCTGAACTTGGCTTAGAGATGTGTTTTGAGAGCTGTGATGGTCCCTGCAGGGATGTCTGGTCCGACCAAACAAAGCCATGGAGCTGTTCCTGCTGGCATTGGCACTGGGAACAAGGAGTGTTCCATGCTGGTTGTGTGGCACTGGAGAGTGACCAACAATGTGCTTCCCTTTTGCTGATCAAAATGGTTAAAATTCTTCCGTTTTTGTCTTTATGGGTCCCAAACAAAACAGGCATAAGCGAGAAAAAAAATTTAAATTATCTGAGGGACACACATTTTTCTAAAACCTCCGAAGGGCTGCTGGGATTTGAAGGAACTTCCCTGGAAAAAAAAGTCTGTCCTTAACAAGGTATAGAGGTTTTTGCTTAAGATGCAAACATAAAATACCAGCTTGCAAAGCCTGAGGACACAGAGAGTGCCTGGCACCCTGGGGGTAGTTCAGGATGAGTTGTGTGGCCAGACATGTGTTTTAACTATGCAGAGAGAATTCAGGAGTACTCACTAGAAAAATGTTCCTTGATTGTCAGCTGAGCATCTGAAATGAAATATGCTTTATTCCTTGTGTGAGACTTCACTTTTTAATTGCCTGGGTTTTAAAGATGATTTTCCTGTAGTGTGAACACTGTGGGCTCTAAGGGAAGTTCAGCAATGGTGTTACAGAACAGTCTCATTATTGGCTACATCTGATTTATTTTCTGTGAGTCAAAGTGTCTTCTGTGGCTCATTCACAAGCTTCTCTCCTTTTAACTCAGAAAATTAGTCCACTTTGAGCAGGCAAGATACTTGTGTATTTCAGGAACAACAGGTTATTACTTAGCAGATGTGCTTTTATTCCTTTCACTTCATAAGCAAAAATGCCTAATGAGCTGTGGATTAAACTTTCACATACCCTGCTTACAATCAATTTTCACATATTTTATCTACCTGGGCTGTGCTCTGACTCTGGCTGCCCTTGGTTGGTGGCCTTCTTTGCTGGAACAGTTGATCCCTGGAAAAAGCAAAACTTTCTGTAATAATGGCTATAATTAGTCTGCAATGTTCCTGTAACTAGTCTGTGATATCATTTTGGGTTCAACTTGATGAAATGAAGTTTCTGCTGGGTATTTGGTTTCAGTGCCTTTCATTCTAAAATGAAGCAATGAAAGCCATGAAGGAAAGCAGAGCAGTGCAGACCGAGCAGAGGCATCAGTTATTTCTATGCCCTGGTGAAAAGTGCATTTCTCATTATTTTAAGAATAAATATGTCATCTCTAGGAAAGGAAAGAGAGAGGTAAAAGCCTGGTGAAATTGCACATATTTAAATCAGCAGGCTCAAATGAGTTGCAGCAGTGAGCTGCAAAAAGCTGAAAGCTCTTGGAATCACCATCAGTTGTTGTTTAAAACAAATAAATCCAAGCAGCAGGGGAATAGGAGTAGGGGATTGAGGAAGCCTTCAAGTCCTTGAAGGATAAGTATTAAATATCCTTAAATGGTAGGAGTCCAGGGATTTGGGGACTAGTCTGGCATCAGTCCCAGGTGAAATGCTGAAAAGGTTAATTTGAGCCTGTGAGTAAATGATTCAAGGTTAAGCACAGGGTCTGAACTTACAGACACTCCTCCCTTGGAGCTGCCTGACAGACTGTAGGTTGGCCAAGAGCTTTTCATCAGAGGAGTTGGTTCTTTGTCTTGAAGAAAAGAGGTTTTGTTTCTCTCAGCTTTCTGGGGGCTGGTGGCTTGGTAAGACCATCTGGTGTGACCTGAAGTAACCTGTGCGATGGATTCTAATGACCTCCATTCCTGAGTTTTGTGATCACTTTGAATTTTTAGTGAGAAAACCAACCACCTGATCAGGCATACTTTTTCAGTACAGCAATTCCTTTAAAAGGTTTTTCTTTTTCCCCTGCAATGCAGCTCATGAAACAAGTTCCCTGGTTTTCATCTCAGAAACACCAAGAGAAGTGGAAAAAAAACTATCCAAGCTATTTAAACCAGGAGCTGAATATGTGATCTTGATTTATAGACTTGAAAGCTGTGAAATGAAATTTTCTGTACCCACCTCAGGTTTATATGTAGTTTGATTGGAAAGCCAAGCTGTTTGTTTGGGTTTTTTTGGTTCATTTTATTGTTTTAAAATGTAAGAAATCCTGTTGAAATCAAACTCCTGAAATGCAAGATTTGAAGGCCATGAACTCTGTGAAACAATGACCTGTGTCAGGAAGGAACTGTTGCAGTCCCTGCTATTTGAGTTTGGGTGAACTCTATTATCATGGACATTTGTCTCCACTTAGAGAACATCTGAGAGGGAGGGCTGTGAGATTTTTGTGTCAGACACAAAGCCTACAGCCACTATCTGCCAAGTTACTCAAGTGCACATGGATCCAATGTCTCCCACTTATGTCACTTTTATGCAGAAAAGACAAGAAATTTAGCAGTGCCCAAGTTATGTTGCATTTGGTTTAGTGTTTCAGTTTGTTTCCTTTCTCTGAGCAAGACTTTTAAAACAGAGTGTATGTACATATGTATGTATGCATACATTGGCTGTCCTCTTTTTAAATAAACAATATATTGCTCTAAAAATTGAAAAACAGAATGAATCAGTGTTTAGGAGACACAGCTGGAATCTGAAATAATCTGTGGGTGACTGGGTTTTTGCAAAGCATTCGGCAGTGTTTTCACCTGAAATTGCTTGTATGAGAAGGAGCACCTCTGTGTCTGTCTAATTTGCACCCTAATTTGTTCTTTGAAAGTGCTGCAATGAACATCACATTGTCTGCTCATGTGTCTACCCTGTTCAGGAGTTCCTGTAGCCTCATAGCTAAATAATCAACTTGGGAAATCTAATTATAAATAATAATTCCTATGTGAAAGTACTTACTTGAGCCATCACATTACATTCGTTGTCATTCTTGTATTGGGCAGAGCAATTTATAGGTTGTATTTAGTTCCTACTGTAATTCTGAGCCCTCACATCTTCAGCAGGACCTGTGTCTTGGTCTTTTGGTTGTTTTCTGGCTATTGGATGTAAAACTGCAGCAGTGGAATTTAAAATCTTGCTAGACTCAGAGTGTTACAGGCTAACCTCTTTCCCTTACCCCCACATTCTTTCCTTAGAAACCTAAAATTGTCACAAGTTCACAGTATTTGCTTCCTGGCTTTCAAGTAGTTTGAGGGAATTAGTTCAAGGTGAAATACTAAACATTTCAGGGCTTGTTTATTATACAGAACACATCCAAACAAATTTGATCTAGATATGTCAGGTAAACAGAAGAAAATAGTCTTATGGAGAAGGCATTTTCTCAAGTTTTGGGTTTTTCTCTCTCACTTGTTCTGTTTGATAAAATCAGAGTTCACCATTTGTGTGTAACCCCAACTTGTCATCATCCCCCATCACCCCCAAAAATATATCCATGTATGTTTTAAATAAATAACCTTTTCCCCAGTGCAGTTATTCTGGTGCAAGTTTAAAGCTGAACTTTGTGCTAAAATGGTAGTTTTGTTGAATCAACAAGCTTCTATCCACTTTTCATCTCTAGAACTAGAAGAAGCTTGTTTGCACTGTTTGGTTTGCTTTGAATGTTAAATATCAAATCAGCTTGACGTATGAGGTAAAACTTGGGCACCACCTCCCTGTTTCTCAAAATGAGTTTTGAATTGTTTTCTTTAAGCTGAGATTAAATATGCATTGTTTTAGGTACTTTGTTCTTTATCCATAGCTGCCTTTTTTTTTTATTTTCTTCCTGCTTCAATTCTAAGAAAATGGATTACAAAATTTACAAAACCAATCACGAAGTTCAAAAAAGACTTAATTGGCAGCTTGGGTCATGTTACACAAAGCACAAATGAGTTTTTACATAAGTGCAAGTATACAACTGTTTACATGTCTTCTGATGACTTAGTGTTTGATGAAAAATAATAATACAGGATTCTTCAGTGCTTTAATTGCTACTGAGTGCAAACACCACTGTTTTGGGGTAGGTTTTAGTTACAACCAAAATGATTCATCAATGAATGATTTGGGGTTCTTTGAATATACTCTGCAATTACCAGCTTTTGCCATGTACAGGAGAATCAGTATTTGTTACAAAATCTACTATTGGGCAGCTTGCTTTTGGAACATGACCTTTGAAGACCAAGGAATTTGAGTCTTCCTTGCTTTGGAGGGTTTTTTTCTGTGTCTTAGTTTTATTTGCACCTCACACCATAAAGCACATGGCAGTGAATAACACAGGACAAAATGTCTTCTAATAACAATGCCTAAGGAAATGTTTATTGAGGTTATAATGTTGTATGAGCACGGGAATAATTTATTTTCTATTAATGTGAGATGTATCTAACAGGTTTTCTGATATTTAGAAATAAGGATTAAATAAAAGACAGGACTTTCATGGTAATAGAAACAAATATTGAAGTGTTGTAACTGTGTAGGGCCTTTCAGGCCAAGCTTTTCCCAAGACACTCAGGAGACTTAAAGTCGCTGCCTTATTTGTGCTGAAGTGCCCCATTTTTGGTAAAATGAAAATTAAATCAGGTAATTTAGGAGTATAATCCTTACCACTTGTGCAGCAAATCTTCTGTGTCTTAGTGGAACAAATTATCCTGTCTGTTTGCACTCTCGCTCTCTGCTCCTTGAGGCTGGATTGAAAAGGAAAGGTGCTCTTGGATAGGGAACATCCCCACAGGCCAGGAGCAAAGCCAGCCCTGCACCCACATGGAGCTTTTTTCCTGTCAGTCTCTCTCAGCAGAAAAGTTGGAGTTTTCTGCTCAGGAGGTGCCCTTTTCTTCTCTGGTGTTTCACTTGATGCATATTTTAAAACCTCACATCACTTCCAACACTGGAGATGGATTTCTGACCCTCTTCATCTCTCCCCAAAATGCTGCACGGCACCAGCCCTGCTTAGGCATTCCCTGCCTTCCATGAACTTCAGAGTATGTTCCCCTCCCAGCTTGTTCTATCCCATATAGGAATGTAAATATTTATTGCATTATTTATGGTAACACCCTAGCACTAAATTTTCCATCTGATAATACTGAACCTTGCAAAATAATTTATGGACTCTTTGCATGTTTTTCTTCTCTTTTGAGTTCTTCTGTTTCTCCTCTGCTAGCTGGGTGTATATCACTTTGGTTTATCACTGCAACTGAAGAATGTAATAAAACATTCCCTCGTTTCACTCCTCTGTCTGTTTTCTCCTTTAAATTATACATCCTTCCAGTTTTGTTATTCTCTTTCTAATGTCTTCACTCTGGGTTTTAACCAGGTCCTCATTCGCTGTTCTCTCTGTCCGCTCCTCACAGTTCCTCTCTGATTTCCTGATCCTTTTCTTCCTCCTTTCACTAAAATGAGGTTCAAAATAGGTCTGGCCTTGGCCTCTTGTCTTGGTCCAGGCCTCAAGTCCTGGGACATGAGAGTGGCAAAACTTGATTTTGGCAGGTTAGTCAACAGAACTGGTTGAATGCACCCAGAGAAGAGACCTGTTGCATAAGAAGCTGCCATGCTGACTCTGGCTTGTCAGAATGATAGGTTAAGGTTTTTAAAGAATAAATAAATGAGCCAGCATGAAACTGCAGAGCAGGGCTCCAGCTCTTCTCATAGATCCAGCCTTAAACCCCAGCGAGTGTACTGAAGCTGATTTCTTTCCAGCAAATCCCAATGCTCAGTGTCACTGATGGAAATCTTTCCCAGAATATCTCAGGCTCAGTAAGTTGACCAGTGCAGTATTAAAAGGGGAAGGGAATAGCTCATATAATGCGTTAAATCTCATATGACCCTCTGTTCAATAGGGGAAAGCTCTGAAGGGGAATCTGAACAATGGGGCTAATTTTAATCCCCATTTTTTTCCTGGTGTATGTAACATGCCTGAAGGAGTCTGACCATCCCACTAGTATCTGAACACATTCAGGTCTGGATCTGGGTTTTGGTTGTGATTTATCATCCCCTATTAAACAGGGCCAGAGGTAACATAGTTCAGGAACCAATGCACTGTTTATGGCAACAGAATTTGGCTGTCAATTTCTGTGATGATAATTGGCGGTAATACAGTATTTAAGCATTGCAATTACGTGAAAATAGCTGACTGTGCAATTTTTTTGATTGCACCAAGTGAAATTTTACTTCTTCCCTCAAATTTGTTAAACTTGGTGGTTAGAAATAACTTCTTCCAAGTGAAGATGGCACTCAGATTCCTCTTTCTCAATTTGCCTGGAAATACACTTGTAAAATGGAATACTCTGTATCAAGGATCTGAGTTTTCCAGTGACTGGAAAATTAAATTCCACCACTTCAGGTCTGTTTGCCTAAATGTGAGGGGGTGTGATGTGCTTACAAAGGGTGTAACTCACTAGCACTGAGCACTGACACATGAGCTTTATTAGCTGTAAATTAACTTACTGAGAAAAGCTTTATACAGCTATATATTGTTTGCTTCAGTAAATAAAGGAAAGCATCCTGCTGACTCTGGAGATTATCGTGGTTTATCCTCAAGCTGTTTACACACCAAAATTAATATTGTTGATCAGGTTTCTTCTTTTGGGTACCTCTGAGTTATAATTCCTTCCATGCACAAGAAACAAATTAATAGGAGCTCTAGACAGTTTAATTCATTTTGACATTTACTCTTATCTTCTGAGCAACCTGACAGTCAACTGTCTCACAAAGCTCATGTTTTCTTTCTCTTCTTTCTGGTTGCAGAAATGAGGAACACTAGAAGGGCATTCCTGATGTACCTGCATTCATTTAGTATTGCTGGTCTTGTCTTTAATGGTTTCTTTTAGTACAGCCGGTAAAATTTGCCCAAATACACTTGGTTTTAAATGTCAAGAAAGCACAGAATAGATGCAAACCCCCATGGTTGTCTGATAGTGTTGGGTGGCACATAAAATTGTAGTTTGAATAACTTTTCAAAGTCAAGATGCCATTAAGTTGTTTACTTACAAACTTCAGAGGAGGGATATGAAACAAAACTCCTTCCCTGTGGAAGCACAGTCCTTGAATAAAGACTGTAGGATTTTTAGGGATGTTTCTGGCAGCGTGGAGCCACTTAGTGTTCCCTCTGTTTAGTTTAACCCTGAGTGCAGAAGATGTAATTTATGCACCATGTGCCTTAAGATATGTTTTCCTAATTTCTCCCTAAGGATTTCTGGAGAAGCAGGTAAAAGCTGTCACCTTAAATATGCTGAGACAGCAAGGAGTTGTTTTGGCATGTATTCATATAATGTTTCTTCTTTTATTTCTTTGAAAGTGTATTTTACTTTCAAGTGTTGGTTGACTATATCAAGTTGTTTGACAACAAAGGCCTGGAGTTCGCCACTCATCCTGTGGATAAGAAAAGAGCTGCAGGTTTTGTGTGTTTGATAATGCCAAAGGTAAGGGATTCTCTGAGTCAGACTTTTGAAGACAACCTATTTAACATCACTGGCTTTTGATATACCCGTGCATAAAGCAGAGATAAGAACTTGCATAGGCTCCAAAACTAGAAAGGAAACATTATTGGCTGTGTTGCAGCTATTTATATAATGCTCTGTAATCTCAGGGGGCTGCTCTGAGTGAAAAAGACTCTTTTAAGGTTGGAGATCCACCAGCCTCAAAGTGTGTAGTGGAAACTGAGGGCTCATCTCCAGCTCTTTGGAGTGTATCAGCCCATCTGAACGCTACAAGAGGCATTTTCAAAAGAACCGAAACAACCAAGGAATTTTCACTGCCTGGGCACTTTTTAAAGCAGCACCCCAAGAAATGTAAAAGCCAGGTGTGAGAACTTGGTGGTTCAGAAGTGGAGCAGCAGGTGAGCTGAGTGCACAGTGGGCAGCTTCTGCCCCTGCAGGTAAACACAACACACTTCCAAAAATGTGGATGTAGGATTTTAATGAAAAAAATCAGTTTTACCTGCAAGAAAACTGTAGGACTCAACACTTCTGTCCACCTTGGCTATATTTTATATTTTTGCATGCACAACACTTAGAGCCAACTAATGTTCTGAACCCTGAACTATTAGTGAAGGAAGAGGAAGCTGATTTCTTTTGACTTCTTACTAGGGTGTCACTGAGGTACAATTTGGCTGTCAGGCATTTCAAAGTATCCTACAGGGCTTTGATTTAATTGAGTAATAACAAAGTCATGTCAGTCTACAAACCTGACAATTTTGGATGATGCAACCCAGATATTTCATGCAGGTAACTTCACCTGGACAGTGCTTTTGCACGAAAAAGGGAACATACTTCTGTTGAAATAACTTCACTGTGGATGGGTTATTGGGCTTGACTTTGATTCCTAAAGAACAGGAAGGCTGAAGGCAATTTGCTGGATTTTTTCCTCCTCTTTCTACTGGAAAATCTGATTAAACCTCTTTCTAACCATTCCTCCCTCGAGGTCTCATTTACTACTAAGAAATTTTAACACTGCTTTTGAACTGCAAAAAAATTGCAACACAAGCAACATTTTAATGATTACTTGGTTATATTTAACATCCCTAAAAATTCTCTTGTTTAGGGAGCTCAAAATAATTGAAAACATATTGTTTTTAAATTATGTATGGACTGTCAAAGTGGAGCACAATCAGAAAAAACCCTCCTCTTGCTTGTAAAACAGCTCCAGGTGAAATAAGCCTCCTGTATCCCCCAATTATCACGGGCAGTTTCTGAACAGTGGATCGACATACAACAAATCCTTCATTTAATGCAGGAGGTCCTTTGTAGCTAAAGGAAGGATTCAGTGTCTCCAAAATCCAGCCACTAAAGGAACTAACAATGTTCATGTGAGCAGTTCAGTGGAGAAGGCGATTTTTTAGGTGGTTAATGAGTGCAAACAAAGCAATTGCACTAAGCAAGCTACTCCCAGTGGTGGTGGTGTGGGATGAGCGTCTGGGAATGTTCTTCCCAGCCCTACTGCTCACATGGGTACACAGTTCACTTTAAATCTTTCACCTCTTAGGCATGTAATGCAATCCAGATCAATGAAATGGAAATATCCTGGTGCCTTTTATCTCTCAACACTAGATGTTGGTGACTGTTTCTTGTCTTAATCCATCCCCCAGTAAAATGTTGACATAGTAACAGGTGGCGTTAAAAACAGTATATGGGCAACTCTAAAACTTGGTGCGTGTCTTTGTGTGATACCCTGTTATCAGCACACAATCTTCAGGATGTCTCTTGAATGTATTCTATTTCAACACCTGAAATATGTAGCCTCAGTGACCATAAGGTTTGAATTTGTGGTGTAATTTATCATGTCTTGGAGGAGACATCACTGTGTTCTGGCTTGGGGACGAGTGGGAGGTCACAGTTCATATTGGTGTCTTTCTGGCCTTGCTTTCAGTGCCACATTTCTCTAACTGCAGGATGGGGGTGCATCTGTCACAGCAGATGGAATGACAGAAGTGTTTCTGCAGAGAAAACCAAGCTTTTGTGCTGGGTTTGATCTCTGTGCTGCTGTGGGGTGGGAACATGGGAGGGAGAAGAGGCTGGAGTGCAGAGCACTGTCCAGAGCCGTGGGCAGCTGCTGCCCGGGTTAATTCCAGCATGGGCACAGCAGAGACCTTAACTCGGGTCTCATGTGTCTGATGTGTGCTAACAGTGAAGAGTCTTTCAGGCTCTGGTCAATGAAGGTTTAAGTAAGTAGAGTGAAGGAGCTGCAAGTGTTGGGTTTTTTGTCTTTCCCTCAAAGTCACAGGGTGGTTATCGTTGAGAGGGACCACGGTGGGTCATCTGGTCCAACCTCCCTGCTCCAGCAGGGTCATCCCAGAGCACAGGGTTGTGTCCAGACAGCTCTGGAATATCCCCAGTGGAGAGACTCCCCACCCTCTCTGGGCAATCTGTTCAGTGCTCAGTCACCCATCCTTTTGGAATGTTCTCATGTGCAAGAATGCATTTTGTCATTCCTTAGCTTGTAGGGTGCATGCAACTTGAAATATTTTGGGTTGATACAAGAGGCAAGGTTCAGATAGATTTTTATTTTTTTCCCCCCACTTCTATTTCTCTACAGACATATGCAAGAATAGATGTTAAACTTTGGAGACAAGTTCTTTTCTTGTTAAGACAAATCCCTTTTATCTATTGAAACAAAGTGTAATTGCAAGAGAAATCTGGTATTTGACATTTTTGTAAGAGGAAGCATTATACTAGAACTAAAATAACACATTGTGATGATAACACATTGCTTGTTAAATAACACATTGTGGTGGTGTAACATCAACATGAGCATTCCCTCACGCACCCACCCTGCTCTGCAAACCCAGTCCCCAAAAGCTCTCCTTCTGGTGGATGGTTAGTCTTGTAAAGCCAATGTGCTCAAAGATGTCTTGCTAAAACAGAATTATCTATTCTTATTATCTTTTCTGGGTCCTGAAATTTCTTTCTTTTAAACCAAGTACTTTATAAAGAGTAATATTAAAGGTACTTGAAATGATTTAATGAGAAATGCCTTTCATCAGGGAGATCTAGATCCTTTTTATCATTCACTTCTGTGAGGATATTTTCAGTGACTTGAATTGTCCTGAATCGCCATAAGACAGCACTAACTCTGCTTTTCATGTTCCTTGTGCTATATAAAGGCCTGGCTCAGTACTTTTTCATATTCACACTGTAACAAAGACATGCAAGAACTTGGTACACAAAAGCTTCTGGAGTTCTTACAAATGATATTCAGAAACATTTCACAGCCATCATTGTGTTTCTGTAAATATTTTTAGTTTCGACAAATTATTAGACTGAAAGTCAGTGAAAAATTCCTGTCCTGTAGTTACTTCTCCCTGGCTTTCAGTTGGAAGGTGAGTGGAAAAATGTTCCTATTTTTCATTCTTTCAAGATTTCATTGTGTATACCTCAGGAATGTTGCAGTTGAGAGTGTTTTCCTTGTATTTTGCCAGCTAAGCTGGGCACTGCTGTTAGTGTGATTTGAAGTGAGAAGCTCCTGTTTCTGATGTCAAGGAGTCTTCAAGAACTCTTCAGGCAGAGTCTAATGCACACAAATGAAGTCAAGACAAAGTGACAAAGACAGCTTGTTCCTGAGGAAAGTTAAATATTTTTTTCTGGCTAATTTATGTGACACCTAAAGGAAAACTCCAGAACGAAACATTCTGTAACACTGGCTCTGCCTCCAACCACTGCTAATGGAAAGGGACAGTGACTCGTACACTGTCTGATGCAATTTAGGATTTTATTCTGCACGAATCAGATACAAATATGCTTTTTCATTTGTATTTTGTTTTCCCTTAGCATTGGAAGAGCACTTTGACAATTGAGTGACATCTTTGAATTCTCTTTTGGTTTTTAATGGCAATATCAGTAGCCAAGCTTGTGAGCAAGTGTTGAAAGACTTGATCTCAAGTCGTACTTTGGAGACAAATCCTTAAGTGTTTTCTCAACTCTCCCAGTAAATGATGTCTGTACAGATCCATGCTGAGCAGAACTGCTGTTCCTTGTTGTCAGAGCAGACACTGTCTGTGCCTCTGTCACCCACCACAAAGACAAGGGCTGACTCAAGCCAAGAGGAGTGATAGTGGGAAAAGAGAGGTCAAAGTAACCCTGCACCTTCTGAAAGGATGTATTCACTTAAAATTATTGTCAAGACCCTGTCACTCCATCCCATCCCTATTTGACCAGAGTTCTGATAATACTGTCATTTAGCAGGATAGGAGACTAAACGATGTCATGGAAGGCTGTGTCCTGCCCTGTCTCTTGACCACCACCAGATAACTCAGTATTGGCCAGTGAGCTTTCTTTCCCCACCAGCAGGGGCTGTGTTCCATGAGGGGCCACCTTTCAGCAATAATTTAGGTGCTGTTATGCCATGAACATGGGGCAGGGTGGTAGAGCCATGCAAATCCACCCTGGAGACTTGGCTGCTGCCTAACAGAATGGGAACACAGGTGACTGACAGGAGACCTCAAAAACGGCTTAAACCTCTCATGGAGTTGTAAATTCATCACAAGAGGAGGTTGGAGCAGTACAGGCAGACCCCAGGTTGCTGGAGAGAGAAACTGCTTTGTCGTGATGCCTCTGTCCCTCCCCTGTCGGTGAGACTTGAATGGGAATGTGCAGAAAGGCCAAGGCACCTTCCCTGACATCACACCTCTGCTGAAAGGCTTAATGCTCCTATTTTGCCTCTCAAATGCTGCTTGCGTCCATTGAAATCTGAAAATCGGAACTTGCTTGTTAACTAATTGCCCTAAAACATCTTTAAGGGTTTTTGAATTGGGAGAAAATACCTTCCAGCAACTGGGTAATAGCTGCATTTTGTACATATGATTTTTACATTTAAATAGAATGAATTGTGTTACAGTGCTGTACATCTGGGCACAGATTGCTTATTGCCAACAGGAAGCTCCTGGAAGGAGATTTTATTCTCCTTAATGTATTTTAGAAGTGGAATAACAGAACAATTTTTCATTTGTATTTCTTTAAGGCAGCACAATAAGGAATCAAAGTTTTTCTTGCTTGATTACTCTGATCTTCTTTAATTGTGTGTTTGTTGGCATCCTTTCAGTGCAGTTTTGCTCAACTTGAGAGTAAGAACTGGAGCTTGCTAGTGGAAAAAAAACCATGCCAGAGTTCTCCCAAAATGATTGCCTCAAGTGCAGCCACTCAACCTATATTTATTCATCTAAATGCAGATTTTAATAATGTCATCCTGTTTTTAATAATGTCACAATTTATGACACAATAGAGGAGCTGTTGACAATCAGATTCTAGGAGGTCTGGGAAAACACAACCCTGGTTCTGCTGTTTGTGGGATTAATTCCTACTGAAACATTTAAGTGCCCTTCTGGTGTTTGTGCTCACGTAGATTTTACTGTTTTCACTCGCTAACCCAGCTGCTCCTACAGCTTGTGCACGTCCCCACTCCTAAACACAGAAATGCTAAAGAGGAGAGATTGAAGCAAACCATTTTATTTTGCCTCCCAAATGACCACCAGATCCCTCAGTGACCTGTTGACATTTTAGTTGCTGAAAACGATCCTCATGGAGGGAGTAGACCCTGAACAATTGAATTATCCAACCTGATGGGTAAGGGCATCTTTGACCCTGCCCTTACACCTGTGCGTGCCCCCTGAGCCACGCGCACATGGAGCAAACAGGAATGTCACAGGCTTTTCTACAGCTTTGCAATTCAGAACTGTGCAAAAATGTGCCTCATTTTCATGTGCTGAGCTGCTGAAAAAACAGAATGAGCCCTTCAGGTTGTTTAGGGCTGGTTTAGTGGTGTATCTGAGCTTACAGTGGCACCAGCCTGGTGCAAAGTGTCCCCACACTCTGATTGTGGCACTTCTACTCATGCAAAATTTTTGCAGCACCTCATGAGCTGTGCCTGGCCTAAAAGGAGGAGATCCGTGCTGGGGGCTTGTCATGGGAATAGGATGGAAGGTGCAATAGAGGGGACAATATGCTTATGATGAAGAACAGAAGTGTTACATGTGATTTTCCACTGATGTAAATCATCTGGCTTTTGATTGTATTTTCTTGGAAGGATTTTATTGATTTCTCTTATCAAGTTTGTTTGGTTTTATGTGTTGTTTTTATACAATCCTACCTATTAAACTTCAAGGATCCAACTGCCCCATTCATTTATACATTGCCCATTGTGGCCTTAAGTCTCATTTTTAGGGAAGTTGGCAGTTCTGACAGGAACAAACCATTTTGCAAGCATTTGCAGTCAAAACACTTTGAGTGCCCTCTCTGCCTCCTCACTCTTTATTTCTCCAGCATTCCCTCACACAAATCATATTAATGCAACAAACACAGGGATGTGATTTATACCTTTTAATTTTTTTTTCCCATGTTCTCTTAAATTAAATCTAAGCTGATGACAAGGGGCAAACATCTTCTCTAGAGAGTCTGAATTAGGGTCATTTCCATTATGGCACCTGAAATGAAAATTGAATTCCTATCACAAGCCACAATCATGTTCAGAGTCCCTTTCAGACCCAGTGCTGTGATTGAGTGGGAAGAAATACTTAAGTGGCTTGAAAATAATTTAATTCTTATGATTGTTTTGGGGAGGTGTGTTTTCTTTTTTAGTTTGCCTTGCTCCCACCTCCCCATCAGTTACAACTCAGAGCAGTTTGGGGTGTGCAGTGGGATCTTTGTTTCCAAATCCATGCAAGAGGAGGAACAAAAGACCTTAATTGTGCTGGTGTGTTAGAAAAGTGTTCAAATTAAGTGCTCCCGTCTAAGACTTGGAAGCTGGAAGAGCTGAGCAGACAGGAGGTTCCTGGTTCAGATGATCATGGAATGGTTAAATGCTCATTGCCTGAGGATATTGGTAATAGAAATCTGCAGGGGAAAAAGGGTGGAAATGCTTCTCTCTGTACTTATTTGTTACCAAATACAGACATTTCCCCCTTGGGTACCTCAGCAGGAGAAAAGGAAACATGTGAAATAGTTTGGAGAAGTCCTGTAGTAATTTCCCTGAACAAATCAAGCAGTTCTGCTTTCAGAAACCCTTGTCCCAGGTGATGGACTCTGCCATGCATTGTTCAGATCCATCAGGGATTTCTTCCTCCCTCTACAGTCAGGAACATTTTATTTTTTTGTGTTGTTGCAGAAAACAATAACTTTATTTCACAAAGGAACAAGGAGTGGAAAATGAGATTAGAACAAGCCAAAGTGCCTTCCCACCTTAGCTTGGAGACTGACTAAATGAAAAATTTGCTATGGACTGTCAAGACCCCATTTTTAATTAGAAGATCTGACCAAACAGGAGGAGCAAATACAGCTTTTTCCTCTCTTTCTGTATGTTGACAATAGTGGGGTTTTGTGGTTTGTTTTTTGTTTGTTTCTTTGTTTAAAATCTGTATTTATTGAGATGAACTCCTCATTTTTGTGGCGTTTCCAATTTAGCACAGACTTTTCACTGAGGTACCACAAATACCTGCTTGATTTCTCTCTCCAGAATCAGAGCATCAAAGGCCACACAGCTTGTGCTGCATTCCCTGCCCTGGGTCTGCTCTGAGCAAGGAGGGGCAATGCTGGACAACATCTAAATGTTGGGTGTGCCATCAGATGGGAGGGAAAGAAACAGAGGAGCAGGAATTTTGAATCCTTAGTTCATGGATTCATAGAATTTTGCAAGAAATTAAATTCTAATTACTAAATAATAATTAGTGTATTGGTAACAGAGGGGAGCTTAAAGTGTGTAGTAACACCTTCATTCTCTTCCCAACTCTCTCTCTTTTTAACCCAGCTGTTTTTATTGGGGTTTTTTTGTTTGTTTGTTTTAATTCTAGTTCTGGGGATTGTTGTTTGTTTGGGTTGTTTTTTTTTTTTTTGGTGTTTGTGTCTTTTTGTGGTTTTTTTAATTTATTTTTTTTGTGTGTGGCTTTTTTATGGTTTTTGTTTGGGGGTTTTTTGTGGGTTTGTTTTTGTTGGGGGAGGGAGTTCATGGATTTTGCTGAGTTGGAAAGGGGTGTTTTTGGAAATCACTTTCTTCGTCAGGATATTTGTATCATTTTTATGCAAGGCTGAAGAAGTAAAAAGTTAGGAAGTTCTTTCATAAGAGAAGTTAAGTTTTTGAACCTTCAAAGGCAGTCTCCTTTGGGTCCTGTCAGGTTTGGGAGGCAGATTCACTTGTCTCTCAAGAGATACGGACAGGAGGATGGCGGAGTTAGAGTGAAAATTCAGTTGAAAATGGTCTTACTAATGCTGCTCTGAAGTGTAACTATTCAATTAGAAGGAAAAATAATGATGCTTTTATTAAACTAAAGAGCACCAGCAGAGAATGTTACTAAAGCCCAAGGACAAGTGTAACTCTTCTACCAACAATAATGCAGATTTTGTGCATATATTATGGATTATATTCTCTTTTCAATGCACATGCATTAGCATTAATGGGCAAGAAGAAGATGATAGATCCATTTGTGCTGCTACCCAGTATCAGCAGCAAAATTCATTACATTCACACTCTCTGACTCTTCTGATTCCTTTTGAAATAAATCCAAACATTCATCATTCAAGGACGTTAGGGAATAAATTATTTTCCACTCCTAGAATGTCCACAAAAAGATCAAAATTATTTCATTTGGTATTATAATTTACTCAACAAAGTTTGCAGTTTATTTTTGTCTAGTTCTGTTGATTGGGGAAGGGGTTTGTGGAAAGTCAGTGCTGCAGGTTCTGGTTGGGAATGATTGATTGTGTAATATTGTTTCTTCTCTCCATTTAATTATCCAGTGCAGGTTGGAGGAATGCTTTTATGATTTGATGCACTTCTCAGTGGGGCATCTGATAAAAGCTTTTTGGGGTGGAATTCCTTCTCTTCTCTGCAACCAGCACAACTCTTCAGTCTCAGAAATCTCCCTGTGGTGTTACTTGTGAACCTCTGCATTTTCCTGTGACCTTCACAGCTGATATTTGCTGACTCCTCCCTGTGTCAGACACAGCTTGGGTTTTGTTAGGGTTGTGGTGAATGCTTGAGATCACCCACTGGTGTTTTTGCAGGAGGTACAGGATGAGATTTGGTGCTGCACCAGAGCAGCAGCTCCTCTCTGTGGGGTTATTTCTGCCCCTCTGAATGTGAGATGGAAACTTGCTTCCAGCAAACCTCTGGAGGCCTCTTGAGCCCCTCTGCTGGCCCAGGTTCGGCTTGAAACTAAAGTTCTTCCTAATTATGAAGAAAAAATAGATTGTTTTTGTATTTAACAACTTGCAGAAATGTGAAGAGGTTAATAGACAGAAAACTTCAATTATGGGGAAAAAATTTTACTTGACTGAAGCATGAGTTAACTAGAAAATTAACTAATGCAATAATACCAGTAATTATAATATTGTTTAAAATATGAGGTAATGAATTTAAAATGCTTGGTGTTGAGAAAACACCACAGACTAACATGGCTAATAATTTTGGTCACTGCTGCATACTTCCCTGCAGAGCTCAAGTGTGTTATCCCTCTGAATGTGGCTCCTCTCACCTTTTATCAGCTGTGCTTGACATTATTTTGTCCAGTGTAGAATGCAAAACTTCATTCATTCATAGAAAATCTTTTGTTCCTCTGCTTTGAGCTCTCGATGCAGGGGAGCCCAGCACTGCCACACAATTGACATAAATACAATTGCTTGCATTTGTTTATTTAATTTCTTGCCAAGCCCGTGGCAGCAACACAAAACTCCTTAATTAGGTGGCATTCTTGATCAGCCAAGAGGCAAAGTTCAATCCCTTTATATCTGTATAGTACTTTAAAGAGCTTTCAGAAAATGTAATTATTTATTTATAAAATTAATTATAAATAGTGCCTCCTGTGAATAATATAGGCCAAGACACAAATGCTCTGAAGCAGAAATGTTTGCTGGTGGAGGGAATGCTCAACTTCAATAAAAGCTCAGAATAACTCTGTGTTTCCCAACACAGCTGAGAGGGACATGTGTCCTCACTTGAGAGCTGGGAGATACTATGGTGCAGTAGGATATTTTATCCCTCTGTCCATGGTCCTTGTCCCAAAAATCCAGTAAATCCAGTTCTAACAGTAACTTCTAGGATGCTTCTTCCAAAAGTGGTTCCTGTCCTAAGAATGAAACAAGTTCAATAGTATCTTTTGGAGAAGACTGCATGGGAATTTGTAAAGTTTAATGGAAAAACACATAGCCTGTTATATCTGCATTGCATGAGAGATGAAATATTACTAATTAGTTAGGACTGATTGTGGAACAGGGGGAGAGTTTCATGTTTCTCCTGACATAAAACTGGTTGGGGCTGTTCCCTTGCTGTTTATTGTACAGTAAAGAGGATCCTGCAGTTATGGAAGTGCAGCGTGCATTCCAAAAACGTGGGTAATCCTCTTCCAGAGTGATGTTTAGATGAGTCAGTGTCTGAAAGGCACATAAAGAGACCTGCTGGTAAATGTGGGCAGGAATTAAGGGAACTTTCCAATTTTCCACATTTAAACCACAGTCTTAGCCAGCTGTGGTGCTGATGCTTTTCATTCCTTTATAGTCCAAGAGTTCCTTTCAGGGATTTCCATGTGTAGAGCTGTGGATTTTCTCACCGTTCCAGATGCTGGTGGAGAAGCAAATGAGGAAGGAGAAGAAAAGCTCTTCCATGGGGTGGATTTCCGTGTCAGTGAGGTGCAATATCATCAGGGCTGCACCTACTCACACAGTCTCTCTTTGCATAACTGCAGCTGGAAAACAAGGAATGTGCAGGTGGTACTTGTGCCTCGTTTTAGAGAAGAAATGCTGCAGCTGAAAGGTGGCCTGAAATGCTCCCCTGCATACTTTTCCATAGGAAAGTGGAAATCAGCAGGGGTTGGCACATTCCAGATGCACTTTTATACTTTACAGGTTTGAAGTCAGTGTGTGTCTTTCTGCAGTTAGGGATCCATCTGTTACTATATCAAAGTCTGGAGGACAGAACTTACTGGTAGGATTTGGGTTTGTGAGGAAAGGCTTTAAGGGTGGAATGTTTTAGTGGCAGAGATGGAAATATTTCTTTGTATTTCCTTTTGTTGCAAAGTTTAGATTTTGGGCTACTTAATGTTGCAGAGTAGCAAAGTGCTCAAAACTGGGAGTATTTGGAGATAAAATTGAGTAAGTTCTTAAAATGAGAGGCTGGACTGGAAGTGCAAATATAAAGGAACAGTGGGAATATAGAAGTCCATGTGGTTTTTGTTGTGTGTGTTTGTTGTTGTTACATAATTGACAGGTTTCTTTCTCTTCAAAATCCTCCCTGGCAGAAACAGGAAGAATTCCCTAACTGTAGATGGTATATACGCATATATATATATACTTTAAAAAAATGTATTTCCAAAAGCAGCCAGTGGAAAAAGTGTGGATATTCTGTTACATTTAATTGCTTCATCAAGGTTTCCATTTCTTTCTTAGAAAAAATGTGTAATTGTAAAGAGATACAGGCCTCAGGCAATGAATACTTAGTGTCAACAAATTATGTAGGATTCGTATATCATATTTTTGGAATTTTCTGCCATTCAATACAAATCTTTTTGTTACTATGGCAACCCTGATATGATCTGAAATATATACAGGATTAGATGCAAAGGGTTGAATTCAGGCCCAGTATCTTTCCTGGAATGAAAACACCTTCTTTATGCATCAAGAATATTCCAAAGCAAAGAGAATGACCAGTGAAATAAAGTCAACCCACCTGCTTTATTGTCACCTTCACTGCCACATGGGGCTTGTGGCCAGGGAAGAAGTGCCCCCAGATGGAGAGTCAGTGGTACCTTGATTTTGTACTGATGAGAATATCCTCAAACCCAGAAGTTACTCTGTGTTTTCAGACGTCTCAAGACATGTTGCCCGTTTCCACGTGTAGGATGTGCTCTTTCATGGCTGGTCAGAAATACAAAACTCCTAAATGACCTGTCCAAATCCACATCAAGTCATTGGCAAGACCAGGACCAGAATATGGGATTTTCTAATCTGCCCCTTTCAGTACATCCCAAGTTTTTAATTAGTGGATCTTTTTACGACTATTATCACATCTAAATAGGACAGGTAATATTTCCTCTTGCAAAGCAAGACTGAGGTAAGAGCCAGGTTTAGTACTGAGCTTGTGCCTCCCTGTAATACAGACACTAAATGATTCATGTTCCGAATTTGCTGTTGGGAAAGGGAACATCATAACCTCCTTAAGTTCTTATTAACGGTTTCTACTTTCTTTAAAATGTATTTTGTTAAGCAAGCAAAACATAAAAACTTTGCATAGCCCGTGATTGATGACCTTTCTCACAGGCTCTGTGAACAGGAACAACTGGAGAATACTGGAGCAATTAAGAAGTTTCTGCACAGGCTGTACACTTATCAAAATGGCTCAGACAGGCATTCAGCTGGATCATTGCCCCTTCTACCTTAACTACTGTCAAATCAGCTCTAACAGCACCCATGAAGACTATTTTAGGCACATCAGCAAAATGCCACTGTGAACTTTGAGCAGCAATTATAGGCATAAAATATATTGGCCTTGCACTGATTTCAGATGAACTCCTCAATAGCATCTGTCCAGACACCAATACCTCACCATTTGCTGTTTTTCCTCTCCTTGCAGGTATTAGCTGAGAAGTTAGCGTTCGCATTTTTCCAGACAAAACCCAGACTTTTTAGTGTAAAAGCTGAACAAATCATAGTGACACAGAGCATTTGGGTGGAAAGTCTCCCTTTGAAATGCCAGTTACTAATGCAAGTAACTCAATGGAATGGAAAGAATTGTAGGCCAGATGGCAGTGCAGGGCATGGCTATTGGATGTTAATGTCTGCTGTTCTGGAATTGTTCAAGCATCTCTTTTAGGACTACAAGAACTTGGGCATTGAGTTGTTCTCTTTGTTGTTGATGTCATGTCAAGTCTTTCTCCTGTGTTTATCATGCTGTTTTGATGCACTGAAGCTTTTAACCTGATTACAGGGCTATTCTAAAAGCCATTGCCTTCAATAGTCCTAAGCCTTAAAATAGAATCCTAGAGTAGGTGGCTGGGAGGGACATCTGGAGGTCATCTAGTTTAGGCCCTACTTGGAGCAGGGTCGGCCTAGATGAGGCTTCTCAGAGCCTTGACCGACAAGTTTTGAATATCTCCTAGGGATTAATATTCTTTCAACTGAAATCTCAACATGAACTGAATAGATCTTGGATAAATCTCCTTGTTCTCCGATGCTCATAGCTTCATTTAATTCAGAAAATAGAATCATGTCCCATTTCAACCTTGATTTTTATAAGGGAAGGATTCCCTCAGTCCCACTTGTGCCTGTATTTGTTTTAGTTTTCTCAGTCATTGACAACCAGTTGTCTTCCAGAAAATACTTAGTCTTTTAAAGTGAACTTCTTTGTATGTCATATGCTTGAGTCTTGTCCCTGATCTTATGGTGACACCTCACATTTGATGGTGATGAGGAATTCAGCCCAGTAACACTATAAGTCAGTCTGCAAAAACATTATAGAACTTTGGCTTTTCCTGTTCTGATTGTGTTCTCTGGCTAAATGATGCTTTTATTTCTTTTTTAATTTTGTTTGTGGGGGTTCAGGCTGAATAAATGATATATTTCCAGATAACTACCTCTTCAGATACTCCAGCAGTATAAAATATCCTACGCCAAAAAGTTTTTTGGGTCTTTTGGGGTTTGCTTTTTTGTTAATTTTGTAAATTTGTTTTGCCCATGGGTTTTTCTTAAAAAGATTTTTAGTGGACAGTCAAGGTAAGATACTTTCTAGGTTTTCTCAGATTCTCTGTGCTGCCATACTCTGTAAATTGAGATTTGGAGACAAAATCTTCAAGGGTACAGAGTGTTTCAGCCTAAAAAGAAATCAGTGCTATGTATTAAGTGTAAAAGGGTTTCCAAAACGTCAGGTGTCATGAAGTGGATACCAGTAATGTATTTTTAAATTTGTTTAGGTTTTTTTCCTACTTTTTGTCCCCTTATAACACTCTTATTCTCCTTTGAAATAACTTTATGGCTTCTCCTAAAGCAACACAAATCAACCCATTATATTTGAGTGGTTTCTAAAGCAGACAAAATGACCAACCCACTTTTCATAAAGAAAAACATGGATTTCGTTTTTTTGTGGTCTTTAAATCCTCTTTTCTCCAGCCTGCAGTTTATGAAGGAATGTTCTGTGGGTGCAGATGAAAGCCTGACAGGAAAGGCAAATAAACAACCTCCAGGCTGTGGGAAGCACAGTGGAGGAAGGCCTTTGCTGGCAAAGTTAGGGCACATTGAGGAGGTGATCAGATCTCCTGGTTTCTCCAACCACACAGGAAACCCACAAGACCGAAGAGGGACAATTTCTTGGAGAGAGCAGGAAATGCCAGTTTGAAGTGGTGCTTCTTGAAGACAAGGGGCAGGGAAATGAGATGCAAATGGCACTGATGCTGCCAGTATGCACATGACATCTGTACCTCAATATGTGCAATCCATATGTTCTCCCTGTTCCCAACTTGCCCTTCTCATGCTGCTCCTGTTCGTCCTCTCCAGAGCTCCAACCACAGCTTTCCTTTGAGTTCAGTACCTCTCTCTGGGCTGAAGGTGAAACAGCTTTATCCTCCAAATGAGGAAGCTTGCTCTCCACGAGAGACAGCCCGTTTCTTTGCTGAATGCATACAATATAAATCAAAGTATGTGCCATTATTAATAAATAAGGCATTGGGTAGGCTTTGTCTGAAAGTCTTGTTGAAAGCACTGATTATGATCCAATAACTTTTGAAAAATGCATGGTTGCCTTTGGGATATTGGAGCATGGAATAATTAGAGGGCAAGTTTGCAAAAGTGAAGTTGTAACTATAGAGGGGAACTGTTTGCAGCAATTTTTTGCTTTGAGGTTAAACCTCTTTCCCCACGCCCCCCCGCCCCGATTTAGCAATTAATATCTCACTTAAGCATTTCAGAATATAAAATGAATTATTGAATATTTTCTGTAGATACATTTCAGAACTGTTCTATTGCTAGTTATCAAAAATCAATGGTGATTGACTCTGCACTTCAGGTTTCTGGTGCTGATCTTTATGATTTTAGGACTATTATGGACCAAGTAGTCAGAACATGAATTGACTGCTATTGAAAGGAAATTTTGTGCATCAATGCTAAATTCAGATGCAACATCCATTGTTTTATTGGAATTGAGCATCTCTCAGTTCTCTAGAGCTTTAATCCTTGCACAAAAAGTGAAAGCTGCTTACAAACAGGAAAGTGATTCTTCTGGCTCTGACTAGGAAAGTCTGGAGCAAATGAGCTTTTCTGTTTCTGAAACCTTCAGGGCCTGCTTGTGGTTTTGTTTCCTTCCATCTCCAAGTCTGTCTTCGGTAGGATCAATCATTTGCAGCTTTGGATGGTACAGGAGAGGGAGTCTAATGTTGTTATCATATTGTTTCTCAATCCCATCTCTCTACATGCTAAACATACATTTACTGGGGACTGTATGTGCTGAAGATCAGGGTTTCCAAGGGTGTCATTAAAGCAATCTGCAAAATCTACAGCGAGAACTGCTGTAGGCGCCTCTGTATTGTGTGATTGATAATCCCAGTACATCTTAATCTATCACAACTTTGCTTGCCTGGGAAACAGATAATCCTGTTGTAGGACAAGAGAGGATTTAACACTTAACAACAGTGATAAGAGGGAAAACAGCCCATAAGTGCAGAACAAAAGTGTTTTCTGTCACAACATGAAGCTGGAAGTACATTACGGTCTTGAAGTTTAACTGAAATCTTTAATTAAGGATGTCATTGGCACTGTTATCTTTTGGTTTGATAGCCTCTAAACTGAATTTTACAATGCATTGCACCCTTTTCTGTAGTTTGCACATTCCCAAACTAAAAATCTTTCAGCAACATGTACTTGTTCTTCAAATCTCATCTTATCTCCGAAGTCTGAATGTCGCAATTAGCAATTCAGAACTCTTTATATCTTAGTAACCATGCATGAAAATTAATTCAAGCAAAATGTAATTTAGAATAATAATAACATGTTTTCCAAATGTTTCCTCCATTAATCATGGTGAAAATGGTTACTATAGTACCACTGCTGGGTTTTATTGAAAATAAAGTAATTCAGAGTGGTACGGGTTCTCTCGAGAGTGTTACTGTTTGCTCAGTAGTGAAGGATGCGAGTATGAGACAGTAAGGGAACCTTCTGTTTTCTGTTGAGTGAATTCAGTGCTCAGTAACATTTCGATACAAAAGCAATAGAGCAGTGTTTATTTTCAAGGAAAGGTTCTGAACTTTGCTATTTGTCAATGGATATTTTTCAAATTTCTGTACATATGAGAGTCAAAAAGAATAAAGGATGTGTACCGGGTTTTCTGCCAAAATAAATATTAGACCCAAGACAAATAGTTCACCCAAGTTATTAACTGTGTGGTAAATAAACCCATTGAAGTTTGCTTATTGCTGTTTACCCAAGGTATTTTGCTGCCATGAGACTGAATGTGCCACCCAGACTTCTAATTAAATGTCACTGAGGAGCCTGTGAAAAGGTTTGACTCCAAAAACACACAGGAGTCACAGGACATTTTGGTAAATGTGGTTGTAACTTGTTTACAGATTTCCCCAACCAGGTCCCAGAACATTTTATGCACACTAGTCTTTAAGGGTGTGGAAAGCCTTTGTAGCAGCTTTATGGCAGCAAACTCTCTCAACTGAACAGGTACTTCTAGGGAAGAAAACTTTACTCATTGATTTGAGATGAGGATAATGTTCAGGATGTGGTTTTGATGGCCTAGATTCTCATAATCCAGAAGGAATCCAGCTCAGCTCATCCTGGTTTTTGCAATTCTCTGCTGGTTGGCCTGTACACCTCTCCAGTGTATGGGAATGTGCCTTCATTCTCTTTTCCTACTGGATGGGGATTTGATGCACCTGCTTTCCTGCTTTGGACCATCATTTCATTCTGACTGTCATTTATATTGCTGCTGAGTTAAGTTCAAGTTGTTATTCCAGGTCTTCAATCAGCTCTTCCTCATAGTGGAGCTGTAAATAAGTTACTATCAATAAATTAGATCCACTCTCACTTGCCAGTGTGTGTGTCACGAGCACAGGAAGTTTTATGTGTAGGAAAATCCAGGTGGTGTTTATCTCTGACCTGGCACACACTGAAACTCGCGTCAGAAGAGAGACAGAAGCCCTTGTCCCGTCTCTGGAATTGCTCAGGAGAGGCTGGGAGCTGCTCTAAGAGGCAAACTGGGCAGTGTCCCTATGGAAGGAAAAGGCTGAGGAGGGGTTGTGCCAAACCAGCTTCCAAGCTGTGGCTGGGATGTGGCAAAGGAGAGGAGCAGAGCCTTGGGAAGGTGTTCATGTGGCTGGCAGCCAGGAGGAGTGCAGGGCTCCTTCCTCACTGTCAGATGGGATTTTAGCACAAGGCCAGCTGGATTGAAGCCTTTGCTCCTTCAGTGGGCTGTCTTCTGCATATGTTGCATTTCTGTACTTTATATATAAACTGTTTTACACAAGTTACACTTGTGGAATGAGGCAAAAAATAAAGTTAACCTTCCTTCCAGGTTAAGAAAAACTTCTGTCCAGGGTTTTGGTCCAGACTCTCAAAATGCTGAAATTCACCTTATTTGTTAATGAGGAGATACAAGAGAGTGTTTTCTTAACTGTGGCATGCAGGGTTCAATAGGGTGAGGTAGGAGAAGACAATAGAAACTCAAGTGGCCTTTTTGGCACCTGGGTAGCACATGAAAAAAAAGTGCTAAATCATATCTCAGCTCTAAGTGTTAATTACTTACTTTGCTGCACATTAGCACATTAAATGTGTAGCAAAAATGTTTCTCTGTAGCTGCTGTGTGATGGGCTTTGCCAAGTGTTTCTTGTTGCATAATGTGAATTTTCTGCTTGTAGCCATATTTTATTTCAACTTATGCACTAGGTGCCTCAAGTGGAAAGGTGAGTCTTGAACTGAGCCTTTAATGCTTATTTAACTTCAATATGTGAAGGACAGATTTGACAGAATCCGGCTGGGTGGGTGTTTTGCGGTCAGGTGGAGTCTTCTCAGTCATAGCAAAACATGTATCTCAGTGTGGAAAGTTCTGAAAGAAGTTCTAGAAGGGTTCTGGGGCAATCCTGCTTCAGATTGGTGTAGGAACTTCGAGCTGATGGTCAGGTCCAGGCTCGTGTGACTGTGGGCATCTCATCACAGCAATATATTTATATAATCCCGGATAGTGGCCCTGTCCAAGGTCCTGTTTAGTGCCTTATATTTGCCCGGTATCCACTGAGCTTGTATTTTCTTTCTGGCCATAATCAAAGCTGGATTTTTTCTTTGAAAGTGTTTTGGTTTTTTTTTTTTTCCTTTTTTGAAATCCTGCATTTCACATCTGTATGAAATATCTCTTAAGGCTCACATGACATAGAAACAATTGTAGATAAAAGATGAAATGGATAGACTGTAAAATAACATCAAGAAGAAAAGTAATTTTCTGAGATTCCTAAATAAATTGCTCTCTAATTCACAAATAATGCAGTACATATTTAGGTTGTTATAAAGAATTATTACTGAATACAGAGCTCTGAATTCATAGCAGAGCAAAAGCATATATGGAATTACTGAGAAAAAAAGGAACTATAAAAATAGAGAACTTCTAATATTTAACTGATTTCCTTCATAAATCACTTGCTAATAAATGCAAAACAGTGGGGCATCAGAAGCAAAATCATTTATTTAAGGAAAATAACTTTCAAAACTGGTTTTGTCCATCATAAATTATACTGCAAATGGTGGATATAACGTCTCTTATTACATATTAAAGAACCCCTCAGACTGTTTGCCTCTCCTGCTTTCTTCTGTTGTCAATCAGAAGCAAGAATCAACTAATCCGGAGAGATGGAAGATAAACTGCTGGTCCAGTCTTGGTGGAACTTAATAATATATACTGCCTTAGAATCCTTAAATATTAAGGAATATAAATGCAATAGTGAAGCATTTATAGAGCTATTGCCCAAAGATAAGCTGGAGCAGAGGCTCTCAGAGCTAGCAAGTTGTACAGGTCCAGAGCTCTTCAGTGGTGAGAGAGTCTTCGTGTCTGTGAAGGTCCTGCAGGACAGACACAGGCACTCACCTGATGGCAGATGCCTTTGGAAAGCCCTGGTTCTGTTCTGTTTTAAAGCAGCCTTGGAATTCATCCTGTTCTCAAAAGTGTTGTCTTTATGCCAAAGTCACACGGAAATTCATTCTGCGGTGTTTGAAGAGAACTTCTCAGCTGAGCTTTGATCACTGGTTTTACTGATTTTGAAGTTCCCACAAGCTTCATTGGAAGCTGAAATTCCTGTGCTTTCATCCCCAAAATAGAACATGAAAAACGGAAGGAACAGGGCTAACATGGGGGCCCATTGGATCATGCAGAGGAGCAGAACCAAAATGTTCAAACACAAAATACTAAGGCAAAAATTCTGTTTTGTAGAATTGGGGAGTTTTTGAATGAAATTTAATATTAAAGCTGCATTTTGGAATTAAGCTGTTTTAAGATTTAAATATTTGGCCATCCACAGGAATATTTTGACACCTCAAAGTTGTTTTGTTAACAAGAATTACTGCATAACCTTATCCCTCAGGCTTGATAGACATACTTTGCTTAATAGTAACCAAAATACTCTGCCTTCACCAGGCAAGCCTTTTCCCAGACACAGCTGAGACAGAACCCCTCCCAACAGCCCCAGGTTACTGTTGGTTCTTAGAGTTTGCTTCATCTAAGTGGGTGTTTGTTATCAAAGCATATTTCTCCTATTTTTTTTCTTTTTGTTTTTCATTTCCATACCCCTGGTAGAACCTTCTGTCCGTGATGTAGGAGCTCAGATATTTTTGTTACTGGGAGGCAGAAATTTTTATAACTCTTTGTGCTCAATCTTGTTATTGCTGCTCCAAGAGCTTTTGTGGTGGTCAGTGTTACATGGGTGGAGTAACACAGGCGTTTTCCAGACTCCTTCAAGTGTGTAAGGACACACTGAGGGAGTGGGAATAATAGTGGTGGCCACCTGTGTTCTTTGTTATTGTCAGTGCAGACAGTGAGAGCTCACCATGGAGAGCTTGATATGCACCATGGCAACGGAGGGATGATCATAAGTAATGTAAGTCAAAGAATATTAGAGATGTATAGAAATGAAAGGAATTCCTGATTTCTGAATCCAAAAGCCAACCCTTAAATAGCTGCTGATAGTTGTGTTTTCAAGACTCCCAGTTCTTCATGTTTTCCTGCCTGTTCCCTCTCCAGGGATAAAGCAGGAAAAAAACCTCTCTGGATGCTCAATGCATTAACAAAGTTTTAGCAGGGTAAGTGACTTTGAAAGGCCAGAAAAAAGACAGGGTTAGGAAAAGTAGAAGCTGTATGTCCAAATAAGTGTGTTATCCAAAAAGATCCAGATATGTAAGTACAATTTAATTAACTGTTCTTTACTTCTGGCTGATTGTTGTATTTCTGAAAAGTTTAGGATTAGAAGTCAACTCTAACTGCAGTTAATAGCTCCTCATCCTGAATGATTCATGATATAGGAAGTTCCAGGAGAGTAAACAGGGAGTTGACATAAATGTCTTTTGAATTCTTTAGTCTTGATTTCTGATTTATCAGAGCATCTGAATCCCATGTTACATCTCAGCTTATATTTAGGATCAGGAGCAGTGTGGCTTACAACCTGAATGATTGCAAGGAGAGATAAATTTTGGAAAGTGAATTGAGACCTGGAACCAGGAGTTTCAAATTCCTTGGTCTTATTTTTTGTTTTATAAGAGCAGATAGTATTGCAGTCAAGAACAGCAAGCACAATATAAAAGGAATGTTTTCAGTCTTTGTCATATTCCAAAGAGGTTCACTGAGTCTTGGTAACCAATTACGTACTCTTATGAGTGAGTTGTAGCAGGTTCTTATAATTTCATGCTCCTATTGGAGTTCCTCAGTATCTTTGAAAGTTCTCAGCTGGACAATAAATATACATTCTCTTGAGATGCAACAAGTGCAAATTCAATTGAAATGACTCTTTTTTTCTTCAGGTTCTTGCTGAGTTGTTGAGCTTCTGTTTCTTATAAGAAGCCATTTGGAGTTATACAGCTTGGCTTTGCTTTTCTGAAGGAAGGGAGAGTCCGTCGATGCTTCCAAATGCTTTCAGAGTTAGGTGTTTTCCCATCAGAATGCCATGTTTTCACAGCTTAGAAAATACCTGTGCTTACTTCTGCTTCCCAATAAGTGGAATGAGCATTGGACATGAAATTTCTATGAGACGTAAAGGGCTGGATTTAACAAGGAAAGCCTATTGAAGAATAAACAGTTGACAGTATATAATCCAATGAATAAAGTGATTCTTGTGGAAGATGGACTTTGGAGCTGCCCCTTCCACAGAAGGTAGGGAGACATTAAAAATACATTTGCCACTGATAGGTTGAATTCATTTTAGCTGGCATAAATAGGACAGATGAGCTATTCAGCTGTCTGATGAGTACTATATAATGAAATATTTATCACCTTCTCATGGTCACTGCATGAGAGGCCAATAATTTGTTTTCTCTCAGCACTGGTATTTTGTGGTGCTTCTAATAAATTATACATGGCAAGCTCCCATCCCTCACCTTATTTCTATTTACCTATCTAGTCTGAGATCTCATTCATCAAATGTAGCTGCTTTGGGGACAAAAGTGAGGCAATAAATTCATGTATTCTAAAGAATCATGGAATTTATACTACCTAATGGTAGGGGGTAACATGGTAAGAGTGTGACACGCTGGATAAGGTGGTATTTAGAGCTGTAAAGTGGGAAATTGAGTAAATTTTGAGAAAGACATAAATATATATACATATATTAGCATCAGTCGTGCTGGCTGCTGATTTGGATTTAGGATAACACCTCTGAGCAACCAGAGCTGTCCAGCTTTTGGCCCATTACCAAGTTTAAGCCGTAGATTTAGTTCATATTATGACTGTCAAAGTCCCTAAAGCAACCTTCTATGTCAGAGATATAAATGAGCTTTTATTTGCTTTGCATTGATGCAGTGGGTTTAATGAAGGAAATATTAGGATGAAATGCAAAAGGTTATCCCCAAGTGATGGTCTTTACAGCATTTGGAGGCAAAGTCTTCAGTCTTAAAGACAAGAGGCTGTATTTCAAAAACTGGAAACTTGATTCTGGGATTGCTTCTAAATATGAAGAAAATTAGCTCTTCGTAGATCTCAAACATCATTTTTCTTCAGTGTGGAGGGAGAATAAACCTCTGGCTCTGCATTGCCAGATTTTAGCCAAGCTGTCCTGTTTATAATTCTCAAGAATTCATGCTGAAGAGTTTGGATCCAACTGTGTTCCTGTACAAGAGAGAGTGTGGCGGTTTTGTGCCGAGTTTTGTGTAAGAGGTGGAAGGTTTTGTCTTCTATTTTTGCTGCTTCCAATCAGAAATGATTTGACCTCAGTGCAGAGATAAGACCACCACTTGCCTCCCTTACTCCGCAAACTAAATCAGTCAGTGTTGTGGAGGTTGGCAAAGTTCATTATTCACTGCTCCAAAAGTCTTTAGAAATCTATCATTTCTGCAAAGTCCATAAGCCTGTAAATTAATTTCTCGTGACAAAAATCATTTAAAATTAACAGCCTAAAGGATTTTAAAATGACCTTCTACTTGTATGATACAGGGAAAATAAACCTAGAGCCTTTCTCAATCGATCCAATTGAAATCCTGGATACGTTTTGACTGTCCGGGGCTGGAAGCAGCAGGGCGTTTCTGTCTTGTCTGGTGACATCCATAGAGGTCCCAGATATTACAGAGTCCACGTGAGCCCAGGTTGGCAATCAGATGCCCAGATGATGCCCATGAAGTGAGGAACCTTAAAATATTATAAATTAATTATAAATTATAAAGTAGAGCCACACAGCCATCATTGGTTTCTGAAATTTGATTTTAAACTGTGTTATAGTGATATCAAAACCAATTTAATTAATGCATAATTTTCCCACTTCAAGAAATCTTCCAGGTTTGCAGTACCTAATCCAGTGATCAGCTTCAGCTTCTTATTTGTCCATCATGACCCTCTGCTCCCATGGGTACAATTTATCATTATGTAGGTTTTTAATTTTTTTTTCCTTGGAATTCAGCATTTTCATGGAGGAAAAGTTTTGTTCCTTTTTTTAAAAAATACTGTGGTAAACACAATACAACAATAAATTTTCCTCATAACTACGTCCAAAGTACTTTTTTTATGTTGTTTTCATAGTGTAGTGATAGTTCTATGAAGATTTTTGAATTTCAATCTGCTCTTAGGAAGAAAGCGAAGGGAAGAAATGACAAAAGGAAAAGCGGTTCTCGGCATCCCTGTGTGCTGAGCAAACACAGAGGCAGCATGTGTGTTCTTTGCATATTTTATTAAGACAGAATTTAGAGTCGCTTTAATAACTTTCCATGGAGTCAGTGGAATAATTCGGTGCCAAGAAATTACCCAGTAAAATAGACCTTTTCCTTTAATTGCTTTTGTTTGTATTACACATGCAGATAAATACATATAGGCACAACTGTTAAATGTGTTTGTTATTTCTATAGACAGATTATTCTGTCAACTGGTTTTAGCCCTGCTGTGTTTGCAGTGCAGGGAGGGACGGGATTCAGGAGACAGGAGTAGCTCCAGTCACCGACTCTCAGCACTGACTTGCCCATTATGACTTCAAAACCTTCCCCTTTTCCTGTTCTACTTTTGCTTTCATAATCAATTACTTAAAGTTTTTGCCTAAATTACAGCTTTGGGTTTGGGGCATTCTTTTTTCTTAAGGTGAATAGTAAATTATGAATAATCGTAATAATTTTTGGTAAGGAAAACTTACAGAGGTAGTGATGAGAAGTTCAGAACTTCATGAGTAAAGTCAGTGTCATGTTGAGCTCAACTAAAATATTAGGATTACTTTCTAAAACAATGTGCTCACGAATAATTTTTTGCAATTATGCAGCTTCATTCCTTCTGTTGTTATAAATGAAATAATATTTTAATTACTACAGTAAGCATGTTAGTAAACTGTGTAAGTGAAAATAATTGAATCATATCCTAGATTAATACTTCAGTTCTTTTGCCACATTGCACTAGACTGACATGGAATTTTATCTTATAAATAGCTGGTTTTCTATCGTTAATAGTTTCTTAACAGTCTGGATAGCAGAAGTGAGTTTAAAATACAGTAAAATAGAGTTTCCAACTTTGTCATAGTCACAACATCAAAAGGTATTAAAATGTTTCCAAGAGTCAAAAAGAGAACGAAAGAGTACTCTTAATCTGTTTGAAATCTTGACAAAAGGCCTGGAATATAAACTGGAATTTGACAACTTAAGCCAGGTGTTTGTGTACTGAAAGGCACCAATATAAATAAATGTATTTACCCCTGCAGTAAATATAGAAAAGTGTAAAGCTGGGAAGATTACTTGTTAATTATTGTCTGTAAAATGTCCTGTTAAAAATCAAGGACAATATTTGTAAGATTTTTTTTTTTTTCCTGAAACTCATGGGCAATGTGTTTGTGTAAAAAGTGCCTTAATTTCTCATGTGAAATTTGACTTCAGGTTCTATATCTATGCAGTTGTGCACTCTCCTTTTGTTATAACACACTGTTTTAAATATATATTTCACTATTAAACTGTGCAGTCACTTGCTGAGTATTTCTTAGGAGCAGTTTGCTGGGAGGGGAGGGCTATAAGGGAATCCCCACCTGCAGTAAGAATTGTTGTCTGTAGCTGATATTTTGATTTATCTGAGTGACCACTGGCTTGATACCTCCTTCCCAAAACGACGCCTTCAGGATTATGCAGCCTTGAGAGATTCCAGTGAGAAATTGCCACAGTGCTCACAAACCCCTTCCTAGACGGGTCTTTACATTTGTATTCCCACCATGACCCCCCCTCAGGAAGGGCAGCTGCTTAAATACAACCCAGCAGACTTTCCTCTTCACTCAGGGGGCAGTGGTGGAAGAGCCTCAGGGTCTGTTGTGCCCTTGTGCTGATAAATTATTTAAAGGCAGAAAGGAGCTGACTGCTTGAGCTCTCCTATTGACCCAAGGCTGAAAGAGCAGCCTGGGTGAATTTGGATGTGAGGTCTTGCAAACTAAACTCCTTATCTCATATGCAAAGCCCTGGCTTTCCTAACTGGGCTGTGGAGAATTCCAGGTCCCTTGTGAATAGTTATGCTTGTCTCTGCTGGTGTAGAAGTTCCAATATCCATGTGTTCTGCAAATCCAAAGGAGAGCTGGGGGTAAAGTTAACTTGGCAAACGTAAAATTACTCAGAGTAGTACCCAGTAGTACAAACACTAGAGGACATGATGATACTTTGGTCAATTAAATCTGAGCAAAGACTCAGAAAAGAGACTATTTTTCCAAATGTATTTCTAATTGTACTTATATTCTGCATCTATAAATAGGAAGGCTCCTTTGATGATAGACTATGTTTAGTGGTACAGACAGTGCTCCCTCCTGCTTTAAGGAGGAGAATGTACTCCTGCAGTGAGGCAGGATGCAAGATGTTCTGCATGTAGCACAGCATAGGCTGTTAATGGAGTCACACCCTGGAATTTGGGTAAAATAGATGTTTAAATACCAGCCCCCACTATCTTAAGTTATTGTGAAGCTTCAAAAAGAGCAGCAGAAAGCCAAGGAACTAATCATATGTCAAGAGAAAGCTAAAAATCTTATTTTCAGGAGTATAGCAGAGGGAGTAGGAAAAATATGAGCCTGTGGTTGGTGAGGTGTCAGCTGTAAGCTCATTCAACATTTTTATACAAAAAGTGGGTTTAATTAAAAATTGTTTTGCTGTTTTTTTCTGAAAAGACTAGTGTTAGGCTAGAGTTAATATTAAACTGTTCTAGTTATAAATTATTACCTCTGCTCTGATCTTTAAAAATTGCCAGACTGTTTTCTATCTACCTTTTTTAATGTCCTTTCCTAGCAGGTGTATGTGAGGAATGCTTAAATTTCCTTAGGGGTGAACCCATCCTGCCAGTCATTCCCAGGAGTAGTTGTTATCATGTTTTTTGTATTGAAAACATATTAAAACTCGAAGAGTTCAGAAGCACGAGCAGGCACAAAGCAAAGCCTATTATGGTACTGTTTACCAACAGATTTATAATTACAAAATAAATTAAGCATGAAATGGAACACTTTTCATTTTCTGCCATAATAGTATGAATTATTTGATGTTACTTTACAGATTATTCTGGAATAGCTTTGAAAGTGAATAATTCTGAAGGTTGTCATGGTATTTTAGCAGAACCTAAACATATCTCCTTTAAAACACCCGTGTCCTTTTTCTTATTGATAATCAGAAAGCCCAAGGGAGAGAGAGGCCTTTCCAGAACTCAGTCCTCCGATCAGAATAATTACAATGCATAAAATAATTATTTTTATATGAAATACAGAATGCCAATCTTTTCTCTCTCACAAGTATCTTAATTTAAAATTGCAATATGAAATTATGGAATACCTGTGGCTGGGTTGGTTTTTTTTTGGTTTTTTTTTAATGTGAAGGCTACATCTGAATGCCTCTGGTCCTGTGTACCTGGAATTCTGGTCAGGTTCTGTACCTTGAGAAAAAGTTTACTAAAGCCCAAATTGGCCATTGAAAACAAAGCTCCTGTATGAGGAAAGTCATTCCTAGTTGTCTCATTTCTCAGCACCCTCATCAGCACCATATCCTGCTTCCCTTCCCTTCAACAATTTGCTTAATGTTTGGAGAGGAGCTTTAATAAACATCCTTTCCAAAGCTGATCCTTGGCAGTTGATCCTTCATTTGGTTTGTAGGATAGGTTTAAAAAGAACCGCACCAGTGATTAAAGCCCTATATTAAAGGGAAGGCACGACCTTTCCAGTCTCCCAGGCTATAGAACAATTTGCAAAGCTGCCTCTTCAGGGATAACAAACAATTTTCATGTTCAAGCCTGTTGTCTGTGTTGTTCATCCCCATAACCAGCAGGGATCTTCACCCACCACTTACACAGTGCAAATCACTGCTCTGTGCATCCATTAGTCACTGATATCAATAGCCCACCGCAGTCAGATGCTTCCCAAAGGCCAAATTCCTGCCTTCCCACCTGGAGGGCGATCTCTGCCCCGCTGCTCCCCACACAGCTTTTAGCAGCAGGGCCATTTATGTAATTAATGCCCGAGCTGATCTCTGAGAACAGGCTGCAGGAAAGGTGAGGGTCTCGGCGGGAGTTGTGGCCCTGTAAATGTTTACCTGTGGGCTGCAGCAAAACAACTTCTTTCTCCTTCTTTTTCAACAAAACTAACACATATGTTCCACACAGGGGAAGTCTGGCTGGTTTCCCTGTTTCTGCCATCTCCTGGTTTTTCATTTTCCAGCACTCATTCCAATTTGGGAAGATAATGAATATTCAAGAATCCGTCTCCTGTTAAGCAGTAGGATTTTGAAAACCTGAACTGTTTGTTTTTTTCAACAGGGCCAAATTTGCATTAAATGTCCCCAATTTTCTCAAAAAGTTATCTTTTCTCAAACATAGACTACACCACCTGAGGTCTTGCTCAGCCTTGACTCAGGGTATCTTCTGGCAAACACCTTCCTTGTTCAGGGGCAGTTTTGCCTGAACTCAGCCTGTCTCATTTTGCCTCTGAATTCTGCCTGCCTGAGCTTTTGCCTCCACAACTGGGGGGAATTTTCAAATGAGGTGTTTCCAACAGTGGCTGGTGGAACCAACACTGCCGAGCTCAGGGGGAGGTGTTGAGGCAACTTGACCCTGTGTTTTGCTCTGTACTGCTGCTGTGCTTGGAAACATCCAGAAAGATGTGCTCCTCTCCTCCTCTAGGCTCCCTCAAACTCTCATCTACCACAGGAAATTTAACACAAGCAACACTTGCTGCAACACGAAGTGTCCTGTCCTTGCTAATGCTGCTGTGCTTTTGTTTCCTTGGACTAGTGTTCATTTGTACTCATCTTTTTTCTTTTTCTTTTTTTCCCCCCCATTTTGTACTTTGATTGCAAGGTCCTTGGCCTGGGAGTCTTTGTTCTGCATTTGCCTGACACAACGGGGTCAGATCCATCCCAGTGTTGTGGTGACTCAGGAACAGCCACGCTGTGCCTTAAATCAGAGGATGGAACAGCCCTTTGTGTTCTTTCTTGGAGTCTCTGGGATTTAGGTGTCTTGTTATCAGGGTTATTTAAGTTGGACTTGCCAGCCTTTGGAGCTTAGTAACTTCTTTTGTTAAAAGCAGATTTATTGTGAGGAACCATTGCCATACACTGTCTCCTGCAGAGACGGAACAGAAGGTTGTAAATCAAGCAGATTTTAGCGTAAATTATTCAGAGTTTTTTCTCTTCATTGTGGAAGATTCCCTGCAGAATATGATGGCCCAATGAGCTATTCCTGATTATTTCTTGAGGTCCAAGCCCATATGTAGTTCACATATATTATATTTGTTGCTTTAAAATCAGATGGAAAGGAGCATGTTTGACTCGCTCCTTTCTCTCAAGGAAGGTGCATTAATGAATGATTAGCAGGCAGTGGAAGCCTCAGTGCTGAGCTAATGAATCCAAATATTTTGAGACCCAGAGCTATAGTACATTCACCCTGATGGTTCTGCATCATTGTCATCTTTTAGTGGGTTTAGTACCACAAAACTTTGCTTGTGAGTAGCTTCTGGCTTTATAATTGTAATACTGGCTTTGTTAAGAAGATTGGCCTGAATAAATAGTCCCTATCCGCAAAAGGATTTGGAGGGTCTGTCTTGGTTTTCCTGGAGGTGAGGTTTGACTGGGAGACCAAGAAGGGCCTTGTGCTTTGTTTGCTTCTGATTTTCTCAAGTAATGTTGCCTTTAATTACGGGGTAGGCAGACAAGAGGCAGTTTAATGGCCATCGTTTTCTTGGCAGGTAAATACGTGTGTTGGTGGAAACCAAACACAGAAGTTCACTGTAACTTGACTATGTGCTTTTGAGAAGATCACAGAGTGGCAAAAAAAGTATAGAAAGTGCTAAACAAGAGTCAAAGTTGCTGGAATATTCTGCACGTTAGGATTAGCATTAGGGTTAAAATAGCCTAAGTTTGCTAAGAGGCAGTGAGAAGGTTTCTCATGCTGGTTTTTCCCTGCTAGTACTCAGCCAAAAATGCTGCAGTAAGTGGCTCACAGCACTGAATGTGTCCATCCCTAACATCACTCTAGGAAGAGAGAAAAATGTAAGGTGTAAAGATCCTTCCTATGTAAAAAGAAATGTTTCATCACATGGTGATAGAAATCTTGCTGGAAGCTGCAGGGGCAAAAAAAATTCAGTTCCAGGTGGGAAAAGCAAGAAGGACCATCAGACCTCATTTACTTGAAAAGGGTAAGCAGAGTCCCTTGGTCAAGGTGGACTCGAGGAGTTCTGTCTGTGTGAAGTTGTATTTTCTGCAGATTACTGGGGCAGCCTTTATTCACTGTCCTGCTGCTGCAGCCATCCCTTCCCCTCCCCTCCGCCCTCTTTGCGCTGCTGTGCTCTACAGTCAGTTCTTTTTTTTCCCCTTGCCTTTCCAACTCCAGTGCTACTGAAAGGCTCTTCTCCCTTGATATTCCTACTCCCCACAACCATGTGTTTATATTTCATGTTATTTAAACATCTAAAAGATTTAAAACGTTTCATTTTACACACCGTTGGCTCTGTAACTTCTCCCCCTTTTCCTAACTCAACAGCTTTCTTTAAACATGTTTATTAGATCTTTTCTTTGATTGGGTATTCAACAAATTAGCGTAAATGAAATCAGGAAGGCTGAAAGGATGGGTGGTTTTGTAGTTAACGTACTGAGGTAGGACTCAGGAAATTAAGTTCACTTCCCAGCCTTGCCACTTGCTCTATGTGTGTGTCCTTGAATGAAACATTTAATCTCTCTGTGCCTCCATATTCATGAGGCAGAATTAATTGTAGTGCTGTTCTCCCATTTACTATCTCTTTCTCTCTTTTTCCTATAAATATTTAGAATGGAAATAATATGTATGTTCCTGGTAGTGGGTAATGGTTCAAGTAAAAAAGAAATGCACTTCAGTGTAAAGCTCAGTGGGTTCTAGTCATGAGATATTCATAATAAAAATAGAAACGAGTAAGAGTGGCAGTAGATAACTGGGTTGCTCACCTGGCTTTCCAAGGCACATGGAAGTGGCATCATTAGAGCTGTGTATGATGCTTTGGAAGAAAACCTTCTGCAGGAAAGAAAAAGTTAAATGTTTTTAGAACTTGTTAACCATTAAAATTGAATGCTGAGGATGTTACAGTATCTGTGATGTGTTTCAGTGTGAAAACCTGACGCGTTTGGCCTTAGGTGGAGTCTAAGCCTGCAGGGAAGAAAACCCAGAAGATCAAGATGATAGACTAAATATTTAATCCACTGAGGAAATATGAATTGTGCACTCTATCTGTCACTTTAATGGTTAGGAAAAGGTCAAAGTAGAATTGGACTTGGGAGTGCATCCCCTGAACTTAGTGGTGATGGTGTTTGGTGATTCTGTTGCTGCTCTAAGTCTGCTCCCTCCATTGGAAACTGGCTCCAACATCGATTGCAGTTCTTGTTACTCCCTTCCCAAACAGTGCTAGGATGTTTGGGAGCAGCCTCGCTGTCTTTGCAACAAGTGTGGTTGGGTGTGGAATTTTAACTCAGAAATAGAAATATGAATCATTTAAGGAAATGAAATGACAAAATAGGAATCTCTGGCTCCCTACTAATTAAACCTGTGGAAAAGAGCCATATCTCAATCTGCAGCCACGTTAAAAAATACAGGTTTATTCCCTTCTCCCAGAGTTCTTGCTGCTTTCTCAGACAAGGGAAGCACATCCATTATGTTCCTGTGTGGCAGTTCATTCTCCAGGATGGTTTTTCACAACTATTAACAGAAATGGTGTGTTTACAGTTGGATTATACCTTCAATTTGTGTTTCCAGTGGGGAACTCCAAGTCACCTTCTAGCAAGTAGGCTGGGACTCTGCCAGAAGGTGAGGAGAACAGAAAAGTGCTTTGTTTGAAAAATGAACCCAAAATTTCTCATTTGAAAACTAAAGAACAACACAGAAGTAAAATAGTGATACTGAAAAGCAACAACTAAGCACTTGATTGAATCAAATATGAATGTTTTCAATAAACATTTATACCTTTAAATTATTTATTTCTTATTTCAGTCCAGATGTGTGCTTTTGGGGATCGAGTGTTGAGCTAAATCATTTTAAACCTGATTGCAGAGAGGTTAAAGGAATGTTTCCTTAATGAATGCATGTGTGGTGCTATTGCTATGATTATGGGCATGGCGTGACTGGAATTTGACTTCTCCCTCTTTCCCAGACTTGCATCCTTATTTCCTATTATATTCAAGGCACCTGTTTTTCCTGTTAAGAATGTGAAGTGTTCGCTGGAATCGTAAAAGGAGCTGCAGGAATGTATGAAAAGCAGCCACCTAGCATGATTTTAATAATTCTGTAGCATTTATTAAATTCTCTGTTGAATCACTTCATGATATTAATGGCATAATTTAAAGTGACAGGAAGGAAGGAACATGACCTTTAATGTCATGACAGGAGTTGTCACAAAAAAGGAAGGATGAGCTTAATTCAGCCAAATGGCTTACTGGGAAGTCTTGATACATAATAAACTGAGATTTATCTTTTGCTGAGATTACACAGCTCAAGCTGTGATTTTTCTTTTAGATGAGACAAACTGCTTGAAGAGAAGATGAAAATATTGTTCTAATTTTGATCTTCATATTGCAATGTAGCAAATTACTTCTGCTTTTTAAGAGGGAACATGTAAAATATGATAGCTTGGAACAGAAGGGAGCTACATATAGTGATCACTAAGGTGTTTTCCAGAACAATATCCGGTGTTCCTAAATAAAGGAGTGCTTATATTTCTTTATATGTTATGTCATTAGAGACAAACATGCATTCAGCTGTCTACAGGCAGATATATTTCTCTTCTGTTGGATAGAAACATCTGGGCTTTGTAGTATAATTCCAGAAAAAGGACTACAGATGTGTTCAGTGGTTGTCATTAATGATGTCCAGTTGGTTTATAACTTCAGCAACAAGACATGTAGGTTAAACAGAAGAGATTTATTTAAATTATTCTGCTGACACACCTGGAACATTAACCGGGTCTCCTTCAGACCTTGTAACGAGCATGGAATGAGGTGGGAACACCTAAGAGAGACCAAGCGCCTGAGTCCTGCCAGCTGCAGTGGTGGTTCCTGGTGCTGCTGTGTCAGGGAGGGGCTGGGTACTGGGCAGGTGACAGTGGCTGGAAACTGTGGGGCAGGATGGGCAAAGCCACCGGGAAGAGGTGCCTGAGCTCAAGGGAGACAGTGGTGCAGCTCTTGGTTACACAGATCAGCATTAGTGAGAAAGATCTCAAACTGACTTACACATGAATGTTGTCTGGGAGTTTTTTTGGATGAGAGAAAAGTCAAGGCAAAGGCATTTAAAAATTAATTATGTTCTCTTCTCAGATATAAAAATCAGTTGGGTTTGGCTTCCAAAAAAAGTCTTCTTTTTTTGATCAAGTTTTCACAGAAAGTCAGGATAGTAGGTTTGGAACAGAATCCACGTGCTCTTCCAGAAAAGATCACATGGCAGCATCATAAAAAGTTATTTTTGGAAATAACGTGTAATGATTCGATTTGAAAATGTTATCCCTCTTGATCCGCTTTTTTGGCTCAGTTTGACACAAACTGCTTCAGCACTGTTTATCTGACACTCAGAGCACAGGGACAGTTATCAGAGAACTATCACCCCACTCTCTTACCTCATATGTTATTGGATATTGGCCTGGGAAGGTGGAATCAGTGTCTTATCTGGGATAATCAAATCTGAGAGTTATTCTCTGGATCTAAAAATCAGTGTGTTCTGTCTTCAATTAAAACACTGAATCAGAGTGGATCCCTTATAGATTGTCCCATTTCAAGTGTTTGATCTTTGATGTTGCTGACACTTCTGGAGTTAGCTGAGCATCAGGGGTTTTTGGAACTATTTGGTCAGCAGGTTTTTGGTCCCAGTCTGGGAGGTCAGTCTTTGTTATTAGGTGGTTCTTGATTTGCATAGAGTGAGAACAACACGTTCCTTCCTGTCAGTGAAGGCTTTCAGGGGCTCCCTCCGCACGTGGGTGGGTGGCCTGGCCACATCCTGCCTGTCCAGCTGGCACTTCCAGGGAATTTATCAACCAGCACATTTCCACAGCCTAACTGGGTGTAAATGGAGCCCATCTGGATTTGACAAACTGAGCAGACCCAGGATCTTAGTGGTGTGTCAAACCAGCGAATCCAAGAGCACTGTGAGAATTTATGGAAGCTGGAATGATTCCAGTGCATTTACTGGCAAAAATATGTGTGGAGGATGGGGGACACCCCTTTTCTGGGCTGAGAGGATGTGAAACACAGGGTGAAGTTTCATTTTCTGTCAACCTTATTTATAAAGTATTAGTATCTATTTTGCCATACACTCTTCCCTAAAGAACAGTTGCACAGGGAACACAGAAACATCCATCGAAGTATAAGTCTTTACTAATTACTAGTTTTCTTTTCATGGAAAAATCCATTAAGAATAAAATGTAAAATATCTTTATGGATGCACAGTTACTGAAACAGAAGGCAAATAACAAAAATTCTCACAAGAAAGTGCTGTTTGAAAATAAAATACCATGTATGCTTAAACTGAGAAAAGTAATTGTTTGGGGATTTTGAGAGAATATAGAATTCACACATTCCAGGATATTAACAACAACATTTTTCAATAGCTCAAACGCTGAATGATAGAACTATAAATAAGAATGGGACAGTAACTACTGATTATGTAAAAATAATAATACCAAAAAAATTTAAAAGAAAAAGATGGCTTGTGGCAACCAGAAGTGCTCCTAAATGAGTAAGTAAAGCTTCTGGATCATGGTCAAAGGGCTTGAACTCGGTTTGAAAGCATTTTTGCTCTAATAATTGTGACTGCTGTGTGACTGCCATGGTTTCAGAAGGCACTGTTGACTGAAAATCAGGAGCACTGGAATAGAGAGGCTGTTTCAAAAGTTCACCTGCCACTGGATATATCCCCCATCACACAGGGCCACAGGTCTTGAAACAGTCCCAGAATCCATGTATCTATCAATAGCTTCACACCACAGCCCCTGATTTCAGAATGATCCATCATTTCCTTAAGCAGGCTGTTGTTTTTGGAGGAGTTTATCCTATCAGATGACTTCCCCCCCCACCCCCACCCCCTAATTATACCAGCACATTGATGAGGAAAGTAAATTGCCAGCTGAAGTCCTGGCTGGTGTGTGTGATAGAGGAGTATGGCTGGATGCTGTTTGGATTTCTAGATCATCTTTTTAGAGCAGTGCCAAGAGCTAATGACTGTGATTTGATCCCACATTAGTGGGGCTCTTGTTATTGAAAGGATTCATCATGCATAGGAATTGTTTGTGCGTTAGCTGGAGGCCCTGCTCTGTGCTCTCAGGATCTGGTGTGGAACACGCTGCCTTCGTCTCTACTCGCTTACCCATGAAACAAATGACAGCAGGGAAGGGACAAATGCAGCCTATTTGTCATTTCTTCTCTGTGCCTCCTCTCCCCCCAGATCAATAGAAGAATGGAAGGAATAAAGAACAATCCTTCTAAATGCAAAACTAAGCAAAAACAGGCAAGTGTGAAGGGACCTTTTTGGCTGTCTGCCTTTAAAAAAGGCACTAAAAAAAGAAAACCAAACCCCAAACCAAAAGAAAAAAACAAACCCTAAAACAAACGCCAGAGCCCAGCAATAACGGACTCCAGGCAGTTTAACATCACTCTGCTTTCCAGGACCGTTTTGTGTCTCTCAACACTCATTATTAACAAGGGAATTGTAGCTCTGCTTCCTGCCAGTTGGGGAATTCCAGTAAAATTCCAGTAACCCCATGCTTTTTGAGGAGTAAAGTTTCCCATGAAAAGCTTCCATACATCCCTGCTGCTGTTAAAGGGAAGCCTCTCCTGGTTGCAGGGTGAGCCAAGAGAATTCCCTCTGCAGGAGCAGGATAAATAGATTGTGCCCCCAGAAAGCATCAGCATATCCCAGGCTCAGGTTCTTTGCAGCTCAAGGACACAAGAGGTGACTGGAAGGCTGGTATTGATTGAGATAACCTTGGCCACCCCGAGGCTCCCTTTGGGAATCTCCAGGGTTGGTGGTGCATTTTCTGTGGATCCCAGGAATTATGAGAGATGAAATGTTAATATTTATTTCCTCCAGAGGAAGTGAAAGTTGTTTTAGCACAGTTTCAAGACCAAATTGATAAAGAAATATTGTACTCAGAGTATGTACACCAACAGGTATCTTAATGTGCAATAAGACAGGAGACAGCCTGAAATTAAGAACAGATATATTTAAATGTAACAAAATTCTACCCAAGTTGAGAAGTCAACAAAGTTCCCTACACTGAATGAAATGGCAGGTTAAGTCAATAAACTTACTAAAGAATTGGCAGATTTTAAGTGTAGATGAAAAAACCTATTGCTTTATTAAGTCACCTAATAGTTTATGATACCCTTCCATACCTACATTGTGCTACCACTGGAATATTTGCTGTTGGAATTAAAAAAGAACCCAAATTAAATCATTAGGTCTCTGGAAGGACTATAATTTTCCTCTTTAGCTCCCACAAGGTAATAGAAACTCTGTGTTTTACAGTGATCCAGTTACAGAGTACATTCTGTTCCTGTGTATGAGGAGTTTTCAGCATGGCAACCTCTGGTAGTAATTGGTGATTTTTAACACTAATTTCTGAATGTCAAGAGAGTTTCTGTTTTAGTTTAATTGACAGGTGAGCTTATATTTTAATTGAATCCAGTCATTCATGACTGGAAAATAAACCTCTTTGTGGTAAAGCAAGATTGAGCAGAAAACAGGAGCTTTAATCCACTGTCCATGTCATGGATAAGGAAAAACTATTATTATTTTATAGTGTGACTCCAAATGACTTGGTGCCATTTTTTTCCATTCTAATTTTCCCTCTAATTACTTTCATACATTGAATTTTGAAAATCTTTCCCCTAATCAAGCACATATTTAGGCTAATTACTCTTTCTTGCTTTCAGTAAGTGCACTTATTGCCAAAGCAAACCTTTGCTCTCATCCCCTAACATGAGTAATTAGTTCTATCCAACTAAATCTTGTTACCACTTTATCACCATTAATGTTGTCCCTTAGAAATGTTTAGGGTGATGTTTTCTCCTTGCTCCTGAAGCTGTACTTCCCTGGGGAGCTCTCCATTGCATTGCCACACATTACATATTCTCTGGGCCCTGAAACTTCTGCCATGAGCCTCAAAATATCTGAGATCCTAAAAATGCTGATAGTAAGTGATTTCTAGCACTGCCATTTGGCACCCCTTGCGCAGTTTGGGTGTGGTATGTGCTTTCAGGGCTGTCCTCCACATGCAGGAGAGAAGCTCATTATAACTTCTCAGATATGACTGTGCAGCAAGAAATAAGAGTTCTTGAGGTGTTGCTGCTGTTGTTTTCAGGTTTCAGCTGCTTTGTACTGAAGAACTGTAGCTAAAAAGAAAAAAAATCCAGTCTTTTCTCCCTATATCTTGCATTCTCTGAAGAAGAAAAGGCCCCAGATGCTTATGAAGGAGCTTGAATAACCCAGGAGACAATATATCTTCAGATGTGTTCAATACTCAGCTGCCCAATTCAAGCTGCCAGTGCTTTTGTAGGTCCATTAAGGCACTGGAGATGGAGGAGGGCTGTGAAGGGAACCAAGCAGTGCCTTTGCAGATGTTTCCCACTCCTTGTGTTTAGGGGAGCAGCGTGGCAGGAAAGAACAGCTCTGAAAATTTAGGGTTTGAGCCATGAAGGCTTTGCTGTGTTTCTGTGGGACTGGCAGAGCCTGCGAGGTGTGATGTGTCAGCACTGCTGTGCTCACAGGGCCCCTCCAGGTTTCCCTTGATGAAAAGTCATGTCTCTTTTGCCATTCTAGTGAAAAATCAGTCTATGTACATATCCCAGAATATTTTTGGGATATGTTGTTTGTTACAAAGGCCTTTATGTTTTATTTGCCTCCTGCTATTCAAGTACTGTGATCCCTTCCCTTCTGCTTTATCCCTCCAGTTCTTTGGTTTTCCATTTTCCATACTGTCCCTTTGCAAGAGTTGAAAAATGGCTGAAAATTTTATCCTCACCACAGAAATAGCGGAGAAAAAATAAGAGAAAAAAGAAATCTGGATATCGTTCACTTTGTTCTACGTATATAATTTTTTAAAAGTAGAGAGCTTAGGGACATAAGGCAGAAAAAAAATCTGACATTTGGGACTGATTTTTTTTCTTCTTTTAAATCTGTGTGCCTGATTTTATTTTCTTGGTTCTGTGTAGAGTTGAACTTCTGGACAAAGGAGTATTTCTAAGTCAGCATTCATGATTTCTTCAGCTTTGGTGAGCTGAAGTACTTGCTTGCCCCATTAAGCAAAGCCCCATGGAGTTTGCATTTATTCAGTTACTTTTTAACCGGGGACATATTTTGCTGGAGGGCTTAAGAGTTTCCTTTTCTAGAGGAGCAAAAGGACGTTATCATCAGTAGGTTCTTTTTGCACCTTGTGAAAAATGAAAGAATTTGCACAGCAGGGAAGGAGAGGGACTGATGTTTGAGGGATAAATTCTATTCATGGAGACACTTTTCCCAAGCCCAATCTGCAAGCATTAGCACACAGACTCATCCTGGGTATAGTCTAGAAATGTTACCAGGGATGTAAAAGTGCAGAGCCACAAGTAGTGCTGGGTATTTGATAAAACACCCCAATTTCTAGTGCAGCTCCCTATCTTCTCAAAGTAATTGTGGTCAGAAATTGGAAGGCAAGTGAGCAAATGTTCCAGTATTGTCCTTTTCCTGTTCACCAAGATTAAGTCAGAGATTGACTGTGAATCCAGTAAGACAATGGGATAAAGAAGTGGGAGGGAGAGAGGAAGAGGTAAGAAGATGCTGAAACTCCACACCAGTCCTAAAAGACCACAAACCAAAAAATGAACCCATGTTCTGTCTGTCCTTTTGGGTTACTGAACATAAAACTCTCCAGAACAAGGGGCCTTAAGCTGCAATTTTTATAGCCCTGGGGTACAGTGAGAATTCAAATTCTGTCAGGAATTTTAGGTGTTATGGTGTTAAATGTGGCAAATAATGTGTTATTTGAATATTGATATTCATCATTAGGTCCTACTGCTGAACTTCAGGATGTTTGAGGATAATGTTGCGAGGTCTTTGTGAAAAAGAAACACAAAATACATGATAAGTCAGAGAGGAGCAACCCAGCTACTCTTGAGCTGTTTTGTGTGAGCATCTCCTAGAAATGCACAGTGAAAGGAACTCTTTCCATGTTACTTGCACAGAATTACAGCTTGAGGGTGCCATAAATCATGGTGTTCCAGATGTGAGGCCAATCAGGTAGTAAAGTCAGCCTAGTGCAAGTACACCTCCTCCCCATGCAAAGCAGTGTCCTCTTGGAAGTCATTAAAAGGTTTGTGATTTATAATCAGTTTATACTAACATTTATTGGGCCTTTCAAAAAGAATTACAGTGGGGATGCTTGGAGCAGACCGACTTACATGGGACCATGAGTCTTACAATTCCACAAGCTGTTGTTCACTTATGTGTTGTAATTCTTCAGAGACACTTTACTTCCAGTTCCTGAAGCCAGCTATTGTGTTTCTGAGCCCTGGGAGGCAGAGGAACACACAATGCAAATCCTAGAAATCCTGGCACATGATGGAATCTGGAAGTAAGGTTTTAGTCACCTTGGGTTACTAACCTAAGGTGAACTAGGCTTGATAACAACAGAATCTGAGATGACCCTATTGCACTAAATGTGTTTATTTAAAGACATTCCTCTCAGATCTACCTGGGGCCAGACTCCTGTTGTTTGTATCACTTTTAGATACCATGAGGGCCTCATGTTACAAGAAAGATGTCCCTGTAAATTAAGTGCCTGTTACCTAAATTAAAGGCCAGCTCTCCAGAGGTTCTGTGGCAAATACCCTCTGTCTTACAAACCCTGGTTCACTGTATGGTGCCTGATTTGGGGTTATGCCTGTGGTGTGATTCCAGCACAAACAGGGATACCAGGGCTGACTCTGATCTGGCAGCCATGGAGGTGCTGGAACAGCTTGGATTTTGGAGTGGACTGTCCCAGGGTGTTAGTGAGGCATCCTGGACATGAACCAAAAGAACAAGAAATGACTGATGTCTGTGCTGGTGCATTTTCATTGATTTCTGCTACTCTAGGTATATTAAAGATAATTCAGATATGACTATCTGTGTGGCATTCTCTGCTTGTATAGCAGCATACCATATCCTAAATAGAATGGTAGCTTGTCATATGGAGATAATGGTTATTATTCAGCATATCTCCTCTATAAAGATATTCAGGCAGTGTCTCTCCCCTTATGAGCTATTCATCTAATTCTTTCCTGAGGCTGTGAGTCATAGAACATCAGATTTGGGTTTAAAATTCAGAACCAACTGTGCTAATATCATATAGTGTCTTTCTGGCAAACACTGCAAATTCTCAGAACACACATCTGCAATTCTAAACGTGCTGGAGACTTGGGTTACAAACTTTAGTTTAGAAGCAATCTGCCAATATGCACAAAAAGTTACTGCATCACAGAAGCCATCAACCAGCTATGGAGGTGAGGCCTAAAACCTTTGTGCCCACAAGCTCATCAGGTAACTTTATTTTTCACTTACATTTCAACAACACTCTCCAAATAAACATTATCCCCAACTTCCTCATCCTACCAGGGTGTCACAAAGATTTCACAGGACGCATTTTATCATATATAATCTGTATGGTAAGAATTAATCCTGGTGGATTAGATGTTTGTGTTCTGCTCCAGGGCTGTTTGGATAAAACATCTAGGGAAGACACTCAGTGATCCACTGGTTTTAGTGCTACAGGTTCTCTGTTAAAATTGCATGGAATACCCAGGGACATAGGAGGGAGGAGATCCCTGTGTCCCACAGCTGGATAGCAAAGTCACAGCAGTCAGGTGGATGTGGCAGACTTGGAGCAGGTTCTTGAACCTCTGAAGAACCTATGGAGGCAACTGGTTTGTGTGTCCATCACCTGGGCTGTGGCACTTCCTAAAAACAATTAAAGATTCATCAAAGGCTGGGAAGGTGGGATCAATAATGTCTGAGGGAAACCACCACAAGCATTTTCACCAAGTTTGGCACTATTGGCAATAACAGTTCAAAGACTGAAAAAACAACATTTTGAGAATCAGGCTCCTAATAATCAAGAATTCAAATAAATTTGTGCCATATTGTGAAGAGTGGCCTCTTCCTGTGCTGAAGAGAATGTGAAGTCCATGACCTGATGCTGGAGCAGCACTTTGGCTGCTGGAACAGCTGTGGCTCTCCAGGGACCTGTTGTCTCCTTTGCTCTGGAGCAGGTTGAAGTCATGCCAGCTCAATGGCTCAAGCTAATGTATGTGCACATAATCCTGCAAGTTATATGTGTGATGTGTTTAAATTAGGACTTTTTTCATATTTCAGTTTAAATGAGTGCTTTTTTCAAGTTCTAATTTTATTGATGCAGAGAAAATACACACGCTATGTCATAACAACAGGATAACCATATGCCACTCAATCAAGTGATTTACATTATGAAAGCAGAATCAGGGTTTTCTGAAAACTGTCATTTTGGGATAGCTAAGCTCACAGCTAAGCCATTCTTATCACACAGTGAGGTTCCCCAGCCTGGAGTATTTCATCAATGACACTTCAACTGAAGAATTTAAAAAAATATGCTGATTTGTTTGCAAGGGAAAAACTTGTTTAAAAATATCTGCAAAAACAAGGTTTGAAGAAATTTTGAATTATATGTTTTGTCTTTCCTGAACACATACTTGAGCAGAAATTTGAGTTCTTTTCCTAAGAATCTATGTTATAGATGGGTGGGGCATATTTGTGTTTAGAAATATGTCAACATATGTTTATGCAAGTACTTCTATCATGTAGTATGTATCAAAGCAGGATTATTATGGGTTTTTTGGTCAAGATACCCTGATACATCTGCTCTCTTGTATCCAAAACTTCTCCATAAGTGGGATGGACCCCTTCATTGTATAAGTCCTGTCCAATGACTGCTTGGTCCCTTATTATTTATTGCCTTTGGTTTAGAGGTTCAATTACCTGTTTAGTTCATGAAGTGACACCTACTTAGCTGGTGCCTTCCAAGGGCAGTGGTGAGTTATTTCCCATCAACTTGATTCACTGCAAGACAAAGGAAAATATCCTTACTACCTCCAAGGCAAACAGGTTGCAGACGTTTATTAGTTGTTTGCACTGATTTCCCATAGATCCTGCACACCTCACAAATCCTGATTCCCCTCATGGATTTGTCTCCTTCCTGGCATTCCCACTTCTTCTGGTCTGGCAGGGACTGAGTGCTGGATTGCAGAGCATTGCAGGCAGGGATTTCAGTTAACAAATGTGGGCTGGGCAAGATGTGCTTCTGGGCTTTTCATAGGTGTTAAAGGCTCTAAATGTTAGTTTTCCCCTTTATTACACCTTCTAACAAGCCTTAGGTTGCTAATTGCACTTCTTGCTAATGAAGATCTGCCCCATGTCTCCCCCAGCAGAGTATTTGGCTTATGCTCTTGTTTACAGGAGCTGGAATCCCTCAGGCACAAGCAAGTCTTTATAGGCAACACTGTAGGGAAGGAGTCTGTTTTGCTGTATAATGAGAAAGGAAAGAAGCAGTAGGTACAACAGCGCCTTTTATATGGAGCACCCACCTGGGAAGCAGGAGAGCTAAATTTAAATGCCAGCTCTGACTTTGTACCCCTATATCATGCTAGGTAGTTGCTTCATTTTTGCGCGTCTCAACTCCCTGTCAGTAAAATGGAGGGAATATGCAGTTTTCAGGGAGGCCTGGAACGGTTAAAAATTGAGAGACAGTCGGAAACAATGGGAGAAGGGCCCACACAAGTAGAACAAACAGACATATATATCATCATTATGGATTTTCCCTCCCAACTCAGCAAGGTGGCTCTTTACATGTATAATTCCAACAGTAAAAATCATCCAAGTGAATTAGATGTTTGTGTGCTGTGCCGAGAGTTGCTCCTTGTGTGAGAAATCTCTACCTAAATAAGAATCCTCTGGAGACACTTAAGGTACAAGTAAAAAATGGTTATGTCAACTGCTGTGTATCTTTTAAGCAAGAGAAATGTTACTTTTTTTACATTGCCTCAGTCTTTCCCCTGATTTAACTGCCAAAAAGTCCTCTGATCACAAGAGTGTTGTTGTAGAGCTTGACCTGCTGTGCTGATCCTAAGTACTGCAATATATTTTAAGGTGGAATGAGCTGTGAGCATTTTAAATTAGGTTATGTGCCTTAAGGTGGCAGTTGCTGCTCCCAGGCACAATTAGAGTAATGAAATGAAAGCTGATTTAATGGTTACAATAAAAGAAATAAAATAGAGAGGTTTGGCCAGACTGCTTTTTATTCAAGTTTCTATTAAGAAAGAATGGAACTCATAAAAGTAATATCAAGCTGGATATCATAATGTTTTTTTCATATCATGATAAAGATTGGATATGTTCTTGCTGACAATTTTTTAAAAATAAATTATCCTTGGCTTATAATCAGCACCAGAAATATATTTCAGAGTGTGTTCTTTGGGGGAGCTGCCTCACATTTATCTGAGCTGTATTTTGTCAAGAAAGCGGTAAGAGTATATAGAGATCTGCACCTAAAAATATTTTAATGGACTAGTTGTCTACCCTATCATCCTTGATCTGTAGCAAGAGGGATTTACAGATGGTGATCTGAGCAACAAACACACACAGAAGCATTCCCAGAGTTTCTTCTCCCATAGGAGGGACTATGTGATTATATTTGTGCAGCAAACACAGCCCAGTGCATGTGGAGCTCCATCCCAAATCCCACCCTGTGTGATTTTTCTGGCCAAATGCTGGAGTCAGTGGAGCTCTGACAAGCCTGTTCAGTTGCCCTGTACACCTGGATAGGAATCCCAGTCTGCAGGAATATCCTACAAAATGACTAATTATGGAGGGAGCTGTTGTGTAAGTGACAAGTGGGTCCCATCCCCGTTGCTGTCAAGCTCATGCTGTTAGGGATGATTTCAGTTAGTTATTATCCTGGGACTGAGTCCAGAGGCAGCAGGTGCACAAAATGTCTGGAATTTTAATTTATGATCCTTTACCTTCTGAACATCAGATGTCTTTAGAAAAAAAGAAATACAGCAGTTTCTTTCATAGTCTGCAGTGTACTGTACTTTCTAGAAATCAATAAACCTTTAGTTACATTATTCTTTGGGAAAATATATAGATAAATAGCTCCTGATAAACATGGATTCTAATGGTGTGCTTTTCAAGAAGAACTTTGCTTCCTAATCTGCCTTTCCCTTAAGAACCAAGAATTTGTCACTTCCCTTTCAGCAACAGGTAAAGTGACTGGGTAGTTTTGGGAATTAAAGATATCCTGTTATCTTCTATTAGTTTTGCTGGATCATAAAAAGCAGCCTAATGAGGCCAGGCACTTTCAGGAGGCCAACACCCAAACACTGCTCTGGTGTTTGTAACAAGGATGGGAATAAATACAAGCTGGGAGGGGAGATATTCAAGGATACAAGTACAATGTAAATGCTCTACTATTGTGGAACTGTAAAGAGAGTGGCTGTCACAATGAGAACAATATACTTAGTGCAATAGTACCTGGAGGGGAAAAACAGTACTGGTTTCCAAAATATATGAATTCTAGGGTGTTTGGGTTTTGGGGTTTTTTTCTGTATATTTATCCTTCTTGCTGGTGTCATTTTTCTCACTGTTTGTTTAGGCCCAGATATTGCACTAGCAGTGTACAGTCAGTATTCATCCAGCTTGACAGAAGACGTAAGCAAAAGTATATTCCATTAATTTCGCTGTGATTTTGGGGTTGTTTCACATTTGACTGGAACCATAACTAGCCATGAACAAACCTCAGCTTTAGAGGTACTGAAGAAATAAACTACCAGAGCTGAAGGGACTCGAGGAGGCAGCTGCCTCATGTGATAGAAACATCTTTTAGTGTAGGAACTGTGTCCTAGGACCAGGTGACTGTGGAACAAGCTCAGTGGCCCCAGAAGGGTTGTTAGCAGAGGCTCTGCTTTGTCCTTAAGGAAACCTCCAGCCACCCTGCTTAGCTCAGCAGTCTGAAGCTCATGTAGATAAAGAGACCTTCTCTTGTGTGTTGCGTGCAAACCGACATCTTTTAAAGCCAAATATTAAATAAAATCCACATTTCTTGCAGTGGCAGTGCTGGGAAGCACCATCCTTTGCAATGTCAATTCACTGTGGACCACATTTATCTGCCTTATGCCAGTTTTACATTCATCAAAATGACAATTAGGCATTTTAAGCAGCTCAAAACATTCCAGACAACAAAATATGAATTTTTTTTTTTTTTTTTTGCAGAACACATTAACCTTGAAAAGATTAGCAAAGTCTAAGCTGCAAATGACAACATTTTCTTTTAAATCTGCTCCACTTGCAGTTCTGATGGCTTTTAGGGGAGCGATAGGCAACAAGCAGAGAAGTTAAACTGTTGAAGGCAAGTTGAACTCAAACAAAACTCCTGAGGGTTTGCCTGGACAACAAGTAGAGAACCAGTTTTATGTGGAACTGTCCAACTATGCCACTGAGACCCAGACTGGCCAGATTGTGATTCAGCTTATTGATCCACAGATACATTTAGACATCTGACACTTTCATATATTAGAGAAGGGTTAAGGATGTAATATTTTTAGCCTGACTTTTCTTTATTTGCATGCACAGATACAAATATATTTATATTTTGCAAGTTATTTCATAAAGCATACCTAGGATAGGATTTTTCTTAGCAATCCACATATTAAGTTTCTTGCAGATAAAGTACCACATTGTGTCTTGATTAGCAGTGCAACACCCTTGTCCTCAGTACTGGCCAATAATGCCAAACTCTCACTTCCTTCACTATTGCTGCTGCAGTATCGCCTCGGATTCTCTGATTGTCCTCTCCTCCACTGCATCAACTATTAATTATTTTCTTTCTGTAAAGCCATATCCCACTTCTTCTGTCATCTTCTGGGATGAAGAAGAAATAGGTTGACTTCCCTCCCCACACTGACAGTTGTTCCATAGACCATGTGTAGAATTTTGGTGCCCCTTCCACATTGCCCTTGAGACTCTCTGTAACCCTCAACAAAATAAAGCCATTTTCTTCTCTAAAACTCCCCTGACAGGAGTCAGGCTGCCAATGTGCTGACATCACTGCCTGAAGTGCTGACCAAAGCTGTGTCATGGTTTCCTTGAACTGTCCCTGCTTTTGTTTGTCTGTTGTTTGACATCCTCAGTTATAAACCTTTTCGGTCAAGGACTTTGATTTATGTTCTTTGCACGGTGAGTTAAGGCCATAGACTGTGAGTGGGACAGTTGTTTTTTCATAGTAGTGCAAATACTGGATGTCTGGGGCAGGACTAAGCCATGACCTTAAGTGGAACTGCGTAAGTAAATTAGTTTTAACTTATGAAATAAACTCTAGTATATAAAAGAACCCGTCTTCTTGCACCCTGTGCACTCACAAAAAGATATAACCACTTAGGTGTGAGGTTGGGAATCCAAATGGGCTCTTGAACTTCAGCTCTCACTTTGGTCAAGTTGAACAGCAGAATTCTGAATGCTCCTCTGGAATAATTATATTTTTTAACATCCCATTTTTGCTCATGTCTAAGGATGAATTTTAACACTGTTCCACTTGGACAATCTTTAAAATGGAACCAAATAATTTTGTGATTATTTATTACTGTGTATTGTCATTTATTTAGCCCTCATAGTTATGTAACTTGCAGTTACTGTGATCTCAACTGTTGAGTTTAATCAGAGTTTTTCCAGTATCTCTGGTGAGTTTTGGACAGGGTCTTCAGCAGAGGACATGTGCTAGTTTTGTCTGGTTTGGGCAATTAAGAGATGATCTGACTTAATTTGCATCATCAAGGGACAGTGTTCTGCAACTGCTCCTCCTCCCTCTGCCTTGACAATTCTTCCCAAACTTTGAGCAACCGTTATTGAAAATGTGAGTCATGATAGCATATTAAATATTAAAACCAGTTTAAGATTTAATCCCAATTTATAGTGCAGCTTTGTCTAATTTACTGCATATTACACAATTTCCCTTACAGATAACTTTTAGTGTGCTATATAAATAATAAATCAGCCTCTCATGATTCTCAATTGTTCTAATATGGTTTTATATTAAACTTACATTTGCCATCATTTAAATGTTGCGAGACCAATTTATTTTATTTTTTCCCTTTTACCTATTCAGATTGCACATTAGTTCTTTATAATGTTATGGGCTCTGTCTAGAAAATTACAGGTGTTCAAGCATTTTAAGTTCTTTGTTATTTTTTCTTGTGAAGCAGAATGGCAGTGCATAAATGGCAAAGCAAACCCGTAGGTTCAGCAGGTTAGAGAAGCTCATCCCTAATGGGTGACAGTAATTCTGGTGTCACTGTGTTCTCTGTTCTGCTCCTACGATCAACTGAGAGCGCTGGGTCCTCATCTCGCTGCTGTTTGGGCAGGTCTTTGTGTTTGGCATGAAGCATTTGCAGCTAAGGAAGTGACTTTGCTACAGCACCAAAGTTTTAGGGGTTTATGATGGAATTTAAAAGTGTTTACCTAATTCACTTGGGTGTTCAAGGGCTTGATGTGGGAGCTCTGACCTGTGGAATATTATCAGCAAGGTCTCTCTTTCTCTGGCCTTGCCCTCCATGGTGTGAAATGATTTTCTGACACCCCTTTGCTCTTGTCACACAGCTGGAAGATGTGCTCAGTGTGGGAAGTGGGAGTGGGAAAGAACAGGGAAGCTTGGAAAATTTGGGAACATCCTCACCCCAACACACACTGCCCCAGAAAAACCCAAAAGAAGGAAACAAGCCTTAAAGAAGCATTATCTGGGTTGATGAAGCTGGTGAAATTGCCAGCTCTGTGCCCAAAAACCTATGGGTTTGTCTCGTGTCTGTCTTGCTCCTTCTCATTCTCTGTTAATATTTTTTTTCCTATTCATCAAAAAGATTTTTGAGGATAAGCCTCTTCCAGGAACACACCCTCTCCTTTATAAAGAAGTTTCTCTGTGCCTTAGAGCTCTATTGTTTAGATCTAGCTATTATTTAAATCATCAATTAATATTGCAGAAAGGTTATTTATCTTTCTGTGCACTGTTAAAATCCCTGGAATTGCCATATTTTCTGTGGGGATCTCACGCTCAGTTCTTCAGGCTGCCTCTCCAAGTGGTCTGCAAATTGATCAATAATTTTTATGCACTACAGTAGGAGCCAAGCGCAGCAATATCCCAGAGCTGAGTTCTGCTTTTATAGCAGCCCAAAGTGAGCGAGTGCTGATCGTGCTTATTTGAACTCAACTTACTTTGGCAAATCTTAGTAGAAGGCTCAGGACGAGTGGCCAGATTTTTTAATAAATGCAGGCTTAGACTGTGCATCCTTCAAAACACAGCACTGTTGGTCTCTGAAGGAGGATTGAGCCAGAAGATACTTTAGGGTTAGGTTTAAGGGTAGCTGTAGAAGTGCTGTGTTGGTATTTTTGTATATAACCCCCTATGCAATGGAAAACAAACCAGGGCATTGGATTCTGTGTTTGTCAAAAGAAATGAAACCCGTTTGTCAGAAAACTCTGCCCTTCCTGCCTGGGGGCTCAGGAGGTCTCTGTAACGTGGTTCATGCTGCAATCAGGCGGTCAAGCACTTGCATAGTTTGCTGCACTGCCAGTTAATCCTTGGGCCTGTATTTGTGTAATCCAGATATTTAGATTTCTTTTAGTAGATGTTGGCTTCTCTTTCATAATTGCTTAGCCTAGTGCTGTTGTTTAATTCCCACTCAAATTGTCTTGCTCAGAGGCATCCCAGCACGAGCCTGGGAAGCTGACCTGATCTCTGGCTCTTCAGAGTCACCCAAACATCCACGGGGTGTGTCCAGCAGCATCACTGCACTTCTAGGTAACCACAGGAGCTGTTCAAGCCACGTGAAATCTGGTGTGAACACACTTGTAAAAGCTTTTAAGCAGCAACCCACGGTGTGATTGCCTCTGATCATTCTGAAAGAAACTTTGTTCAAGATGTTTCAAAGGCTGAACATTGATCGGATGTATCATTTGTGATGCAGAACAAGCGTGTTTACATCGTGATGCCCAGAGCAAAATGAACCACAGTTGGATTTTCTTTAATGTATTTGCTATATTATTTTCAGTTTTGAAAATACACATGACATAGATTCTTGTATTTGGGCAAACTATGCTCTTATTTAAAGTCTGTTGGTTTACACTGGGTTTGTTTGGGCTTATTCATAAGTGAATCAACCATTAAAAATTGGGGATAATCAGGATTATAGTATTCCAGGACAATCCCAGTCATGCAGAAAATCAGGGGCCACAAATATTGTGTAACAAAATTTTTACGGTTTCCCTTCAGCTTTCTCTTAACTGCTGCTTCTTATGTGTTGTAGTGGCTGTGCTAATCAAGCCCACTCATTTTGTTTCTTACCTTCCTTCTCTCAGAAGTGGCTCTTGCTCAATAACTATAATTAAGGTGTTTTGTCTGAAAAAAATATGAATAGGGTTGAAAAATAGCCCACAAAGTGTTTATAATGCATGCCCATGTTTTTGGACTCTATTAGTTTAGGAAGTGCTTGCATGTAGCATTTTGTTTTATACTAATATTCATACTTAAGCTCTTTATTATCTTATGTATATTTCTACAAATAATCTATAATCTGCACCATATACTGAACATCAAATAAAAAATTATCTGCTTCTGGAAAAAAAAACACTGGGAAAATAATTTTGTTCATTATAAAAATGCTCTTCAGAGCATATGATCTAACAAATGGCAATTGGCTCTAGAAAAATTCTGGTATTTTAATCTGCAGCTTCCAAAGTACCTCGAGATGCTCCAGGTTTCTCATTGTGTTGCAGTGAAGCACCTGAAAACTAAATCAGGAGATATGGATGTGGTGGGGGAATAATTCTTGATTTAGATCCTTTTTTGGATATAAAGCCAGGACAGCCACAATGGTCCCTCTTAGCTATAACTCTACATCTCGTATTTTTTAACTTTTTATTTTTGCTTCATATTCATGGTAAGGAATTTTCATATAATTTATGTAACTTATTTACATGTTAGAGCTGCTTTGTGTAATTGCCCACAAGACAGTCAAGTCATATTTTCTTTTTGGTTGCTTTTATACCAAATTACCCTTATAAATAGTTCCCCTTGTTTTGAGCTTTATGAAAATGCTTTTGAACAATTGTCAGACAAGTCTAAAAGTGACATGAAATGTATTACTGGAAATCATCACGTTAGAATAAGACCCTCAAGGAAGCAATGCATTCTCATCATGCAGTGGAATAAAGCGGATACAGTCAGAAAATTCTGGGATTCATTTTGCTTCTGCTGTTTCTTTCTAACACAGTCAAAGAAAAAGAGCTTAACCTGAAAATAACAAAGGCCAGTTCTGTCACTGCTGTTTAGAAAACATGTCCAGAACCCTGCCATGTGCACTGTGTGCCCCACGCTCGTGCAGGCACCAAATCAGCGAGACTCACGTGCCAGGCGTGCTGTAATTGTGCTGCACGTACATCAGACTATCAATGAGGGATGAATTAGTCCCCAGCATACGTGGCAGGACTGTGACACTGCAGTGGTGGGGACAGACAGATCACACATCATGCACTGCTAATACATCCAGTTTTGCCTTAAATCCTGCAGTAACTGTTGCAAACATAATCAGGAAAATGGCAAGCTTTTACGTCTATGTCTGCCAGGAGGTGATTTCTCGGGTAAACAGGAGGCCTTTGCCCGCTATTTATTCGTTCCTGTTTTGGCACACACTTACTGAGAGACCTTGAGCAAAAGAGTTCCAAACATTAAAATCAAGCCCAAGAACATGCATCAGTGTTGTTCTACAGAGTATGAACTAATGGAGTCACCCCTCACCTACAGTGGAGGCAGGATGAAAATAGATTTAAAAACCCTAAGCTGCCTTTATGACTCCCAAGCCCTGGGACAGTTTGTAGCCTGTTTATCCAACAGTGGAATGTAAAAGTGCCTTAAGTGTGTTCTCATGCTGGTTTAGGGAGCTTCGGGTGTTGGTAACATACAGATCTCCTGTCGGCATCTGGGCACGTGTTCTGTTCCTGGAGCTCTAATGAACCTGCTGTCTGAGCAGGGTTGCTGCACTCAGGGTTGGCCCAGCAGGCGGCAGGGCAGGAAACCTGGTTGGTTGCTTGGTTGGTTGGTTGCTTGGTTGGTTGGTTGCTTGGTTGGTTGGTTGGTTGGTGTTTTTTCCCCCATTCTGCCTTCAAGACTTCTCTAGAGATTTCTCTTGAAACTTTATTTGTTTTATAGTGGGCTAAGAATGTGCAGAGAGCATTGCCCGCTGTGAGCAAGAGGACAAAAAGCAAAGCAAAATTGTTTTACATTAATCTTATTTTTCAACTTTATACATTTTTCTTATCAAGTATTCACACTTTGCTTCAAGTGAAGAACAGTATGATAAATTCATTTTTGTTTTGTTTCTTTTATAGCACAGCACTTGCCCTGCAGGGAGAATCAGCATTTCTGGATCACTTGTTAGCTGCAAGTGCATTCATTTGAATTTTACCATCGATCTGTTCTACCCTATGACTCACTTTTGTGGTGCTTAATTTCTAACACACTGCTTATATACTCCAAAGAATGTTGGTTTTTTTCTATTGCCCACCTTAATCCCTCTCTAATGAATAAGTTCAGAGCCAAATGCTCCCTGTAAGGATCAATATTCCAAGGAGTAATTTTGCAAGCAGACAAAATAGTATGTTTCTGAAGGGTAAATCGATGAAACATTGGTTAGCAGGGACAGAACAGAATCCCTTTTACTGTGAATGAGAGGATGTGGGCCAATACACTGGTACTGCCCGAATGAAACACGGGTCACTGCGAACACATAGAGGCCTGAAGTATTTTAAACAACATCTTCGCTTGTTGCACAGCATGGAATTGAGGCCCTTAAGTATTTTCAAATGTTAAAATAATTCATGTCTTGTCATACTTTTGTCTTGAAATACCCCAGTGCTGTGCTAAAGACCTGCTCCCCCCTACAAGGACAAGGACCCAGGAGGTGGGAAGGTCATCTCCACCTCCACACCATCAGCCAGCTGCTGACACAGCAGCAATCTCCAAGCCTGACAGAGAATAGGCAATTCCCTTCTTCCTGTGGGAAACCCCCCTGAGAACTGCACTCCGGGAACAGGAATTCCATGTACCAAGGATGTTCAGCAGCATTTCTGTCGCAGTGTAGTGTGGGGGCTCTGCTGTGCAGAACCACTCCATGGGTGAGGGGCAGCAATAATAAGCAGGAGCCTGGTGAGAACCTGCCCTGGCCGTTTGTTGGTTGTTTTGCACTATGGGAGTCAGGGCCATTTGCAGGTTTTTGTGAGCCATGGGACAGACACCTTCAGCAAGGCACCTTCCCTGTGTTTGCTGTTCCAGGGTCTTCCCAGGTTTCCTTCCTGTGACAATATGACTGTCCTTTCCCTCACCCACACGTGGCATGCCCAGGAGTTGGAGCAAAGAGAGACACCTACTCTGAGGAAGCTGCTGGATTGAACAGCCAGCCCTAAAATCAAACCAGTTATCAAGCCAGCTGGGTAAAACATGGCTCATGTTTTGATCTAATTACATTTCAGAAAATGCTCAATTTTTCCTCTCTGCCTTGCACTTACACCTACCTGTGTGCTGGCTTTGAATGGAGTTGTGGCCTCTGTGCTGGGAGCGATCCTTGGCTTGAATTCCAGTGCCCACAGGATTCTTTGGGCAACCAGATACAGTCACAGGGGAGAATTTTTGCTGTTTTACTTATCCAAAGGAGCTTGCAGAAAATCATAGCTTTCCCTTTGTTACAGAAGTACAATTAGGAAATATGCTCGTGCTCAGACTATTCCTCCAAACCGACCTGACCTCTCATTAGTGTGTGTTCTGCAGGAACGCTGTTCTTTTGCAGGGCACAGGTGTTGTTTTTCTTCTCCTACCACACTTAGAGGCAAAACTGAGATGTGGAGGAAATCTGAGAGCTGTTATGAAACTGAGTCATAAATGCAAATGAATAATAAGAACATGGTTAAGCTTACTGAGAAACAAATATAAATATTGTACAAAGAGGGATCTGTGCCATTGGATTGTATACATCAGGCTATCAAGACATCATGTAGTTGTTTCATTTATTCCAACTTCTTTTCATCCTGTGAACAGCTGTCCCTTTATTTCTAAAAGCTGCTTTAATGTGGCAAGGGTGTTTTTTGTTTAATCTGCTACAATGCTCCTTTTGTCTCCTTGTCATACTTCCAGTTTTAAAATATTAATCCAAGCTAACAAAGAGAATTTTTGATGTATTCTAAAATCCTGAATGCAATGTATAATTTAAAAATGAAAACATTTTATTAGGTTATGTTCATATTTAGATTCAGATATGTTTGGCTTGAGTTAGGCTCCTTCTTGGAGATGGTTTTGCAGAAATAAATATTTATTGGGCATTAACAGTCTCCCTAAACACAACTACTTGCTACAGTGTGTGAAGTGTCCTTTCTGTGCCAGCCTAATGCTGGCACTTTGCATTCTCATGCTCAGAGCTGAAACTCTTTGCCCAGTCAGTTGAAGTTCATATTCTGAGTTGAAGGTTTCTCATTCCGTTCCAGTCATGATGAAAACCCACATACCCTCCGGTTATGTTCTTCTCCCCACAAGCCTGAAATGCACTTCAGACTCAAACTGAGAAACTTTACCACCGTATTTACATGAAGATGCCAAATGGAAAGAAAAACACTGATCAGTGGATATCTTTCAAATTTTATATTAGTGAATGTTTTGTTTTATTAAGTGAGAGTCACTGAGAGGTACTAAGTCTACTCCTAATTCTGGATAATTACTGAAAAGTTGTGGAATGATTTCTGAACCCCACCATTTCAGATACTTTAGGGCATCCTAGTTCTGGCACACAGGTGCTATAAACCTATGTGGTTACCTAAAAAGTAACATGTATAAAACCCATACAGCTTATAAAGAGGAGTTGAAAATTAATCATTCAGAACATCTGAAATGGCACATTTGCAGAAATTGTGTCTGACTGGAAAGTAATTTACCAGCTGAAAAAAACCTGCTTGTGGCTTATCTTAGAAATTGAGGGTACACAAGCAATTTTATCTATTATTTATAAATTCTTCTCTTGGTATTTAGATAACATTATTTCCCAGTGAAAGAGCTTCAGAAACAATTTGTAATGCTATTTTCATATTTCCAATATAGAGCAATTAAAAGCTGCGAGGAAAGAAGTACTGTGGAATTCTCTTTTTACGAGTCTTGACTTCCCTGGTCTGATGTTTTTAGGAGAAAAAGAAACAAAGGGGAAACTGTGCTGGGATTAGTTATTTGTAGCATTTACTCCTGTAATTGTTCTGCAAATGGCTTATGTAGGGTAGGTCACATGAGACTTGTTACAGGAATGGTTTTCAGTGGTAGAGCTGCATGATGTGATTAGCAGAGGAGCTCTGCTGTTACAGGGCTGATCCAAATCCTGCCATGAGAGGAACCCAGCCAGAACGGGCTTTTGCTGCTGGCACCACTGGGAACTGGCTCTTCAGTTCAGGAAGCTCCTCTACCCTCAATTTTCAAAGGTGTGCATCTTTTGTGTCCTGCTACACATGTGGTCTGTTAAACCAGCTGCTCCTGGGCTAATACAGGACACAATACATTGTCTAAAAGGCTGGATTGGAAAGCCAAGAAAAGAAATGTGACAAATTAAAACTCTGTGGAGGAGATGTGATTTCTCACCTGAGATATTAGACTTGGTAGCTGATAACACTGGGAGATTAGCACTTGGCTGGAGTGTATCCAGTCTGGAAGTTGGGAACCATAACACATTCTGAGATATATTTAGGGTAGAAATGGTTTTCTGCTGAAATGCAAACACACAGTTGAAAGAGTTTTAATTCTGTTGCAGCCAAAGCTGTTCTGGGGAACCTCATCCTGATTTCAGCGTTCCTATCAGAGCATGTGCCAGACTGTCTCTGCCTCAGAGCTTCCTCTGGCTTATTTGGCCTTAAAGCCAGAATTGTTTGTACCAGGTAAAGCTTTGGCCTCTCTTGCTTTCCATCGCTATAATATTCTTCAGGAAAAGCATGTCCATTGGAGCTGTCCATGCCTTTCTTACAGAACAGGAGCTGCAGGAACCAACCAGCTCATCCCGAGCTGGGTGACAACTGACTGAACTGAACTGTCAGTTTGCAAAGACTGACCTGTGTGTGATATTTGGATACTCTCTCCTAAGATGCCTTTAAATGCAAATGCCTTGAATAGAGTAGCACTTGCATTTAAGACACTTCTCCCCACCCCCCCTCCAAGTTACTGTGCAGCTGTAGTGGACAGAAATATAGAGCACTGTGGCAGGAGAAGGGGGTGAGAACTCAGCAAAGCGTCATCTAAAGCAGGACTTTCCAGCTCATTGGAGCTCTATTTGCTGCATGCTCAAGAGAGTACTGGAACAACAGAAAGCTCTGCTTGAGTGTGTAGGAAAGAAAAAGACAGCTGTTGTGCTGTCTTCAGCTAAATGAAACCTGATTGCTGGGTTGGTTGCCCTTCTCCAGTCATTAGAATGACCATCTGGGAAGTCAGTAACAATTAGTCATTGTTTGGCCAGATAGTGCCAGGAATCAGCTGCCTACATGGACTTGCAAATAAGCAGGGGCTTAGCATAAAATAAAAGGGGAATTTATTTTCAGGACAGAATGTGGATCTCTGAACATGAGGGAATAATTTTGTACTCCAAGATAAGAATCCATGAAGAACTGTAGCTTTTAACTATGAGCCTTGACCCTTCCTCCTGTGATTTCTTTTCCCACTTTCTTGGCAAAATAACTCTTCTCATCCCACACCTTGTAATGGCCGAAGGCTCTGGCTCCTGCTGGACCCAAGAATGCCGCTGCTCTGTAGGAGAGAGCGGGCAGAGCAGAGCGGTTGTTCTGTGCACCTCGTGCTTGTCTCCTGCACCCCAGCACACATCAGAGCTGGGAAGTGGAAGCCAGGGAAGGTGGAAGGGCAACAAAGAGGGAAAAAATGACAGATCCATGGCTACCTGGATCTATTGCTTTTAGCCATTCTCTGCTTTGCAAGGAAAGCCAATTGCATTTGCACTATTTGTGGATATGAGTAATGTATAAGGATAAGATTCCCAAGGCCTCTTTCCCTGCAAACACAGCTATTTCAGCAGGAAGGGATTGGGGTCCTTTATCTGTCTGCTTCTGATATAACACTTATCTCCAAACAAACACACGAACCCTGCTCGGGAACTGCCACCCAACACCAGTGCAGGTACAGAATGTCAGAGACTTCTGTGCTCATCTCAAATAAAGCTGTTTGTTTTTCTAATGAGTTAAATTAACAAATTTGAAAGCCTTCCCTATAGGAAAAAATTGTAGTGCAGCCATCTGGGACCTGTGCTGTTTGCTCTGGATGTTAAAGTCAATTAAAAACCAAAAGGGAAATGTGTTTTCTACATGGCCTATTGTTTTTAATCCTTTTAAATACTATGGATTTTTATTTTATTCCTTTTAATTTCTTTTTGGACTTGAAGAGGTTTTACATTGATTTTACTTGTTATCATGTTTCAAGTACACTTTTATGTTGTTCCTTCATGTCATTTTGATTGCTTACCTTTCACTTGTGAAACTGCAAAGGTGCGTGTTTATTTTCAATCCTGTAACATTTCTTTACCCCGTCTTTTCTTTTATCACTGTTTTCTGTTATCATATGTTCTTCTGTCCTATCCATTTTATCTTCATTTTAATATCTCACTTCTGTGCCCTGTAAATTATAAGGGTTTTTTACACCTTGTGATACCTTAATATAAATACTCTAAATTATTCAGTTTTACACTTGGAGGTCAGCACTAAAATTGGGGTTAAGTAAATGAGTAGTAAACATCTTTTGATAAAATTTCAAAGTGTACCAGCTACAAGAATATATTACAGATTTATAATACCTACATGAGCATAGATTTTGCATGTTCACTGGTGAAGCTTTGAGGACCTCGGTGTAAGTATGAGCCCATTTTTGATAACCTAAAAGTAGGAAAACTCGGTGATCAGGTGCACATTCAGTGCTTTCAAAATGAGTTGTTTGAATAGAATTAAGTGTATGAGGGGAAAGAACAAAACACAGTTCAGATATGAAAAATAAAAAGAAAGCAAAGTGACTGAAGTGTTCATGGCAAAAAATGACTTTTAATCTATAAAGCAGGTTTCAAGGTTAGTCAAGTGTACCAGTTCATTTATTCTGAAGCTTCTGTTGCTTAGGTTTTAATAATTGTCCTGTACTATGATAGATTATTGTTAATATGAAATATACTGGATAAAATGAATAGCTAATGGTATCACTTTTTAAGTGCTGTTGAATGCTTTCTTCAAAATGGAACTAAAGAGCATGAACCTTATATAACTGTTCTGAGTAGGCTGAGTGGTTGCAAGGGAAAGAAAGGAGGAGTAGAAATTGAAGTGTTTTTAGCCATTCCCCAAAAAACAAGTGTCTCACTATTCTAGCCTTGCTAATTAGAGCCAGAAATGTAAGGCTGAGCCTTGTTCTGTCTATACAAACAGCAGAGGCTTGAGTGAAATGCACAGATGGATGTTTTGGTATGAAGGGTTTGCCTGGGCTGCAGAAAACATCCTTCCATTGTTGTGACTCATTGCATTTACTCTCCCGTCTGCTCCAAGTGGAAGTTGTGTGCTGCCAAAATGAGCACACCAGGAGTTAGCAATGAAAATTCTTTCATGTTACTGCAGTTCCATTGTCCCAAACCATGTCGTTTTCCAGAAAAAAGCAGTTATGAAGAACTGTCAAAACAACAGATGAGTTTCAAAATAGGTGACCCCTTCAAAAACGCTCTCATGGCAGCCCAACTGTTCTGGTGCGTTCAAGAAACTTTGTTCCATCTCCAGTTCCTAAACAAGTCAGCCTTTTATATCCCTTCCTTTTCCTCCTGTGGGTGATGGAAGACTCTTACAGTGCCTTTAAAAAACCTCAGGCACCCTCCTGCTGTGCTGCAAATGAGGCTCTGCAGCAGACACTCATCACAGCCCCATCTCCTGCTCCATGTCCCTCCAGTGCTGGCTCTGCACGCACACAGGAGCAGCCCTTCAACCAGGCATGGCCGACAGGGAACCGGCCTTTAACATGCAGGCACAGCAAACAGGTTGAAGGTAGGAAGGGAAAAGTGCCAGAAAACAGCCAGAGATGGAAGGACTCTCCCAGAACCTCTCAAGGGATTCCCCTCCCACACCCCCTCCTTGGAATTTGCAGGGATGGACAGTGGGTGGGATGGCCACTATTCTTCCCTCGCAAGCTGGAAATAAAAGAAAAAGCCAAACTTTCTGTGTGTCCCCTTACTCAGGACTGGACACGGTGTGCAAGGTCCTGTCAGCTTTGGGAATGCAGCTTCCTTGAGGGAAGCACATTGTGGTCTCAGCAAGCCGAATTCCCGTGGGGTGGTTTCTGTGCCCTGAGGAAGGTGCCTGCAGCTGGGGGCTGGCCCTGTGCCTCACCTGCTGCCTCCTGATGGGAAGCAAGCCATGAGCAGAAGGTGGCTCTGTGGGATACAGAGAGGCACTGAAGAGAGTGGCACTTCACCTTTGGGTCAGGACATTGTCTCAGCAGGTCACAGTTGTGCTGCTGTCCCAAAACAGCACCTCCTTTTTCTTGCCAAAATTTAACTCGTCACTTGGAGAGCAGGAATCTTCTGTTTATTTTTTCCCCCCTGTCTGTTAAAATGCTGTTTTTAAGGGCAGTTATAGCTACCCAAAAGCCTTACTCAAGCCACTGGCGATCCTCTGTGTTACAAAGTGAGATAATTCCTCCAAACCCAAACCCCAGCAGCCAGAGATAAAGCAGTGAAAGGTGTTACATGATGTGCATACATGTGTGCTGTGTCATTGCAAGTACTACAAAGGGCTCCTTTATCTTTCCTTTTGCTCAGCAATCCCATTGGGCTGTGGAATAACAGCAGTCAAGGCACTTTTCCGGGACAGATTCCCTGTTTGTTGGCTTGCTTTGCTCTGAAATTCTTTCAGTGTATGAAGCCCTCTCTGGTACTTGATGGGATCACGAGCCACTTTTAGGAGTGTGTCTTTTAGAGTAAATAATCCCTCTAAAGGATTGAAGGAAGCTCTTGCCAATTCCCCTTTTTCTAGCTGCCTCTTTGGCCACATCTGCTCCTCCTGGATGAGCCCAGAAATCAGGGAATGAAGTGCAGAGGGAGTCACTCTTGGTGGCACAGCAACACAGGAGGCAGCTTTTCATCTCCACATTTAGCTCTTGCTATTAATGAGCTCACAGGCCAAGATGTATAAATTACACAGAGCAAACTACTGGGAACAGATATTTTTTAAACCTTTCTAATGTTTAGTCATGCTGAAATGACTTAGTTTTAAAAAGCATTGAACTTACTGTCTTTTGACCAGGTCAAAAAAAAAAAAAATGCTGGAAAAATGACCAGCTTGCTGTCCTGACCACTAATTCAGCTGCCAGAACAGAAAATACTGTGTGTTAAACAATTGGAAAGCCGAGCCCAGACTCCTGAAGAGTAATTTAATGGTCTATCGAGGTGGTTCTTAGTTGTCAACAGAGTAGATTTTTCTTGGGCAACTCAGATGTCTCTGTGAATCAAATTTCAGTGATGTCAGGAGAAGGAGCTCTCCAGTGCAATGTTCCTGCAAGAGCAACACAAAAAGGTGACATTTTTTTACACAAAATTGCCTGGAAAACTATGTATTTTTCCAGTCCCTATTATTTCTGAGTTCTCCTGATGTTTCTTTCTTTGTTCTTTCCTCTCCTATACAGCTCCTCGGAACAAAGGAAATAAGATGTACAACACCTGCAATCATAGTGTGAAATAGAAATTATCCTCATTAATCTGGGAACCTTTTCCCCTTAAATTTAATTCCAGGGATCCAGAGAAGCAGTTTGTGTAAGAACAGGCTGCATGAAGGTTTCCTGGGAGCGAAGGTACGAGGCCATACCGTGGGTTAGCCTGACCTCCTTGGCTCCAGCCCGCTGTTCTCCCTAAATGTTTCCTTTTGCCATCCATCTTCAAAGAGCCGAGGGCAAACCTTGTCTTGTTTGAAGTCAGTGGCAAAACCCCCATTGACTCGAATAACATGAAATTTTCACCGTAGGAACATTCCAGCCCTTAGAGAGGGTTTGAAGCAGTTACAGACGTAGAGATGCAGCTTCCTGAAATACAGAGCAAGAAGCCATGCAGCCATCTGGAAATATCCTTACAGCTTCTTCTGAAGTTTATCTAAAAACGATGCCATGCCTGCTGTAAGGTTCAACTCTCTTGCATCTGTTAAATTGCTTTGCATGAAGCTGTAGCTCTCAGGTACCATGGCAACCGTGTTTTCTAATCTGATTTTACATTTCTACGGTGTAACATTTGAAATATTGGTACCTTCTCTAGGTTTTGATTTATAGGTGGGAGTAAAGTTAGGGATAGCAATTTAAAAGGCATATGATTCTGTGGAATTAAATGCTTTCTTTTTTAGATGATATGTAGAAAATGGTTTCTTATCTTATTTTCCTGTGAAAGGTATCGATTGGCTGATTACAGATGTGTAGATTATAGCTGGCATTTGAGGTCCTAATAGCAAGTAGCATTTCTAGATCCAATATAGGACATTTTCCATTGAGTCCAATTTAATTGTTTCCTGTGTTTCCCCCATATAGAGTACATATCTAAATATCTGGCAAATTATGCCTCTTACTGAATATATTTAGTGTCTTAGCAGTGTGGAGATAACTTTGCTGGTTTAAGAACGATTCTGAAAGACCTGCTAAAATGCATTAAAATTGCTCTTTTCCCAAGAAAGCTAAAGATAACATTTAGATTTTAGCCTTGTATTGTGTCATGCTCTTAATATAATCTCTAAGTCATTATGTTTCCAGAAACGATCTGAGAAGAAAATCCCATTGTGCTTAAATGATTGTACGTGTGAAATGTGTCGTGGTCAGTATGAAGCCTCTATTATCAATTGGATTAAGCTGGCACAGAGCACATTCTGCAATTCAGATGTGCAGGAATGTCCCTGAAGGATGTCAAGCTCAATTCATCTCAACATTTGACCTGGTGCCCACTCCACCTCCCTGCCACGGAATCACAGCCTGTGCTGATACACAAACTTTGAATTTTGCTCCAGTTGAGTTTTATAATTGGACAGATTGTGGGTTTAGGTGAAGGGAGGACACAAAGGAATTCTTTGCATGAGGAGAAATAAAAGAGCAGAAATATTTGGGCAGTGTTATAATACATCAATTAACTTTTTAACTAGGTAGCATGACTTGCTGTTTTGACCGAACAGCCTTCCTGTGAACTTCATTCTGGTCCCTGCATTATGCTTGATACCTTAATGAAAGTACAGGCAGTGTCCCAAAGAGAAAAGAGCAAAGTAAGCTCCTTATTTCAAAGATCACTGAGCAAGAAGCCCTGGAACAGCAAGAGAAATTAGAGCAAACTCCATTGTGGAAATTCCAAATGGTCTTTGTGTATGGGGAATGTAGGAACCCCATTAACGGGAATGATTGGAGGTGAGGTTTGGCCTCAGTCCCACATGGAGAAACAGCTTTTGATCAATTTAGGAAAGTAGGGATGCACGTGTGTGCTGGCAATGATTGCTTGTGTTTCTATGAAATTAGATTTTCCTTGTGTTTATGTGTACAAAGGCAGTTGGCAGATGACAGAAATGTGTGAGTTTTACCCCAGAATGTGTAGATGACAGAGAAGTAATAAAATCCCTGGAGTCTGCAGTGTTTGTATTGTTTTGTGTGGTTTTATAAACATTTTAGCCATATCTCTTTCTCCTTTTTTTCCCCCACTTCCTTTTTGAAGGCAGTGACTTGTCATCCTTAAATGTGTCTAAGCTATAATGTTGATAAAAGTAGTTTGTTTCAGGTTTTTTAGCTGACATGTTGTATTGTGCAAAGTCACTTTGGATTGTGTCACTCCTGGTGAATTGTATCACAGAGTAAAGCAAGACTGATGCAGCCTGACACCACATGCCACAATGTGATTTTTCAGCTATAATTCTGAGCTAATTTGTTTTTCTCAAAGCTGTAAATTCCTAAAACTCAAGCTTTCTGGGAAGAGGGAAGCAGCTTTGAGTGAATTGCACTCGTTAGAAGTGGTTTTACTACGGGAGAAAACAAAGCTGTTTTCTTAGTCAGAACTTTTTTTTGAGGCACTCAACTTTGTCTTAGTTACACATCTGCAAACCAGGAGTAAATTCACTGCAATAAATGGCTTACAATTGTTGAAGCAGAGCAACTGATATGAAGTTCAAGTCCCTAGAAGGCAGCAGTAAAATCCCCACTTTGCAACTAAGAATTACTGCAATTCAATTTCAAATCTCAAAGTATTGGCTTAAAGAAATGGAAGCTTAAGTTGCTCACAGAATACTGAGACAGGAGGTGCACACCGATTTTCTTTGTACCTTGAGAGGTCTTTATGTGAATATCAGAAAAGTGGATGGCTCAATTCCTCCACTCCTCTTTCTTTCATTGCTCTCTGGTTCTCATCCTGTGGCAGTTTCTCCTCTAACCATGACTTTTTGTAACATGTAACCATGGGAAACTTTGCTGACTCTCCAGGCTTTGTGATCCTCTGAAGTCAGATTAAAAGACTGTGTTCAATCCTAAAACACAGTTTATGCAACAACCACTTGGATGATACCCAGAGTGTGAGTACACTGAAATTTTCCATTCAGGTTGAATGCTAACAGTTTCCCTCTCCTGGAGCTGTCATAAATCCAGATGTGGTATTAACACTGAGCCATGTGCCTTGCGTTATGGCTTACTTGGAAAGAACCTGTTTGCAGCTCAGTCTAGGGATTATTAGCTCAGGCTGTATCAGCTGCATTTTTTTGCTTCAACAGCTCCCCAGTTCAATCTCTGGTATGTCAGCAAATATGACAGCTGTCACAAATATGCCAGGTTTAAGATAAGATACCTATTTTCAGATCTGCTAACAGTCAGGTGCTGGAATTTGAAGTAGTTCAGGTTTTTAGTAAAGCAGATAATGTGTCTGAAACTATTTGCATTTCCCCCCAAAAGTGCAGATTTTCTGCAAAGATTTTCTTGCCTCGGTTGGAAAAATCCCCTGGATTTCGTTTATTGGAGTGTGACCGCTTGAGTCCCTCTCTCTAAGCAAAGCTTTCTCTTTGGCCCTGCATTTCCACTCCGAAGATCACTGAAATTGCTGTTTCAAACATCCCCTCTAGGAAATCAATAACATATCAAGTGAGACTCAGTGAGATTTGTTGATGTAACTGGGTGAGGCTGCCAAAATCTCCCAGAAGAAGTTGTTGATACTGGGAGGGCAGCAGGATCCATCTGTGAGGGTGTCCAGTCTGTTTTGAAACATTCACCTACATCATTGGGTGGGTTAAAAATTATCTACCTTCTTTCTATGGGTTCATCTTCATGGCTTTTGGTGGCCTGTAGTGAAAAGGGTTGCTAAGAGGTTGGGAGGTAGTGAATGCACACACCAGAAATTCACAGAATGTTTGCCCTGAGTTGATATCCTCAGCAGAGAAACCAAAACCAAACTGACAGGGAAAAAAAAACATTTAAAAAAATGTTTTCAGTAGTCAATTCAGGGCAATGAAAAAATCTGCCAGTCTATGGCAGAGCTGTGCAGGGTCAGCAGAGAGCTGCATCAGCAGTCTGGGGGCAGGGAGCTCACCTTGGCACGGCAGAGCTGCGCAGGTTTGTGTGACCTGGGAATTTTGTAGGTTGTGTTATTTTTGTTAGTGCTGTAGTTCATTTAGCAGAGGTTACTATGCTTTTCACTTTATAGCTGTCAGTTGTCAATGTAAATCTGTGTGTTTTCTTATAAATGTGAGGAAATACCTGCATTTACCTTATTAAAATTTGAGTCTGCTGTATCCTGATGAATTTCAGAGAAAGATTAAACCAAGAATGAACACTTTCCTCTTAGGAGTCAGTCTATACACTGAGTATTGCAAAATATCTGAGATATAATTAGTGCATATTTTCCAAAATTTCTTCAGTTCAGAACTTTGAAATTCTATCAGTTCTGGTAAATAGTACTTTATTAAACATCTCTGTGTTTAGCTGATCAGTCCCTTGGTCTTTGGTTGTGAAACCAGCCGATACTCCGTGGAGGACACAAGCTCTGAGCTGCAGTGTGTGCTGTGATCCTCTCATTAATATCACGACTCGCCTCAGGAGTGCAATACCCCTGAGATCAGAAAACTTTTAACTGGGGCACAATCACAGTACATGACTGTTGTCTTTGTGTGGGTGAAGTCTGTCTGACAGCATCACCTGATTCAGCCTAATCAAGTGTCAGATCTCCTCAGGCATGAAAAAAGATGCATTTAGAATCTTGTGAACATAAATAATACCTTTTTTTTTTTTTTCCCCTACAGTGTTCACTCACACCCAAGAGATCTTATGAGGCCTTTGGTGCTTTAAAGTTTTTGACATCAGACAGAAAATATGAAGTCTGGGGGTGAAGTTCAGTCCCTGAACACAGTTTGGGTTCACATCTGGCAGTAGCCTTTCTTTGTAATCTCTAGCAAATCCCTGAGTCCTTCTGCAGCTCTGTGTTTTTAATACACATAGGGGGTATTTCAAAGAGGTGGACTTTCCAATATCTTTAAGTTTCGTGTATCTCCATGAATTTCTGTTTTAATAAGAAATACTATGAGAAACATATGGAACAAAAGGGCTGTACTTTAATGTGTGGTTGCCTACACACAATTCAGTTGCAGTTCTCAGTATCTCGGAGCTTGAGAACTTCCACTTTGTTGCTGATCACTGACAGACATCCCTTGTTTTTCTGATTGCTGTGGTGCCAGCACCTGAATGAAGAGCACACTCTTTTCTCCTGTGGGATGTCAAAAACCCCCCAAATCCCAACATGCTGAGGAGCAGGATCATAAATTGAGGTGCCTCAGCTCTCTGCTTTGCAAGCTCCTGGTACTCTCAGATGAGGAATGCCTGGTAATTAGTAAGTCTCTTTGAAAATGCTCTTAACTCTGCCTAAAATGCAAATAACATGCATACAATGGCAATAAAACGCAATACAATTAAAAGCACAGGTGAGAAAAGGATAGAAACCCACACTCAGCCTGCTAATACCCAGATTAAATCTGAAAGGCTGTCTCCCGGTACCAGCTGCTGGCACACACCTCCTTAGGGGTTCTGCCTCCCCCATCCCTGGGTGTGTTGGGCTGCATTCAGCAGCCAAAGCCTTTCCAGCAGAGCTGCTCACTGGCTCTGTTTGGAACAAGATCGAGGGGTCAGTGACATGCCTGGGAGAACTTGTCGCTGCCCCACCCAAGAGAAACACTTTGCCATTTATTTGCGGGGCACATGACATATGTGAGATCAAAGTGTTACCTCCTGTATTTGACTGGTTAAGTAAAGCCTTCCTGCTTCAACAGGAGGGAAGTTTCCCCTCTGCCTCCCGTGGGGATTCAGTGAGCATGTTTCAGCATAAAGTGTCTTCATCCATGGAATTTTACATTTCAGAGCTGTCTGTGTGTGAGCAGGATGGTGATTGTTCATTTTAAGATTGTGTTGGCTGGGGTGAGCGTATATTCCTCCTAAGGACTGTTAATAATATGCATCAGATGTCTCTCAAAAAAACTGAACTCACGAAAACTGGCAACAATCATCATTCCTTCCTAAATTTATGTGCAGTTAAATAATGCTCTGTCTCAGCCTTTGTGTTCTTGGCGTGTTCTGCCAAGGTTAAACACTTTGTTAAAAAGGAAAGGAAGCCCCAAAATACACTGGGAATATCAAACCAGTAGAAAAGAGATGTGCATTCCTTTTTTCTTGCTCTGAGTCAGTAGAGACTGACTGTTCAATAATAGCCTTTATTCTTTTTTAAAAGGTGTTCAGGAGCTATGGAAACGATATCTCATAATCTTGTCTTTTGTTTCCCTTTCCTTATTTTTATTGGCAGGCTTCTAATTTATTAATTGGAAAACTGTCAACATTTGTTAATGTAGTATTTCAAACAAACACATATAAATAATCTTAATAAGTTTGGGTAAATGGGTCTAGTAATTATTTTTTGCTTTGCAAGTTTAATTAAAGAGGGGTTTATAGAAGAGTCTTTACTATCTGCTGTAATAGCAAAGGTTTATATATGAGGTGTGTTCTTTCCTTGATGATTTTGAATATTCCTGAGAACCCTCTGGTATCCTGATGAAGCATTTCTTTCCCTGTCCCCACTGTATTGAGGAAGGTTTCTGCTCCTTCCTCAGGACTGCTGGAAGTTGCTCTCCTTCCTGTGCCCCTTTGGATAAAGGCTGTAAAGTGAGTTCCTTTGGAATCCCTACATGAGTGAGCCTTGTTGTGGTGTCTGGTCTTTCCAGCTGTCAGGATATTTGTGTTAGCATGAGAGATGGATGAGAAATCCGTGGGGGCATCCAGAACTCACTGCAAGGACCATTTTGATCCAAAACCTAAGCACAGCCTAAATCATCACAAAGCTGTCTCTTACTTGTGTGCACATGCAGGTCTCGGACACTTCTCAGTCTGCTGAGACACAAATGTGCCCTCTTATTTCTGACTTCCTGCTGCTGTGAAATTGGTTTAATTTTTCCTCAGGTTTAATGTCACATTTTGTCCTTTTTATTTCATTTCAGTAGATTTTTAGCCTTGTCCAGGGTCTTCAGGCAAGTCAAAAGAGAGCAAAAGTTTTCTGTCTTTCATAAATGATGGAACTTAAGTTGTCCTTGCCTTCAGAATCCTTGATGTCTTGATAATATTTGTACTTCCTGGTATCTTCTTTTTTTCCAACTGTAGAAGCAAATATTTTGCCTACTCAAGACTTATTAATCCAAAATACTGGAGCAGACCGGAAAAAGGAATGAGAAATACTGAATCCTGCCTAGATGAATCCTAGAAGACTACAGAGAATTTATTTTTAACCCACATTGTGCTTTAGTTTGTCATTTATATGTAATGTGACTGTTCCTCTGAAGAGTCTGACTCTTTCCTGGTGAACTTTTGGGATGAAGGACTTGCTGTAAAACCCAAGTGTGTCTGTGAGCAGTAGGAGTTGGAGCTGTCAATGGCAGACTAAGCACGAAAACAAGTCAGCTGCAATTGAACCACAGTGCAATAAGAGGCCAGTTCAAATGCTTTTTCTGGGATGGAGAATGCCTGTTTTTCTGAACCTGCCTTTTTAATCTGTTTTTCTTTCTCCTTATTAAAAAAAAAAAAAAAAAGAGAAATAAAACCAGTGCCAAAACATTGCTTATAACATACCTGTGCACCAAACATCTATTATTTCAAATTTAAAATAAGCCATTTCTGGCCCTTTGAAATTGCACCTCACCATTGATGGGGAGAGATATTTAAGGAACACGTTTCTATCCTGGCTCAGATACAGCTTCAGCAAATTTGCCTGCCCTGGGAAATGAGGCTATGGATTCAGCACTTGCAGAGCTGGCAACCTGGCACACGCTCATAAATCAGGTCATTTTCCATTCAAATGGTAATATTTGCACCAGCAATTCATGTGCAGATGGAGGTATAACTTGTACCCCAAAAATAGAGCCCAGCATTTGAAAATGTGCATTCTAAATGCAAGCAATTATTCTTCACCATATCCCATCCATCACTGGTGATACTCTGGGAAAAGGAAGGGGGAAAAAACAGGGAAAGGCACTGCAAATTTTTTATCTCAGTTCTGAGTCCTGCAGCAAACAGGTTTAGGTGAACAAGGTAAGAACCTATAATTCTTCAGAGTATTAACATGATCATTCTCCAATTCTAAATGAAACTTAGAGCATTTTCTTGCAAAATATTCTGTTTTAGAATTGTGTATTCTGGACTACACAATTAGTCCATCTTCTTGGCTTCTTTGTTCAGCTTTTGGGAATGTGTCCAGCGCAGATTTAGACATCTGTGTGATTTTATACTGGGAATATTTTCACTGAAGCCGAAGGGAAATACTAACATTTCATAAAATAAGGCACATGCATAAACCTCTGAGAGTTTGTGGCCTTGATGCCTGAGACAATTTCCAGCTTCAGCTGGATCATGGAGGTTTATGCTGCAATGGCTGCAATTGATGTTTGCTTTACTGGGAGAAGGATTTTTCCACCTTCTGGAAATCCACCTCTATTTAAAACATGGATACCAGGACCACCTTTGAAACAAGCCTGCCCTTCACGTGTTGGGAGAGAGCAGGAGGGTGAGAGCTACAGCTGACAACTGCGTAAAGGTGGTTTGAATTCTCTGGGCCCCGTGAACAACAATTGGAGCCTGTGTTTGTCAAACATTTAAAGTCAGAGGAGCAGCTACACTTCTGTAAGTGTATGACCAAAAAAGTCAAATAGCTGCAGATGATGTTGGCAGAAGTTAAAATTCAGATGTCCATTTATTGCTTGAATTTTGTTCCAGTACTTTTCCTTGCTTGACTGTGGGAGTTATGAAAACAAAAGCAAAAACAAGAGGCTTTGCAGATCAATTCTGATTTCTTACAGGATGTCACTGGGCTCCAAAAAAGGAATGCTGACCTGCCGTGGGTCTTTTTCTGTGGTTTTACGGTTCTGAAGAGAATCATCAGTTGCTGGGTTTGCCTAAAATACAGGCTGAAGCCACACGAGCCAGGCAAGGGACTTGTTTTCACCTGCTCCAGGATGAACAGTAATGTGTTTTCAGTCTGACCTGCTTTAGGAACCAAATTCTGTGATGTACCAAGTGCCCTCAAATTCTGTTGACACCAAATAGAGTTTAGATCTCCCTGCACCTTCCTGTAGCCAACTGTGTGTTTTTCAACCTCTCTGCCATCCCTGAAATATCCCCGTGTTTGATGACTGCTCCTAACAACTTTTACAGGACCTGCTCCAAGTTTTTAGCAAGTGAATGAAAACACTGGAGACAGAAAAAGGAGGCTTAACATCCACCTGCCTTACAGGAAGCAGATCCTTTCAGGTGGGAGATAAATGGCAGTTGCAGTGAAACCTTCACAAAAGCTGCAGCTTAATGAGAATCCACCAGGCAGAGCTGCTTACTAACACCCTGCTCCAGCCTTTCCAGGAGAAAGGGGGGAATAGACTGAGTGACAACTATGGTATCAACCTGTGGCTGGTGACAGTGAAAAAAAGAAAGCCTGAGCACAAGCTTTCTTAAACCCCACAAGTAAGAAGGCCAACAAGCTGGCAGGAAAAATACAACTTGTTCTACTGATTTTGCTCACAAAACCCATTCAGTGAATTCAACACTGCAAAGAACTTGGAGTGGCACAGAAAACAACCACAGAACACTTTGAGAGTTGTTGTCTTGCTGAGGCAAAGACATTAAGGTTGGATCCTGGCCTTGCTAGGAAAAAAAACCAGGTCAATGTGGTATAATCTGCTTGGTATTACCCACACACTTCAAAAGAATTACATACTGTTTTCTTGACAGTTAAAAAGCAACAGCAAAACACAGCATTTTCATCTAACAACAACAGCAAAAGACCAAGGATGCAGAAATTTCTGCTTTGAATCAATCTTGGTGAATATGTGTTCAACATTGACATGGGAAAACATCCCCAGCAAAGGCTTTCACTGCACAGCTCCTCCATCTGCTCAGGAGCAATCATGATATGCAGAACATTGGTAGGTTATAACTGAGAATGTCTCTGGGTCACCACTGGTGGCAAAATTTGTTTGAGAGTTATTGAGTTAATCTAATAATGCCTATAAGGAAAGCCTGAAACTGCATTAGAGACAATGCAGAGATTACCGCCCTTCCCCACAAAAAATAATAATAATAAAAAGATAAATAAAAATATTTTCTGGGTTTCTTTCACGGTAGATTAGGAAATAAACCATCATGCATGCTAAACATTTCACAATGGGACTAAATTAAATTTCTGAAACAGAGCAGGCAAAATACTGTATGGCCAATAGCAGCTATTTTAGAAATCTAATTTCTTGAAACAAGATAAATGCATAAACAAGTGTTCTGCTTAAGCTTATTAAACATCTTACTGCATTTTCCCTCTGGTACTCTTGGGCTATGACTTTTGAGAATCAGTAGTAATTTGAGCTGTGCCCTCTGCTTGTGTTCGCAAGCTGAGACATCTCAAGAAACTGTATTTTTTTAAGAAAAGATTGTGCCATGTCAGGTGTCTGTTCGTTTGTCCTCAGCTACTTTTCCCTTCTACTCGACACATTCCTGCAGCAGACAGCAGAGATCTGCAGTTTATGACCCGATCATACCTGTGGGAACTCTTTTGTGTACCCTCCCTTCCTCATCTTCCTTCCCCTTCCAGTTTTTCCTGGATTTCCTGTCTCACATTGTCTAAGATAACTCGGTTGCTTCTGAAACACACCCAACCAGACCTTCAGAGCTGCCCATTATTTGGGGATTTACATGTTCAAAATAACAGACTTGTCCTATGTACAGCTGGAAATATTTCCTCACACATGCGCTAAGCAGCCAGTTTCCCTTTGTTTTATTCTTCTGAATGCTGTGAGTTGTGGACTCACACTATCTACTTTGCTGGGATCTTTTCCAGGCTCAGGTTACCTGGAAGTCTCTGCATTACCCGTGTCAGGAAATGTGGAAAGTCCCTGATTAGCTGGGGGTTTAATTTTTGTTTTCTTTCAATGAAAAATTGGAGGCTTCTATCCTTTGTGAGAACCAAGGACCTCGGTAGAGGACTGTCCTTGAAGAATATCTGCCCTTCAAGGCTTACAGAAGTCTCAGAGAAGTTTGAGTTGAGCACTTAAAGAGTTTGTTCCCGAGATACACATCTGCCTGCCTGTCTGGGACTGTCTGCAGGTACCAGACAGGGCGAAATGACACTCCAAGTGCTCAGCTCCGGGAAGGGTTTTATCTTCTGTTAACTTGTTCCATGCATGTCTGTGATCCCCAGTGGGCAATCACCTGGATCTAATCGAGGTGTCAGCCAGTTAGGGGTCCAGCTGTCCTTTTAAATCTCTTCCACCCCCTGTTCTATTGCTCAAAATTAATACAGCACAAAAGGCAACTGTAGATATTGTTCAGTGGATATCAACAACATTTCCTTGCTAATCCTTCCTCTGAGATGGCCACAAAAACTCAATCTCCCCTTTACCCTTTTCCTTTGCTGGAATACAATAGACTAAATGGTTATTTTGTGCCTGTGCAGTGTAGTGCTGGTACTTTTTGTCAAAGGGCACCAGCAAAAGTGTTCCTCTTTAGCTTGTAATATATCCTTTGTCCCCAGGATTCGTGTACTTGCAGACAAGGCAGGGGAAGGAGGAAAGACTTTAGAATATCTCTCCTTTCCTTTAAACAGAAATTTTCCCTGATACTAAGATGCAACCCAGGAGACAAAAGCTATAAATGTGCTTGAGGGAAGGTATTTGTACATGTTTTTGAAAAGTATGTAGAGAGAAATTGAATGGTGTCGACCTAAAACCGCTCCCACTAAGAGTGAGAGGTTTATTGTTGAATTCAGTGGATATTGAGTTAAACCAAAACAGAGTCTTTTGAAAATCTGGCTTAGAATTTCACTTCATGATGTGGTTTTAGCTGGACTGTTGATTTCAGAGAGCCCTGCTGTGGGTGCTTCATCTCTCCAGAACACGCTTCAAATGTCTTGTGGTCCACAGGCAAGCAAAGAAATATTTATTAAAAGCCTTGCTGTATTTATCTGTAAAAGGAGTGGTTTTCCCTGTCACCTCTGTCAGCTGTCGTTCCAACCGAACTAGATGAGACAGCTGAAAGCTGCCAGAGTGCCAGGGCCTTTCACATGCAAAACTGTGCACTTTGGGATACAACAGGGGATGTTCCACACACAGCTCGGAGGGATGAGGGATCCGAGAGACATCTCCGTGTGGCCACAGTTGCCTGGAAGGTTTTCAGATCCCGTTTTACCCAGCAGTGTGGCTGGTCCTTGAGAATGAGCCCCCTGCACTGTCCTTCAGCTCTCACTGATGGTAGGGAGGCACAAGGACTGTTTGGTGGCCGCTTTTTCAGGAGCACACTGAGATCTGAGGCCTTCCTTGTTGTGGAAAATCATGGCTATCAGTGTTTTCCTTTTTATTCTCTAGAATCACATCACAGACTCAAGAACATAACCCATGTCTGCTGAACCATGGAATAAAATTTTTATCCATTTGAAGGGCTAATACAACAAGGTCATGAGAGTCCCCTGAGATATTTAGAGTGTATCCTCCAGTCACACCGAAATTAATACACGACAGCTGAACAACACGGGCAAAGTGACTGGGCTTCCTGGAGCCACAGGTGTGACTTGAAGGATGGGCAAATTCACAGCTGGTATCTATAGTTTTTTCTAGCCAAGGAGAAAAGATGACAGTTGAAACATTTGTCTTTCATGCATGACATAGCTTTTCAATAAAAATATTGGTGTCTCAGTTGGGTTAGATGAAAGGATTGGATTAATTCAGCTAATGCCTTCTTACCTCCAGTTACCACAGAGCTACCGACCATGTGAACTTAAGGTTATAATGTTATTTATTGGTAAGTTATCACATGTGTCCCTGATGCCTTAAGATAAAATCAAGACAAGTATTCCTGTCAACTGGAACATAATGCAAATTAATTCTACTTTTCAGTAACAGATGAAGGGAATCACAGTGGAAAGGTTAGCACAGTACAGAGACATGGTCATTTTATATGCAGGGAGATGTGCTGAGATGTTAGAGAGCCCGGAAGTTATAGATGAGTGTAGAAGAAAGCCTAGTTTGGGGTTATTATCAGCGCAGAATCAATCAGATAATATTTCCTGTGAAGCATCTCTGAGTTTCTTCTCACATGTGACATTTTCTAAAGAGCACCAGACTTCCCTTTCAGTAGATTACAAAGGAATGTTTTAGGGAGCCATCATTTTATTTGAAAACATACACACTAGAAATACTAAAATATTGGAGAACTGTTGCTTCTTGAACTAATTTGGCAACCACTTAACTGTGCTGGGCTCTCTCTCTTAGCACTTTGTTGTGTGAGGGGCAACCACTCTGCTTTCCGAGTACGGCTTGTAATTCCAACCTGCTTCCCTGGAGATGTTTATATTCAGGGACAGACAGTGCTCTAAGGAAAAGATCTTGCTGGAACTGCTCCTGCTTTTCTCCTGAACTCAAATGCGTGGATGTTGTGCAAAGATAATTGTTCCAAGGTTAAATGGTCTCCAGCAATGATGACAGGTGAATTATGTTATGTGATTTTTGTAGTGGCTCTGCTAAGCTTTTTCATTTTTATATGGAAGACATTTATTTTAGCTTTCTTTAATTTTTTTTTTTTTTTTTTTGTGGACTTTGCCCTTTCTAATATTTAAGCATCTGAAAAAGAAATACTATTTTCAAGTTAATTGATAATCTAAATAATTTGATTGTAAAAAATACCCTAAAGCTAGTGGGCAGTTTTGAGCTTTTTTGTACCCATTATTTCATCTCAAATCTCTTAATTACAGGACCTTAACATAAAATATCCCTAACAGAGCAAGCCAATTAATTTTATATAGTGACATAAAACCTGCACAATGTGTTAAATTAGGGTGTCTGCCACTGCTGGAATCCTGTACATGAATCTGGCATCTTGGTCTGGATAAACCTGAGGTCTCCAATATGTTCACTGTGGTTTGAGTTATTTATTTTGCCTTATAATGCGGTAAGTAAATGAGCTGGTGCTCAACAAAGTGGTAAAATTATAAGGTCAAAAAACCTAAAATGTAGTTTTCTCAAAATACTTGTACTTCTACTAATAATTTTCTCAAAGATCTGTATTTTTTTAGTACAACAACTGTATCATGGAACAGGAATTTGTCACTGAAACAGCAAGAAGAATAGAGTGGATATCTGAAATTTTAAGGGAAATGCCTTGAAGTTACAGGGTTGAATATTGATGGCAATGCTAATAGAGATGTATTTCCAATATGAAAATGAGAGATGGGACTGAAAAACAGCACGAAATTCAACTTTTTACTACTATAGTAATCTGGGAAAGTTCAGATGTGGGTCTTGACCCAAATTTCTCAGCTTTGACCCCTTCTAATTAAAATGTCGTGTCACGTAACTGAGGCTGACAATGGAGTGTGTGTGCTTTGAACTCTCTGAGCTCTGGTCCCTCCTCACGCTGAATGGTCTAAGTGGGTTCCACCTAATTGTTCAGAAAATATCTCTGAACTAGACCCTGGGTAACCCTCGGGTGGCTCCTTTGTAGGAAGGACACTGCAAAGACAAGCTCCAAGCCCTGGAAGTGTCGCCGAGCTGCTGCTCCGGGAGCGCCTGCAGACTCTGTGGGTTGGGCTGGGTGGGCAAAGGCTGCCCCAGTGTTCAGGATGAGCCCATGAAATCTCTTCAGCATTGCTGCCTGACTCACTCACAGCCCAAAATTGTACCCCCTTGCCCCCAGGAATTTTGTACAGTCTCCACCAGGAAGCTTTGCTGGCTTTGTGATAAAACAGCAGCAAATCCTGATGCTGTGGAAGAGGCTCATTTCACACATACCTGCGCTGGAGGGTGTTTTTTACTGTTTCCATAAACACAAATACATGTCTTTGCACTCTCAGACATGTATATTTTAATTAATCCCTGCTCCTGAGTTTAATTACCTGTTATTTTATCTGCAGAGAGTGGCTTGTAGCACAGAGATAAATTGATACTTTGTCAGGTTCCCAAACATCTTCAGGAAATTGTAAATCAAGTGGCACAGAGTGTGAGGTTTTATGACTCAGCCATTCCTACCAAATTATGAGGGCAACAATACATACACCTCTCTCTAGACTTGAGTATGCTAATGACTAACTCAGAATATTTTCTGAGTGATTTGTAACATTATAAAGCACTAAAATTACTTATGCCAATAAGTATGTTATAGTTAAACTCTATATATTATTTAAACAGTTTGGTTACTGCTAGCATGATTTATAAATTCAATATAAAAATGCTCAGATTTTTCACTGGTTGTATTATTAGTCTCTTGATAAAAATTCCTTGCTTTTCTTCCATCTCAAGGGAACTTGATTTAAATATGAATAATGGGGAAAAAAAAGCCCACTTCCAGAAATTTAAACTAATCGTGCCTTTTAAGGCAGAGAAACCTTGGATTGAATGTTGGAGTTGGCATAAAGGAAGGAAATGGTAACAAATTGTCTTATAACTTGCTGTCTAAGAAAATGTTGTGCATGTTTGATGAAGGATTCATGGTTTGAATGTTAGATGTGTATCTCAGTAAAATACGTTTATGAACATACTGATAGTTGATAATTAGTAAAAAAAGGTATAAATTGACAAACCTTGGAGGGGGAAAAAGTCTTCAAGATATTTTGCAATGTTTTCCAGTCACAGATTTCAGTAATGGGAAATTGAAAACAGGTGCAAATACTTGGTGAAGAGAAAGTAGCTTGTTGAGCAGCTGAAGCTTTGGGCAGGCTTCATTGCGGGGGAACAGTTTGAGCCCATCATTGCCAAGGAAAGGGGAGGCTTCATGTCCATTTTTGTGCTGTGTTTCTGAAAACAGTGGTCCTCGAATTTAGAATCAACTACTAAGACTTTTCTTGGGTGAAGTCTCCTTGTCTTCAGAAGTTTTGCATGAAAGAACTTCACAGTCTTCCAGTGGCTAAAGTGGAAAACATCAGGGTGTAACTCAGCACCGCCACGAGCAGCACTGCGGGGTCACGTTTTCCTTGGATACCAAGCAGTTATTTGGCCATCTGAAAAATTCAGGTTTTTGAGAATCCTAACTCGACTCAGAGGTACTAATGCATGTCACAACTGGTTTGTTTTTCAGTCAGATGTGGTCCTGATGTTTGGGAGATCTTGGAGAGTACGTGGCAGGTCACCGTCAGCACAAGTTGTCTTCTGAGGTCCATCAGTCTGAATCTGCTCTCCACCTTCCATGGCCCTGAGGGACAGCACATCCCAAACATCATCCAGGTAACTGAAAACCAGCTGAGTTTAAGGAATGAGGAATACGAATACATAAAATTATTAGTAGGGGTGCTTCTGTGCTCCCTTTGATAGCAGAGTGTGTCAAAAAGGGCATATCCTATAACTGGCATTGCTTTTCATATGAGTTGTCTGGGTCTTCATGCCCACTGCTATTTAACTATGGTCAGAACACCTTTACTTTGGCATGCCCTGGTTTCTTTTGATCTTTAGCATCTCCACTTCAATAACTTTAACACAGTGAATCGAATTGTTGGGATTTTCAGAGGTCGACTTGAGACACATCCTATCCGAGAAGAGAAAATGTGTTGCTGAAATCAGACTTGGTTGTTTCACTGTCGCATGTTATACAAACAAAGAGGAGCCTGACTGGTGCTCCCATGTGGGGATGCACTAAAACAAACGTCAATAGTGGTTTAAAGACAGTGCAAGAAAATACCCAATGGGTTAATTAGGCAAGTTCCATAGCAAGATTCAAATTAGGCTCCATGGGTCACGGAAAAATTGGTTTTATTTATCCAACACCAGGAGTGGGATTCAAATCCTGATGGTGAGTTTCAAGTAAGTGTTCAGGCTGCAAACAAATGACACATTATGAATAATTTAGGAAGGTCACTGACTCCTCCGACTGTGCCTTGAATTTCCTCTGTGTTCCTGCTGGCTGCTGCACGGCCTTTAGTTTACAAATATTAGTGGCACTTGTGCAGCCCAAGTTTCTTTTTTTCCCCTTCCTCTCCTCTCCAGGATGTCTCGTAGTTCTAGGCGGGTTTGGCACGTGCCCACTGTCCAGTCCTCACAGATGTTGCCCATGTATTTCCACAGCTGGATAATAACACCCCTCAGTGAGGTAACCTCGTGTTTCTGAGGATTCAGCTGCTACTGCCAAAGTTGCTTGATAGGGCTGGAAATGTCATATCCTGTCTCTCTTTTGCCTTCATTTCCTCGTTTCCAAAAGACATGGCACTTGTTAAGGGAATGCTGATAAATGAAAGTTAGTAATCACTATTAATAAGTCTTCTGTATATGCAAATTCTAAAATGACAGCATATCCTCTGGTATAATTAATTAGTATTATTTATACTACTGTCAGTTCTCTAATCCAGTGAACTTTTTTGGTGGAGCTTAAACCCCAGGAAATATATCAATTTATGAGGAAACTCTGACTCTGTACTTTCAGGCAAGGATTGAATGCTTCATAAAATTCTATTTATAGGACATTCAGTTATTTTCCATTAGAAGAGGGTAAAAGAATATTTTGCTTACCAATTTATCATGCTGATTTTTTTTTTTTTTAGTTTCTCTAACAGAAAAATATCTATTCCTATTAAAAAGAAAGCATTTGGCCATTATTTTTGAGCAGCTATTAGTATATTGTAAAAGGCTGAAGAAGTAAATGGTTGTGACATTTTAGGCCATATAGTTATTCTGTATACGGGCAAAATATTCTGTAACCCATTCCCTGTGTTTATCCTTAAACATTTATCCTCCCTGAACACCAGATTCAAACATTAGTCTGTCGCTGTTGCATCCTTCTGGCAGCCTCAGAATCTGTACCCTTTAGCTGCATTTTCTGACTGTAAGTCGTGTTGTTTAATCTTGACTAACTGAGCAGTGAGGTCAGGCGCTCATTAACATACAGCAGAGCCTGTGATGGCCCTGACTTGTGCAGCAGCAATTCCAGAGGAGCTATTGAGGATCCCTGGTGAGATCCCAGCAGAGGGAATTACTCTTCTTTAAGACTGTAGCTCAACACTTGCTCCTCTCACTTGAGATTCCTCTGTTCAATAAAATGAGTGTGCTCTGGTGTTTGCCTTCAAAGGTGTTTTGAGCATGTGACAAAAAGCATCTCTTCTATTTGCCCTCCTTTGGCAAAGCTTGATCAAGTAGGGCTTTCTGGAAGCAGGAGACGCTCTGGGATAATGTGCAGGGATGGGTGGCTCCAGCCCATGGAAGTGCAGGAAGGGAAGGGAAGTTACAGCACCCGAGTTCATGGAGATGGAAGGAGAAGTTTCCCAGAGAGCGGATGGGACCAAGTCCCAGGTCTTGAAATGAGAGTTTCCTACAAGGGCGCAGCTGGCTGGGAAATTGCTGCTCATGAACTTTGTGTATCTCTTCTGGTTTGCTTTTCAGTTGTCCCTGTTTCGGAAGTGTAACCATCCCAGTTTGCATTCAAAAAACAAACAAATTTTGGTTTGCTAACAGTAAGGAAAATATCCAATGGGGCCACCTCAAAGCTCTGGCTGACTCGGGGAAGCAGCAGTTGCAGGATTGCTTTGGGAACTGTAAACAAAGGCTGTGTGATTTGGATAATGGGGAAGAACCATGCACAGATTTCTTTTTAATATTTTCTGCTGTAGTTTTCATTCAAAATTGAATATTTTGTTTGGCTTCAAACATTCCATGGGCAACTAAAGATTTGTTTTGTGGCACTTGGCAAGGCATAAACAATCTAAATCCATGGAAAGAGTTGAAATTATGAAATCCATTTTAAAGTGAATTTCTCTCTCACCAAAATAAATGTATCCTGTTGTTCTCACCACTAACATGGGCTTCACTCCCCCACTTTTTCTTCACATAGACAGACACCTCTTCCAGCCTTTAAAATAAAACATGGATCAATGTTGTTTTCAGAACAACAGTTAAACTCTTTCAGCTGATGTGTCACTCCAGAAGACGCCATTTCAGATGTGATTAAACAAAGGAGTCAAACATGTTCCAGTACATTAAGTTTGAGCCAGTCCTTGGGGATTTGTTGAGTGATAGTGAAAAAGAATTTAGCAAATCCCTCTGGGATTCGGGATGCTGGTGGTTCTACACGCTGGTTTGAGCCGTTTGCATTAATTGCTTTGTGCACTTGTGGTCCTTTTAGTTTCTGAAGCTTGTTGTGTTTATAAAGTACTGCAGCAAACAGGCTGTGTTAGTGCCTGGTTAGTGGAAATAAATAACCATATGTCTGGGAGCAGTCCTTTGGCTACTTGCCATGTCCAAATTATGGTGAACAACCAAAGCTTTGTAAACTGCCACATGGTCCCCGCTCTAAATGCCTCCGATTATTTTGATCACTTAGCGAGTGGGTTTTGATAAAATAGAGTAATATGGAAATTTTAAGAAAATGTTTTTTTTTTTTTCTTGCTTCTGACTTCAGCTCCATGAGTATTAATATGATTTGGGAGAATTTCTGGTTTGGCTTTTATTTTAAATTGCCAGACATGTTCTCCTTTCTTGTCAAACACTATAAATACTGACTATAATGTTAGTGGGTAAAGATAAATGTTAGTGGGAATAGCCAGTAGGAGAGGGTTAAAGGTGGGGAGAAATCAACAAATAATTTCCATTTTTTCTCTTGACTTCATCAAAATTCATGGGTAACTGACCATAAAGTTGATTGTTTTAAAGTTGTTGCTTTAAAAATGCCCAGGACAATGTTCCTTATGGATGTGTTTCCACCCCTGAGCTCCTGCGTCCACTGGTGGAGTCAGACCTGCAGTAGCTGGCACTATTTGCTGAGCATGGAAAATGATCCCAAAATGAGGCCTCTAGAACGAGGCCCGACTTCATTCCACTGTTATTTAAGTGAAGGTTCATTTTTACGGAGCAGTTTGCTGGATTTTACTGCAAATTAGAGGAGATCAATGAAATAATATATTTGACTAAAAGTGACATCTGGAGTCGTACAGTAATGTTTGCTTCTCTTAGCAAGCCAGCTTTTCCAGAAAGACTTTGATCCTGCTCTTGTATCCACAGACTTTGAGGAGTCAGTGCCTCTGAGGTACTTCAAAGTATAACCTGGTGACATTATGGTTTAATAAATATATTTCCACTTTCACTTCCACTGACAGAATACTCTTTGCAGATTTCCTCTCCTAACTCTCACTATGCCTTTCAGCACTGAACTGGCCCGTAGCTGCTCCCATAACAAGAAAATTTGTTCTCCTGATTCTCGCCGCACTGTCTCTCAGGCATCAATTCATCACTTAAATTTGTCGTAAGTGCGTTAAATAGAACACTGAAATTGTTCTTGTCAAATAATCCCCAAGAAGTATAGAGTGTGACTCTGCTACATCCTTGGATTCTGCTCTGACATTTTACACTGTCAAAATAAAGCAGACGTTCCCCTCCTCCCCAGGAAAAATTCTTTAAGCCATTAAATTACATTATCATTTATACATATTTTTATCTGCTGTATTTGCATGGCTATAGTTATGGATCTGTCAGTATTTTCACTATAAACCCCTATTTCCAGGGATTTAGACAGTAATTCTGCCTTAATAATTTGCTCCAGGCTAAGGCTTAAAATGCAAAGTCTCAGGCTGAGAACAGTATTTTTTTCTCCTCCATTTTGAAAAGCAAATCATTTCGCCTGGTCTTAAATATGGGAACTGCAATTGTGCCTTTGGGGAAGAGCTCCCTGGAGGGGGCTGGGGGTGTCCTCCCAGGCAGGGGATGAGCCTGCTCAGCTGCACCCTCAGCAACAGGGGACTAAATGGTTCGAGCAAGAGAAACCTTTCCCGCCGCTCATAAAAACACAGGGGGGTCTGTGCAGCAGTCCAGGCACCGAGTGCAGCTTGCAGAGCTGTTTGCCAAAGAGATTTAAATGAGGTGCTTGGATAGTAAGAGCAATAGCTCTGGCAATGTACAACTCGGCACAGGTTTTTTGGGTGGGTTTTTTCCTTCCAACAGAGTTCCCAGATCCATTTTGCTGCAACTGCTAAAAACTTGGCTGTGCTTGGGTGTTCAAGTGGAAGCAACCCCCAACTCTTCCAGCTGCCATGGTAACAGTCTCACCCTACTGTTGAAAGACGGATGTTATCACCCCAAAATTAGGAACCTCTTTGAAATTATGTGATTTGGGGTCTCTCTTTTAAGGTTTTTTGAGGGATGGCTTTATGAGGAGCTTTTAAGCCTTTTGGTAATTTCAAACTTATATTGAGAACATTCTTTTAACCTTTTGGCTATATGAGAAGCTGGGTTTATTTATTGTTCTAATTAATAAATGAAGTCTGGATTAATGAGATGATTTTAGGAGCTGTGATTTTAACAAAATATAAAAAAATTATTGCAGGGCTGGAAGTAAAATTCCAGGTTGGCACAGATAATTTCAATACTTTCTGACACTTCACACAGAGTTGCTGTTTAGTTTCTCTCGCTCTCCCTCCCCCCATTTTCCTCCTCTTGCAAAGTGCCATAGACACAAGAGCCCACATTTCAGTTCTTCGCCAGAGAAATCAGAAGGAGGGTGAATAAATTGATCATAAGAAGAGAAAGCAGCCATTATTTGCCTGATAATTTCTGGTAATCAGCAATAATGAGAACAGAAATAGAGAAAGTTATTGCTTATTACATATTTTTTTTTTTTTTTTTTTTTTTTTGTATGTGCAAAATGTTAATGTTTTCATGAGAGGCAGCAATCATTCCAAGAAGAAAAGGGTGCATTCTCTTTGAATATTTGTTGCAGGTGGCTATTGTTTAAAGAGGTTTCTTTGTACATCTCGTGCTTGTTAATTATTTAAAATGAGCTGCTATGATATCTCACTGATACCAGATTGCAGAGATTTCTGGAAAAAATATTATTTTGCTGTGGAGTGTAAAAAATGGGGATGAAGGTAATGAAATAACTGTGAGAAGTAAAGAAATAAGATTAGAATTGACCTTGCTGCTATGAAGACTCCTCTCAGCTCTTGGAGAGGGGGAGGGGAAAAATCAAAGATGTTAACCTTATTCTCTTTTTTCCCTTGCCTGCAGAAGGCCTCTTGGCACATACATCACATCTAATCCTATTTCTCTTTCTTGTATAGATTGCATTAACCTCAGTTTGCATTTGGCTTGTTTTCTGCCTTTAAAAACTGCTGTGTGGGGAGCTGCACCTTCCACTTGGCAGTCTCCAGCGATCTGGATCTTCATTTTCACCAACAAATAATTTGGTTGGAGGGCAGGTCAAGTGGCCTCGGGGCTAACTTGGAATTGGGTTTGAAACCACAGCACATGTGTGTGCTGACAGAGGGCCTGTCAGCCCCGGCTGAGCTGCGGGGGCTCCGGGCAGGCACAGACCTCGCCGGGGACCAGGGCAAATTAACTCCCAGGTTGGCTGGAGCTGGAGCTCCATATGTTGAGTCTTGCCCTGTTTCATGACTCTGTGGAGGACAAAAATGTGGTTTTAGAGAGAGGGCCTGGTTTTAGAGCTGGCTGGCAGAGGTGCTGCACTTTGCAAGTGGAGACAAGGGGCAGTTGTTTGGGAAGCTGCTCGCTGTGCAGGTCAGAGACATCCCTGTCCCTTTGTGCTGCCTTTGGAGTCACTGCTGCTGTTGAACAATTTGCTGGTTCTCCGGGATTTTGTTAATTTTGTCTAAAGGCAGAGTCCTGTGGGATGAGTTCCATGACCTGGTGTGTGCTGAATGTTCTCTGCCTGTTGCCTGGGGGAGGGACCAGCAGCACTCACCCCCAAGCACTGGCCCAAAGCACAGCCCGTGTCTGACACTGTTGATGAGCACAAAGCATGGAAAGCAGGTACCCTGAAGTCTTCTTCCCACGAAAATGCTTTGAGAAGCACCAAAATCCGAATCGAAGTCAAGCTGTGGTGCATTTAATAACAGAACCCAGAGCTGCTACAAGAGCAGGAAATGTGTCCAACAGCTGGCAAATGCTCCACTGGAATGGCAGGAGAGCCAAGAGCTCAGTCCTGCCTCGAGGAAAAGGCTGTTGTGAACTCTCTGAATTCTACTGGATACCTCATGACAATTGGGAACGTTTTCCCTTAGAGTCCCTGCACTTAAGTGAATACATCTCTCTGATAAGTGGGAAGATGTAAATGATCTCAGCCTTCTCTGCATCTCCCTTATCTGCTCCATGTGTCCTGAAATTGAGTGTTTTGGCAGTAGGAATAGATTTTGTCTTACTATTTGCTGTATTGCTGCTTCTTGGCAAGGGCTCATTGACTGGGAGAGAGATCCTCGATCTATGAAAAGTGTGTGTGTGCATATGTGTGCGTGTACATTCAAGATAAAAACATTCTAAAAGCAGAATTGAACAGAAGATTCAACAAAGTACCTGTCATGGAAATACCTGTGGTTTGATCTAAGAAATCAGGCACAAATATACTGCATTTGTGATGGAGAAAAGGCAGAAAACATAGTATTTGTATTATTCTATGTGTATTTAAAACTAGAAAAGCATGTAAGCTGGCATCCCCATTTCCTTCTGTATTGTTTAAATGACATTAAATGCAAATTTCAAGCTAGAAAAATATCATAAACAAATAATAATATTTCCCTCGGTATTTGTAACTTATTTACAATTTTTCTAAACATTCCTAAACCATGAATATGTTGAGGCGTATTCTTCTCTCTATAGAAATACAGGGCTCTTTTTTCTTTAAACTAGAAAAGGGAGGACTTTCCAAGTCAGATTTTTGATGTTTAAGTATTTTACGTGATTTTTTTCTCTTATGTACATAAAGGCTTCTGTTGAGGCCAGTTATTATTGTGACAGTCTTTTGCCTGAAAAGAAAAACTAAACCTGCTGCATTTCCCCCCCTGAAAAACCTGTGAGGTTGAACTCTTGCTTTCCATAGCTGCTGAGGTAACAGTATTTTGGAGTGCTTCAGCTTTCTTTAGTGCTGCATATTGATTAAGTTACTCAATATTTGACAACACAACGCTTCTTTTCCCAGGATATTTGGTAGAGGAAATCTATGTTTTTCCATTTGCGAGGAAAGGCATTAAACACACACACTGTTTATGTGTCACCCTAATGACAAGGTGTGCAACCAGCACCAGGTGGGGTTTGTTGTTTCTTGACACTCAACAATTGCTCTCAAGTAAAGAATCCAGCATTTGAAGAAACAGGCTTTTAATTCATTTTCCCCCTAAAAGGATACTCAGGATTCTCCTTAAAAAGCAGATCAACTTAGATAAAATGATGATTTAATGCATTTGTAATGGGTTTGTGCATAGAAAAATATCTGGTTTCATATCCTGCCTTGTAATTTCTCCCTTCTTCAACCTGAACATGTTCTTTACTTTCCCCCCCACCACCACATACAATGATAAAAGAATTCTGTGGTCTTCAAATCATTCTGTGGTGCTTACAAAATTCTGGAGGGTTTTTATTTCTATATTTTTGTATTTCTGCTAAGAATTTCCAGACAAACAGCTGATGACCATCATCATTTAGTGAAGGACAGAAAGCCTTCTCTCAGCTTTAGTCTGGCTACTGGGGTGAAAACTATCTGAAGTAGCTGTACATGAACTGTTGCAGTAGCTTGTAAATTATGGATGAGTGCTGTGATTCCACATTCTGGAGCAGTCAGATACTGCATGTGATCCTTCCTTCCATGCTTGCCTATTCTCTGACAAAATACAAGATGAAATTGCAGTAGAATCACTCTCTGTTAGCTTTATTTTATAAATTTGTCAGTAGACATGAACTATTTTCAAGTCCCTTATAGTACCTATGATCAGCACTTAAAAGAAGAACAGATTTCTCTTTATGTTTCTTTAAATAAGTCTCTTGAATATTTTTCTGGGGGTCATCAAACTGTCCGTAGTTAAAGGTGGCAGTGCAGGTACCTGCTACACCTTTTTGGAGTTTATCCAGTCCTTTTCTCTCAAAGTTGGCTGAGAAACCACATGACCTTCTCCTGCAAAGCCCTCACAGAGAGTCATACCCTCATTTAGCATCAGGCACGCAGGAATGTCTGCACACATCCTAAAGGGCAGCACGGGAAGGTTATTTGCAGCTTTTCAAGACGGGACAAATGCACTCTGAATTCATTTCAGTAGCTGTAAACTTCTGCATGCACGTGTGTGCAGGCTGACACAGCGGTGACTTCATTAGCCAGTGATCAGAGAGCTCTGACTCATGCTCTGGTGGCATTCAGCTGCATTGCAGATGTATGTATTAAGTAAGACTTAATTAATATTTAATTGGCAATTAGGAAGAAAAGTTTTGAAGAAGTCAATTTCTACTTTTTTTTTGCCTTCTGGGCAATACCAGACTATTAACCTCTAGTGATGGTTACTGTTATGTAGGTTGAAGGAACAGAACGGGAAATATATAGAGAATTGAACTTTGAATCATTTTAAAGAACCCATTTCTTCTACTCCTGCACACATGTGCACACACTCTTCTTTAAAAAAACAGTAAAAAATGCACTGTATATTGTTTACTATCATAAAAGTAAAGACTGAAGTTTGATCATAAAATGTACTTCTGCATCAAGAAACCTGGCAGAAGAAATCAATAAAAAAGAATTGCTTGTCTTGTTTTTTTCCAGAATAATACTCAGAGAAAATATGATAACACATCTTGAAGGCAGGTCAGGCAGGGCAAGTTTAACTGAGCAGAGGCATCTCTTGAACAAAGAGTGTGACTAATCCATAGAATCCTTTATTGTCTGGGCACTCTCTCTCCCTCTCTGCTGGACAGAATTAAAGCAAAACATCTTTTAACATTTTTTTTACCCAGCCTTTTCCCCAGCCCGTGTTCACCACTGAATTAGCAGGATTGCAGTGACTTGCTCAAATATGGCAAGTTTATGGATGTTTATTTGTACTGCCATGTGCTTGTGCTCCCCTCCCTGTGCCAGGGCAGATTTGCTCTCATCTGCAGAGCCCTGTTTGGCAATTATGGTGACATTTGGTGTACTGGTCTGGGGAGGAGGCTCAAGGAGAAGGGAGGGTGCTGGTTTTCCGTGATTCTTGTTGTCCCTCTCTCTGTGAGTGCAGGCAAAGGTGCTGATCTCTTACATCCTTGTCATATCGCTGCTTTGCCAACCAACTTGGGCACCATCAATCCCAGAATATGCTGAGTTGGAAGGGACACACAAGGACCATCCAGTCCAACCCTCAGCCCTGCACAGGCCCATCCCCAAGAGTCACACCCTGTGGCCCAGAGCATCATCCAAACCCTCCCGGAGCTCTGGCAGCCTTGGGGCTGTGCCCACTGCCCTGGGGAGCCTGCTCAGTGCCCACCACCCTCTGGGGGGAAGAATCTTTTCCTGAGATCCATCCTAACCCTTCCTGACACAACTCCAGGCCATTTCCTGGGTACTGTCCCTGGTCCTCATAGAGCAGAGATTGGTGCCTTCCTCTCCTTTTTGCCCTCACAAGGAAGCTGGAGCTTCTACACTGCAGCCCCTGTGTTCTCCCTGCCGTGCTCTCAGTGGTCCTGCGTCTGAGCTTGCAGAGAATCATTGCAGATGAACCCAAGGTGGCTTCTGAACATCCTGGTGGGCAGCCAGAAGCAGTGATGTTTGCTGGCAAGGAGTGTCTTCCCTTGGAACAGGGCAGCTCTGAGAACACCACCAGGGACGCAGCTGTAGCTCATGGAATGGGTGGGTGTGATTGTTGTGGCGGAAATGACTGCAAGGGACAAAACACCCCAAGGCAGATTTGTATTAACTTTTGTTCAGTGCTTGCTTTGGGATCTGCTAAAACCTGCTGGGTGTGGGAGAAGCAATGGATTTCTTTGCTTTTGTTGTAGTTGTATATTTTGGCAACATACGTGGGTTATGAACTTTTTATATGACGCAAGAATGCAAAGCAGAGTACAGAAACAAGGGCTGGGTTCCATTAGACTACCCTTACCAAACTCACCCCCTCTCTTTCTGTCAGCTTCACAATCATTTCTCGAGAAACAATCACTTCTTCCTGTGGAAACAGGTATATTAGTGGAAGCTCCAGGCTCTGTGCAGCGCATGATGTTGGAAGTTTAATTTCGACTTGGAGAAATGAAAACCTGTGAAAGAAAATTCATGGCTTTTTCATATATTGCAAGACACTAAACTATATTAACTTTATGCAATGACTTTTGCTCAAGCAGCAGTTTCATTTTGTGGAATTGCCAAGACCAAAGCTCGAGAAAGCTACAGGAAGACATAAGAGATGCTTCATAATAAGTGCATTTATGGAATCCAGTTTCCCAGGCTAATGATTAATTGTTTGTATTCTTTGGTATTTCTTTATTTTGTCTGACTAGAACTCATTCCCTGTGGTGTTACCTCCTTTTAGTAAAATATGCTGCTTGTTTTAGATATACTACAAATATATTAAAGCCATGATGGTTGGGGTTTTTTTTTCTTTCCAAGGTATTATCATTCTTATTTTTACAACTAAAAGTTAGGATGGAGAGAGGAAAGGTCCACCCCAGTGTATGTGGCAGCCCCTTGAATGTGGAGCTTTATCTCCTGAACGCTGTGGCCAAACTCTGACCACAAGCCCACCCTCCCTCGTTGCATACTCACATTTCTAATGAATTCTGGGCAATAGGGTCAAGAACACAAAGTTAATGAAGACTTTCTGCAGTGATGGTAAACAGATTTTATTTTTCCTTCACTTTTAAATTTCAGTGAGGATTAAGCTCTGTACAGAGCCATGGAAGCCTGCAGAGCTCTAATTACTCAGCACTGGAAAAGCTTCATTTTGCTGAATAGTCTTTCATGATTTGGTGTGTTTCTGATATGCCCTTGAAATATCACTCAGAGAGAAAAAAAAAACTAGGTAAAAGTGAAATTGCAAAGTTTTAATGAACCTGCAGTGAGTTTTAATGAAATTCGATAAAAGCACTCTGAACATATCCTAAAATTAGCTAAAATGTTCTCTATGTGATCCTGATATTTTAATTACAAAAACCACTGAAAGGAGTCAGTTAGTTTGGAATTTTGTAGAACTACTGAAAATTAACTGTGGACACAAATTTTTAGTGTAATGACATAAATATTGAGGAGAGTTGCTTGTCATTATTTTGGCTGCAATATGTGACTGTAACTGCATTAGTGTGTTGAGCGAGGCAGGTCAGCTCTGTGCTGTGTTTGTGGCTCCTTTTCCAGCGTTGTTCAGCCTCTTGTGCCACGGCAGAGAACGGCCCACGGGGTTGGTCATTGCTCCTTTAAGATGCATCTGTCTTCTGGCAAAGAGAAATATGAAATATTACAAAAACACCACATACTGCTTTCTCTTGAACTGAAAAATAGGTTGATTTGCCTCTTGATTATCAGTTTCATATTTTTATAGGTTGTTTTCATTTGTTCCTTGGAATCTGGGTTTTATTATGTATCATTGTATGATCAGTTGATGGAATGATTGAGAGAAAAAAAATTAATCAACCCAGCCTTTCAAAATTGTACATCTGCAAATCTGAAAAGCTTAAAATGCAGTTCCAAGAAGCTAAACAAAAGCTAGACTAGAGGGGAGGACCCTTCTTGAAAGAGAATTAAATGACTTTATAGATACTATTATTTTCTAAGAAATTATCTTTTATACTGAAAAGAAATTCTTTTCAGAGGTATAGGACATACAACTTCTGACAAAAGATTGGAAAGCAATTTAAAAATTCCCCAAGAGGCACGAGCCAATGCATTCCAGACCTCTGAAAACTGGGGTGACACCGTGGGGCGCTTAATTATAGACCAAAGTTTTATCAAACTGAAAGAAAGTACTAGACTGAGTATAGAGCTGCAAAGAATGTTCACTGGTTTAATACTCAAAGCAAAGTAAATTTTTTTACTTCTTTTCTTTTTTTTTTCTTTTTTTCTCAAGACCAGCTGCAGGGCCACTGATAAGAAGTGCAGGGGAAAGGCAGCCCTTGGGCTCCTTGTTCCATTATCTCTGGATGAAGATGCCCTCGATTGTGGATGGATGTTTTATCCACCTCTATCTGAACACAGGGAAAATACTTTCCAGAAGTACTTTAGACTGAATAATCAGTGGACATACATTTTCAAGGGACTTTTTGTTAATAAAGGAGTATGTCTTTGAAGGAAGACTGATGTTTACCCATGTAATGAAGTGGAGGAACTCCCACCTCCAAAGTCTCTTCCAGGTAGCCCTTGCCACGTTCAATGCACTGCATGTTCCAACATCAGTGGCTTGCTCTCGACTCCCTTCCCGTGGTCACTGCAAGCAAGAACAAGGTCACAATAAAGTAGTGCAGAGAGTTTATTATTTAACTGCACTTTCCCCTCTCTTTCTGTCAGCAGTTCCAGACCATTTTCTTTCTGCCCAGTTCCAGGTGACTGGAGAAACAGCCACAAACCAGATTTTTCACCAGCTTGGTACCAAGGCTTACCAAGTGAACCCGACTCTAAAGTTCCTGTTTGTTCCTGTATTCTCTGTGTTAATGAACCCAGGACACCTGTGTGTTGATTTTTAAGGCTCTATTCACCTTGAGATGTGTGTACTTAAGGGTGCAAGGAGATAATGTCTCATATTCAAGAGGTAAATGTCTCTTACTCTTCTCTCTGAATAACCTTGCACAAATTTTGGCTTTGCACTTCCTGAGAGCCACATGGCTGGAAGCCACAGACGATGACATCAGGTGGAGTCCGTCATGCATGTCCTGATGTCATTACTCTGGGAGAGGAATCATTTCAGTGACATGGCAACCAGCCAAGAGCCATCCAGGTTTACCTTAAAAGAACCTGAAAACTTTTCAAATAAGTGTGCATCAAGTCCCTCTCCTCTCCAAAATACAAATATCCCTAAGGGACACCCAGTGGCTTTTTACTCTTTATAATCTTGGTTGCTTTTCTTCCCCTGCCCTGGCTTTTATTCTCTGCCCATCCTTTTTCAGACTTTTGGCACTTCTGATGTGCTTGGCCCTTTCTCCCCACCCCTCCTCCCTGCCCAGCCAGCTCCTGTCCTCCTCCTCCTCCCCTCCCTCGGGTCCCTGCTGCCGAGTCCTCACTAATGTGCTCACAGACCCCTCCATCCCTCTGCTGCAAATTTGAAGTTGAAGGAAGTGACAGGCACAGTGGACAGCTGGAGTTTGTCTGACATGACAGTTTTCCCCTGTGCCAGGGATTAGAATTGTGGTAGCGCAGCCAAATATAAAATACAACCCCAGCCTTCCCCTGAAATATGCCCTATATAAATTCCAAGCCTTGGGTGAGAGGAAAGTCGCCTGTGTTTGATGCCATCTTTTTTTCATGAACATACACAATCTATATATAATTTTTATATCTAAGCCTTCTATATATAATTTTTATATCTAAGCTTTCTTGCAGCCTTCCCAGATGAAGCAGCAGTCCGTAGGCTCACAGTGAATTACATGTATGTAGCTTTTAAAACCTGCTTGATATTCTGTGTGAGCTGACAAATAATGACAGGAGTGCCTGAATCACTGTTTAGCACAACCAGACAGTGGCTATCAATGTTTGCTCTAATGAGGAAAACGAGGTAAATTGTATAGATTCATAGAATCATAGGGTTGTTTAGGTTCTAAGAGATCTTTAAGATCAAGTCCAATAGTTAAATTTATCTTTAAAGGAAAAATGTTTCATCACTCTATAAAAATGCTTAGCGAGCTGCAGTATTAAAAGTCAAGATGATCTGGATTTTGTCAGTGGCTGTAGATTGCTATAGGTATAATAATAATAACTTCCAGGTCTACTAGATCTACTTAAACCTCCAGGAGTATCAACCCTCTCACTTAAAATAACTAGTTCTCTTTGCCTTTGAGAAAAGAGAATTTGGGATTCCAAAATTTGCAAAAGAAAACTTGAATACTTTGTGTTGCAACACCTACTCTTGCTCATGACTCACAGCAGCAACAGTGTAGCCTGTATTTGGCAGGATTGTATTATTTGGTGTGAGAATTCTCATGTTCCAATTCCAGAAGGCAGGATTTGGTTATTGTCTCATAGACAGTAATACGAAACAGCACATTAGTTTTATTTTATATATTTTACAGAATTCCGTCCCAAGGTAAAATCAGAGCCTGCCCCCTTAAACAGGCATTGAAAATCTGGACATAAACCTCAAACCCACATAGCAGGTGGGAGTTTCACTTGAAATCACGCATTTTTCATGATTATTTTGAATTAGTTTTGTGTTTTTCCTGTGCCAGTCTGCAGTTCCCTGGGTGTGTCATGACTGATCTAAATTAACAACTAAAATACTAAAGCTTGATTGCCTTAAAAGGATTTCTGTTTTCCAAATGATAAGAACGTTATGACATGTATTGATCTGCTGAGGTGGTGGTAAGCACTGAAAGATGGATCTTCCCATTTCATTGTTTTTGTCCTTTTGCTATTATTATATTTATTGAGGACATGTCAGCACAATCGGCACAAAACCTTGAGATGTTGATAAACTGATAAGCCACGCTTATATCTGAAGCAGTAGCTGATCAATGTATGTTAACTAAGGTTATTTGGACAGGGAAATGTAATACTTTCCACATCTCCTCTTGGAAATAAATTTAATAGTCTATCTCACCTCCCATGTGTTTCCCAGTAATCGCCTTCAGTTATTTTTTTCCCAATTAATTACAGCCTTTTAGATGATGAACGGAGTCTCTCTCATGGGCACTTGTAGTCAGAGTATTGCTTGGGAAAATTCCTCTTTGAACAATGCAGCCTTACATGCAGATTATTCCTAAGCAGATTTTTCCCTGTGTCATACTGCTTTTAATGCATATTTGGAGACTCCAGAATTTATTCCAAGCTAGTTTACAACTAAATTAAAGGAGAGGAAGGAACTACCAGAAGGAAGATTTCATGCAGTTTGTCAGTGTAAGCTCCCAGCTATTCAGGATTATTCCCTTGTTTTTGTGGGGGTTTTATGATCTTTACTGTGATTTAAGGAGGAGAGTGCACAGGCTGGGTTTTTTCCATGTTCTTTTCTCTTCTGTATGTCTGTGCTCCTTCCTCGTGGTTCATTTAGAGTGATTGTTTGGTGAACACAAAACAGTGGCAACATTCAGGAGCAGTGAAAGATTTTAATTGTCGTCTTCCAAGATGACAGGAGACATAAACCATTGTATGTGAATTATATTACAGCAGAGAGTACAACTGAGGAATAATGAGGAAGCAAACAGAAAATATTTGCTGAAAGGGAAAACTGAAGACAAGCCAGATTGCAGATTTCTAGAGTATTTTTTCACCTTAAGCCACATACCAGCCATGCTATGAATATATCCCAGAGCAGGAATTAACTGCTTAAGAAGGCTGTCTTAATGGGGATGATTTTAAAGCATGAGAAGCTTTGCTGTTTGTGTTTCAATCCCAGTAAAAGAGGCATCATTTGGAGGGACGCTGTAGTATATCCACTACAGTAAATCTTGGTGCAGACATCCCCTGACAGGCATGAATATGTGGTATGCATAAATAAACACATCCTGTGTAACAGTGCTCTTATGGAACTTTCCATATAACAGAGAATATCTGGATAAAAAATGCTCAGGCTCTCAAAAGCACATCACCCCCTGTGCTGTTCAGCTGCTCCTTGGATGTTTGGGGAACACTTGGGATCTCAGTGTTTCTGATGCTGTCAGAGGGCCCCACTGGGGGTGTTTAAGTCACAGAGACCAACCATCACATCATTTTGACCATCACAGGTAATTTTTCACTTTAGGATCAAGTTACAGGCCTGAATTTAATAATTTAGACTCCTCATGTGATCAAGTTCATTCCGTGTGGGCTCCAGTTAATAGAGGGGCCAGAGTTGTGGAATTGATTTGCATAGAAATTAGAATTGATCAAAACTAAATTATTGATTATTTCAAGTTGAAAAACACTCTCTTCACCCTTGCACTTTCATAGGTCACCTCTTAACTGATTAGCTTTTTTCATTATGGAAATGATAACAAAACAAATGCAGGTAGGGTGGAATTTTGTGGTCATTGGAACGTTATAGAATAGATAATAAGTTTGAATCAGAAGAACTCCCCCTTAAATGAAGACCCTGTGGAGACCTGATGATACATTCTGATACCATTTTCACCATTATTTGGGAATGAATCATGTTTGATTTTCTGTTTCACATTAAAAATGTACTCTGTTTTTTCCATTTAAATATAGAATTAGAAATAGTCCTCCCTCTTAGATTTTGTTTGTTGGTTTGATTGTTTGTGGTCAGATTAATTTATTTGTTAGAAGTCCCTTACAGCCTTTTCCCACATTAAATTGCATTGAGTTTTGTTCCTCCTAACACTTACAATTCTTTACTGATTAAACACTCCTCTTCCATTGCCTCCTCTTTTTTCCTGTTAAATGCTTTTTATTTCAAGAACTCACGAACAATGGCATTTATTTGAGAGCTATGAGAACAAAGTTTAATTCTCAGCTCTACTATGTGATCCCTTTATGACACTGAACAAGTTAGTCAGGCTCTCTGTGTGCTGTTCCCTACCTATAAAAGACAGATAATGGCACTTTCTTAACTGCCAAATCTTAACAGTGAAAGGATTAAAGGTTATGTGTACTTGTGCTGAGGTATAGCCAGAACTTTTTAATATATACAATTTTTGAGGTAGGTTGAGAGCCATCTCCTCTCTTTTATTTTATTGCTAACCTCTGAAAAGGTTTTCTTCTTGTTCCCTAAAAGTGTGTGTGTTTTGAGAATCTGCTGTAAGTGCCATAGCTGATCACAGGTGCCAGAGACCCAATTAAGAAATGGTCTGATTGGAACCTGCCGGAACAGAATTCCAGAGTAACTTTTTAGCTATTTATTTTCCATCTGAGGAAAGTCTGTACAGATGGGTGTCATGTTGGAATTCAATATCCTGCATATGAGTTTGATCTTCTTCTGGTAACTGTAGAGAGGGAGAAGATAATTTCATGAGTATTTACTTTCCCACAAACCCCTCTTGCAATGACTTTCCTGTGGTTATTAAAGTAGGTGATTTCGTTTGGTTTTTTTTTTTTTTTTTAACCTTTTGAGCTAAATTTAGGCCATCTAACTTGCAGTAATTTGAATACCAACGAACTGGCTCTTTCTGACAGCCTGAGCTTGACAGGCTGCTCTAAGTCCCTCCACTGAATTGTTGGTCTGTCATGTTCTCTCCCCTAGTAATGGTATAAGAGCTGATAGCAACCTGAATACCTAAAAATAGATGGAGAGAACAGGCCTTGGAATTTGTGGCTGGTATTTTATCATCTTGGCTCCCTCTGCCATTGCATGGTGCAATGTGATAGCTTGAAATAACTAAGTACTATTTTTGTGCCAAAAATATCAGATGTCATTCCCTATTACAATATCCATTTCAGCAATGGACACTTCCTGCTGCAGGTTTCCTAGCACAGCTAGTTCCAAAGACTGTCAAAGTAAATCCTCCTGCAGGTAACCAAATTTATCCAGTTGAGAGAGACAAATTTATTAAGTGAGGAGAGAGATTGTGCTTTATCTGCAGCCCTGGGCTGGGTTCCTTTAGGCTGTGGCTATGAGCCTGTATGGTCCTTCCAGCAGCTGCTTTGGCTTTCCACCACAAGTCAGGTAGCGAGCAAAAGGAGAAAATCTGCCTTGCCACCTTTTACTTTCTTCATAGCCAAGGGGCAATTTTCTCTTGTTCTGGGGAGTAGTCATGCATATGATGTAGATTTGATGAGCCAGAGCCTTCTGCTTCAGATGGTGTTTCAGAAATGGTTTCGCTGCTGTAGTACAAGCAAAAGGTTTCCTTGTTTTGACGACTCTGTGTTGCTCCCATGGATTTAACATGGTCCAAAAACATGCCTCTCCTGCAGAACTTACCATGTGGTGTAATTAGTTCCCTTCCCTTCCCTTCCCTACCCTTCCCTTCCCCAGTTTTCTGGGGTTTCATTGTGTGCTCAAGTTTGGCAAACACAGTGTGATTTTGCACTTCACACCTTGTAATCCCGAGGTAACATTATGGATCTTCATTCTGCCAGGAATGTGGATTCAGTGCTACCCTGGGCTTGAATATTTGGGTTGTCAGAAGGGTTTGGAGGGTGGCAGGATGGTTGTTTCAGCTCATAAAAATGTGTGTAAAAATCAATGAGATAAAACACAGGATAGAGGCAAGAAGTGATTCATTAAGAGTGGACAAATTGGCTTTCAAAAGACAAAGTAACTGCTCTCCAGAGGGATAATACAGCAAGTTGCTGAGCAGTCTGGCTTGAATCCAGAAAAGGATTTAATTGTGTGCTTAATTTTAAATATTCAAGTAGTGCTTTAGCTTTACAGGGAAAATCCATGTGTGTAAAGTAAAACAGAATAGAGTCTTCACACAATTAAGCTCTTAATCTTGCTCCATTTCCCTGCATTTTGCTCCAAGGCTTCCAAGCCATGATTCCACCTTGGAGTGATCTTGTATTTGACAGCACACATGTTCTCAGCTATGTATAACCCTCAGTTTTAGATCTCAGCTCCTATCTAGGAGATTTCAGGATATTCACTTACAGCATCCTCAGAATAAAGTTTACAGACACCAAAATAGCAAGAGAATACTGTTGTTTTTGACAACAAATCCATTCTCTGTCCTTCTCAGGGCAACAGGTTTCAATTTTTCTTTGGAGGAAGAGAGCAGTAGGAAAGTACTCCTCTCTGAGGAGAAAGGTTTTATTGTAAGTGAATGTACACATTAACAATTAGCTGCTATATGATGGCTAGGAAAACTCACAGAAAAGTTTTGGATAATAAGATAAGTTCAGGAAAATGTTTCTAAAAGACCTTAAGGCCAGATTCTAATTAGCAAATGACAAAATAGTTCAGAAAATAAGACTAGTTCTGTAAGAATCTTGCCATAGTCAAAGACTACCATCAGCAAAGATGCTTAATTATCCACTGCATATTCCCTTGTGGAGTTACATGATAAGTATAAAGGGCACTGAAGTCAGAACTACCCTGAAAGTCTTTGGCCTGAAAAGCAGGAGCAGTGAAAGATGATATAACAATGAAAGCAGTTTGGAACAAGTTGCATCTTTTCAGTAACTCCTTTTTAGCCACTCTGTAAACAACACAGCAGAAAACCAAGGGAAAATAGTGTGGGCTGGAGCCTCCTCTCTTTTCCACGAACTTAATTATGTTTCATTAGTTCTGATTTCCATTAATGCAAGCAAGAATGAAGCCAAGGCTTACTGCTCCTTAAGCTGCTCAGTACAGATCCATGAAATCCTTTGGAAAGAACAGGGGCAAAGCAATCTTTGGGTAACATAATACAACTCCTGACCTTTGATCTCAATCAAGGCAATCTGGAAAGAAACAATAATGTCATAACTCCGTGAAAGCTTGCAACACCAAAAAATGAAACCTCTCTCAGAAACCTGCCCAGAGAACACTGAGACATCATTCTCCTGACCCCCAGCACTGCTCCACGTGCTGTATACACTGAAGAGAGAAACTGGTGTTTATTTGTACCTGCAGCTCTCACCAGTCACAGCTGAAGTTGTTGGCTGCCTGGTTGTTGTCATTGCCACAGATGGATAAAACCACATACAGGGTGTAAGGGAGCATTATAACGCTGAGCTTGTGACACACCATAGACAGGATTCAAATTCCTTTACACTTCTTAGCTTGGGAAGTTCTCTGAGAAAACCCAAACTAACTGCGGTGTGTGGACTAAAACTTCAAGCCTTTGTGTAAGAGTTCAGGCTGGAAGACACAGCAGAGAGAAGATAAGTGATCTCTTGGGGCTCAGAGATGTTTAGCACCAGTTTTAAGCTGGACACAAGGACACAGACCCTGAGGAAACTGTGATCCTTGTCATCTCCAAGCTCACATGAGATAGTTTTAAATATGAAAAAAATAATAAAAATAAAATTACAAGCATAAGGTAATCTCTTTGGTGGGACACAGCTACATGTTTTATTTCTTTATTTACACTACATTAGGCAAATCAGAAATGTGAATGCTTCTCACTAGACTTTTTTAAGATAATTGAGGAAGCAGGGATCTTCATAGGATTAACTTAAACATTCTCTCAATTCCGCTGTCCTGCATGTAGTTTTGAGTGATTATAACATAGCCATGCATTGCCAGCTGTCTCATTAACTTCCAATGGACTTATTACCAAAATAGTTGGGTTAAAAATGAATGCTGAGGCTCAACTATTACTTGGTTGCCATTAATGTTCATCAGTGCTCTTTGCATTTGAACTGACAAAGGAAAGATTGGAAGAGGCAATAACTGTGCTGATCCTGCTCAATGCAACATAATTGCAGGGTCGGACTTAACATGTTTTCTATCAGTTTGTTCGTAAAGCTGAAAAGCTTTTAGGAGTCCACGGCAGTGCCACAGTAAGGCAGTTGACCTGCCAACCAGGAGAGATGAAAAGGCCATCCCTGCCCATGCACTTCAAGAGCACTTAGTGAAAAATCCTTGTTTTGTGTGGGCATGAATGTGTGGATATTTTTGTGCACTGAAAAAAATCAGTTTCCATGAAGAGTTCCCAGAAAATACCTTATATAATAGAGTTTTAAGCACTAAAACGTAGATCCAGACACCAACCCTCTGATGATCTGGCTTCTCTGATGTTCTCTCTTTGATTCTGGCCACAGACAATGCCAGAGTGTTATTAGAAAAACAAAGAGTGGGGGGGAAAGGGAAAAAACCCAAGGGCATTTAATGATGAATTCTAAAATCAATTTCTTCCCTGTCCTGTCCTCCCCCCTTCAGACACTGAATTGCTTAATGAAAAGATCTGAGGGCAGATGAAACACATTACAAAGGGAGATGTCAGCTGGGGTCTCCATTACCACAGTCTTCTTGTGCTCTTTTTTTTTAAAGACAGGCTGAAAATAGTCATGTTATTTGACAGAGTTTATAGAAGCAGAAATTTGCAGGGAGAGGGAAAACAGTCTTTGTAATGAAAGATACAGCAACTTTCTTTGGAGTTTTTGAACTTCAAGGCATGGGGAAGGTGGTAGCCCAACATGAGCAAGGGGAATGTTGTGTGTGCTGGACCAGCCTTCAAATGCCACGTTCCTGTGCCAGTTCCTATTAGTGCAAGTGAGCTGGGAATTAGGGAACTTGGGCCTCTCTGGATTGTTTCCATTAGAAAAATCAGTTACTTATTGATTATTGGTTATTAATGCATTAGATAATGTTTTGAGATGTGTTTTTTCTTTCTGAAGAATATGCAAAGCCCTTTTCCACACTGAGCTGTCACTCTTGGCTTGTGTCTCTTTGCTTTGTATGTTTTCCTGGGGCCACACAACACTTTGTGCACGTTTGTGTCTCAAATCCCTTTCTCTGTTTCAGAGAAATGATTGTTTGAGATTGCAGGAATATGCAGAAATCAAACAGCATTTACCCCTTCCATTAGATTGAAAGCAGTTGCAGTCACGTTCTGCTGAGTTATTGAGCTGAGAGGTCACCAGCAACAAATGCAATAAAACCCCATTTGCTTTAAGGCTATTAGCACATTTTGGAGATAATTATGTAATATTTCAAATATTCATAGGGATTTACTTCAGTAGCACAATCATGCATTTGATCTCCAGCAGTGGAAAATATAGGTGTTTCTGGTTGTTTTGCTTGTTTCTATAGTAATAAGGGGAAATATTAATAAACAGAACACTTTATTCTGGTAAGTCAAGTTAGGAGAGCCTCTAAAACACAAAGCAGTGCTAAAAGAGGACAGCTCCTCTCCAAGTTACCCCATTGGGTTTCTAAATGGCAGCATATCCTCTGATCTGTGAGTGGACAGAAGGGTAACAGCCCCAGCTTCCTACAGAACCACTGTCATCAGTGCAGCCACGCTGGTTTGTGTCACTGTGGTATCACTAGTGTGATTTAAATACAATGGACTATAATTTGACTTAGTTATTTCCACCTGCTTTTACTTTATATTGATATTAGATCTCTATTATTAGAAGTCTAGAGGTATTAGAGCTCTGGGTAGGTCAAATTTTGTGGAAATGAGAAAGATGTAAAAATGTATGTGACTTTTTTCAGAGCTTGCTTTATTTAATATAAATTGTTCTCTGTATTCCTATTGCTGAGAAGATAAAACTTTCTAGTGAAGGGTGTGTAAAAGTCAGAAACATTTACATAAGCAGGTGTTGTTTTGTATAAGTTATTGGTATTGGCTACACCTTGCTGGAAAGCTGGAACTAGAGATGCACTGGATTTACTCAGAGATGGGTCAAAGCCACATCCTTCAACCTGTCTCTTGCTATTCATTGAGATGCTCAATTCAGTGACCAGACTGTTCAGCAGATCTAAAAGGTCTAAAAATGGACATAATTTATGGTTCAGGCTGCACCCCACAGCATGGTGTCTGTACTGCTCCGTGCTGCCATGGCCATTCACAGGAAGAGCTGTTTTTCTTACCATCTTTCCTGGAGGACAACCACAAATATTGTGGGAGGTCTGCAGAAAGAAATGATTCTTTAGTCCAGAGAAATTAGGGGTAAATACTCATGAAGCACAGGTATGGTCCAGAGTCAAGTCCATAAGATGAGTGATAAATTTTGGGGGTTACCAGAGTAAATTGCTGCCTAAATTCAGTGTTGCATTTGCAGGTTTGCTGCACAAACCCAGGTCCTGCAAACATGGGAGGCACATTTAGCTAGGAGGGTGTGCTTTAAATCTGGCTCCTGTATCAGTAGCAGAATGTTTAATTGTTGTGGCCACAGAATCATTTATTGCTGCTTACACAATATCAAGGACAGCGACACAAATTTACAAGTTTGTTTATCAGGCTGGTGAACAGGAAAACTCTTTCCCTGGAAACTCTTGCACCTTTAAGTGAATTCATTGATATAAAGCTCCTGTGTCAAATTCTCAGCTGTAGACTCTAGTTCTGCAGAAGAGAATGAATCTGTGCCAACTTACAGTGTCTGAGACTTTGGTCCCGTGAGTCCATTTTTAGATTCACATTCTGATTATAATTGTATTTTAAAGTGTAAGACAGAATAAGGAAGAATGTATTATGTGGCATTTTCTACTTCTCTGTTAAAATGATCCCAGTATAATGGAAACATGGAAAAAAAAATCACTTACTTAGGCAGTTTCCAAAATTGCAGTTCTGCAGAAAGGAGGGAAGTGAGGTAGTTATATTTAAAAATCTTTGTATACTGTCAGGCAAAGGAGCATGCATGGAAGGAGAGGTGGAGTGGGCATATCTGCCCAGCTCTGGCAATGACTCTGTGCCTGTGGGCACTGAGCACATGTGCAAAGCCTCTGCTTGCACACTGAGCTCTGTGCTCTGGCACAAGGGCTGGGGGCTGGGCAAGTTTGGCTTTGCCTTACACTCATGTGGCTGTACCTTAACTGTGCACACACCGAAACCCCCACCTTTCCTTCCAATAGAAAAATGACTTTGAAAGATACATAGTCATCTTTCTTGGATATATATGAAGATGAAGATAATGTCAAGCATTTTGGTATATTCACTTATGAATAATTCATCCAGCTGCACACAGTTATTTATTATTATTATTATTAATTATGTGTGCATAGCTGGAAAAGACAGGAAAGCTGTACCCGCTGCCTCGTGAGAGATGCTCAATCTTAAGAATTTGGTTAGACCAAGATGTGTGATATGAGAAAAGGAAGACAGACAGTGATAAATAGATCAAAGGACACAAAGGCTTTAATAATGTTGATGGGGAGAAATATCATTTGTTTGAGATGATAGCCCTGGGAGCACAGGCTACTACGAGTTCCCTTGCCAGGAGCTGAGCTCTGTTGTTGCTCTCTGTGAGCTGGGGCTGTTCAGAGCACACACCTGGCTTGGATCTGCAAACAGTCTCCATGTGGATGGGATCTGACTTAGGCATGTTGGGAAAAGGACAAGGAGCACTGTCCAGGTTAGACCAGACACCCAGAGGAATGTGCATGGGCCCAGAGGCAGCCCTGCTGGGAAAGCTGGACTGCAGCATTCTTGGTGTCACATCATTTAGCTCTCTGAGAGAAAAAGGTTGGAAGCAGAAAACAAAGGTGCAAAGAGGAGCTTCACAGCACTCAGACAACATTTCCCTTTTATATTCCCCATGCAATTCAGAGATGTCACAAAAACCTCACTGAAATTACATCAAATGTAATGCTTGTGATTTACTTCTGGTTTAACTCAAAGAAAATATTTACATTTCGTGATGGAACAGAGTAAAGGCTTAATAACAATTAATCTCCACAGAGATACCTATAATACGTCTTTGCTGTGTTTAGACTTTGAGGAAAACATGGAAGGAAACAAACTGAACTTAGAGTTGGTGCAAAGTTATTCATCTGGAATCCTTCATTATACAGTAAAAATGTATTATAGGAACTGCCCTTTGGGAATTTGATTTGCTTTTATAAAGCATTAAGAATTATTGGAAACTTTTTCAAGTGTAACTAAAAGCAACAGAGCATCTCAATGTGGTTTTGTCACTTTTTCATGATTAGATTCTATGCTGTGATGTTCAGGCTTATGGACAAAGTATTATTTAATGCTACTATAATAGTATCATGCACTTATTATAAAGCTGGTTCTCTATTTAGAATTAATTCTGCATTCCAAAGTATTTTAGTGCTCTGGACAGGTTGTGGCTTTTCTTCACACCTCCCCACTCTGTTTTATTTTTAGTTAGTCCTATTTGAGAAATCAAAATTTAGCACCAAGTACGCAATGTTTTTAGTTTTCCCTTTTACAAGGAAAGGGTAGCTTTGTGTCTGAAAACGTCCCAGCTCCTAAAGAGCTGAAAGCTTCCCTCAGTCTGTCAATAGGAAACATAATAATTTTGCTTCTCAACAGCCTAGGTGTTGAAACCGTCTCCAGATTCATTAAAACATACCAGGGAAATAATTTTCTAGTGGGAGATGTAATGACTGTACGAGGTATCTTTACAACATGCAGGAAGCTATAAGTTTTTAAGGAGCTTTTATTATTATTTCTATGTTGTAAGTCATATTTTGCTGTATGTCATAAAGGTTTGAAAACTGAGGATGCTTTGTAATTACTCAAAAAAACCCCTACATTTTAATCTCAGCTAACAAAAGAAATGCAGTGTTTGAGCAGGATGTTTACTAGTTCTGCTTATTCCAATGGGCCTTGGCCAAGGGCAGACAGATATAAAACTGTGGCTGTGGAAAGCATCCTTTGCTGTTCAAGTGCTCACAAACAATAACAGAATTTGTCTGAAAGCGAGGGCTGACGGGATTCAAGGTGAAAATGTCCTCAGTAAGGATGTATTTTACATAGCAAGACATCTGTGTTTTGTTTTGTTACAAAAGCCCTCTTCCTTTGCCAACATGGTCACTACCTTTTCCTGCAGAAATACATACGCATGTGCAGGAGAAGGTTGAATAAAAAGCATGTCTTTCTAAAGAATTAATAAGCATAAATTTCAGCATTTAGAACACTCTTCCATAATCAATTTTCTAGCAAATAAAAATACAGTAGAACAACTCCTGGGCAAAATATACAGAATAAGAAGGGTTTGTGAGGACAGTAAAGAGGAGCTGTAGGCAGAAAGTGTTGCTGCCATGAATCCCCAAGGGCTGTCAGTGGAAGGGGCTCTGAGGTTGGGTGTCCCCCCCCTGCCAGGTGTGGGAACATGAGCTTCTCCTCCCTGGTCTCCTCTCCTGGGGAAGGGATCAGGTTGTTGTCTCTGCTCAGGTCCCTTTCTGATTTTAGCCCCTCACCTGTGAGCTGGGGGAGGTCTCATGCTCTTCCTTGCTGGGAGAGCTGAGCAGTCCGTGCAGGGCACCAAATTTAAGAGCCGTTTTACCGACAAGGGGCTTTGCAGTTCCAGTGGGGGTGAGGAGGAGCCATGAGCAACAGGGACAGCAGGCAGGAGGGTGGCATTTCTGAGGCAGTCCTGGAGACTGAAAGGGACATTGCACATTCATTTAAATGTCATTCTCCTTGGAACACACTTGTATGAATTGTACATACTGATTTGGTTCTGTCTCCAAGATGTTTGTTTTTATCTCTGCACTGATGTCTGAATATGTTGGCTTTTGTTTTCAAGGTGCTGTTATCTTTTTTGGAAGCTTTAGTCTTGCTGAGAGGTAGTTGGTTGTTTTTGTTTTTTTTTTTTTAATGAAATTTCAGGGCCAGATTGAAGCCTTCCTTATAAACCTGTTAGGAAAATTAGCAAGAAATCACTTGTTTGTTAAAAGCAGTTTATTATATCACGTGCATGACCCCTTACAATTCACCATCTGCAGTAAACATCCTTTCCAAATTCTTCTTTATTTAAAACAGACCCAAAATAAGTGTGACGATATTTTCAAACAAGTTGCTACCTGTCACAGAAGTTCTAAGTCCAGCTGAAGAGGAGAATATGATGCTGCCATTCTTTATATGTCAGAAAAAGCTGTCACAAACACCCAGAGAGCTGCTGTTTGTCAGCAGAAGGGCTTGGGAGCAACAGGAAGCTCCTTCTCTTCCAAAAAATTGCACCATTGGGCCTTGGAGTGCAGAAAAGCGAAAATGAGCCCAGCCTTAAATGCTCTGTTAATGTGTGTTGGTACAAATGAGCTGCAGAGAACATAATTTCACCTTCACCTCTGAAGCTTTAAGACTCATCTTTTTTCCTACATTACAACCAAAAGAAAGAGAGGAAAGTATTTGTGTTGCAACATGAAAATTCCTGCCAGTCAAGGACAAGACAGGCTGATCAGTCAAGGATATTTGTCCAAACGTGAGTGGATTTTGCTTTATCTGCTGAAGAAAAAATAGGAAGAAGTAGCAAAAGCAATTTAAAAAAAAAAAAAAAAAGGTACTGTAGTGAATAACCCTTACCCAAAACTATGCTCTAACTCCTTATCTGATTAAAAAAATCACATAAATAATTTTGTACCAGTGAAGTACAGATTTTCCAAGGAATGAGAGGAACTCCAGGATCAGCATGTTTGTGGCAGGATGTCACCCGCCTCATCCAACAATTCTCATTCCATACTGCATGAGCTCTTGCCATCAGTTTAATGACTTTTATATTTTGATTTTTCTTACATTGCAGCACATGGGAAACCATCGCATTCTTAAAATTGCAGGTAGTTTTGCTATTGAATGTGGATTGGGAATATTTCAACTACAAATCAAAGAAAGCGAGGCTGGAATGATGGGTTTTTCTAATGGCCCTGCTGAGGAGGTTTTGGCAATAACAATGTATCTGCACCCATCTGTAGAGCTGTCTATTTACAGCACAAAGAGCTATCATTATGGGAGATGGGACATCAAACAACTATTTCATTAATGGTCCTATTATATGAGGAAGCACAGTGACATTAGAATACCAGCATCTTGTTACTATAGATACCTATTTCTCTAACACTTGTGTTGTTATAAACTCACATATATCTGTCTGTGTTTTATACATAAGTGGTATAAATATGTATATATGTATGTATATACAATTCCCTCTCCTTCAGGGAGGAAAATCTTTACTTTTCAAGCATTTAACACACTTTGGTTCATCATTATCCAAAGGACGCTCCACAAGCTCTATGCGAATGGCTTGAATTAGATGAAAGGGTGTAAATTTAAATGCTTAAGAGAATAATTTTGTAATTAATCTTATATAACAGCCAACATATTTAGTGAAGCCTCTTGGACTTCTCTGGTCTGTTTTACACATTTACACTGTAATGTTTGAGAGAGATCAGGTTGGGGTGTGATGGCTTTAGCTGAGGCACAGAAAATTGTTTTCAATGTGCTGGAAAATGAAAACTATGAGTAATTACCATTCTTTTCCTTAGCTATGCTCAGACAATGTGCATTCAAAGCATTTCACAAATGGTTATTGGGTCTCACAATTTTTGTGGGTTAGAGAAACATGGAAATAGTATTTTCCTGACCATGTGGTAAAAGAAAAAGTGGCAGGAACCACATAATTTGCTTGAAAGGAGGTGGGGAGGGTCATGCAGTAAATCAGTGGTGAGATGACAGGAGATGAGATGAGATGTTCAGCCCTATTTGTGTGCTTTAATTGCTGGACATTTTTCCCCTGGAAAGAGACAGTGGGATCTGCCATGCATCCCTACAGTTCTGGTCTGGATTTTCCATAGGGGTGGGTTTAGTTGTTTGTTTAGGGACGTTTTTAAGAGTCTGTCACATTTATAGAGATAAAAGCACATTGCTGAGTACCAGCATGCTACATATTGATATGAAAAAGTGCTGGCTTGGTTGGATCAGACCTTACTCATTAACTCAGTAACAGCTCCATCAGCACAAGAGAGGAGAATTTGTCCTCCAGCTAATGAGAAAACCACAGAGTCCAAATTGTCTACCATTCACTATATATATTTTCTGAAACTCGAGTTTCTTGGTTTTGGAGCTTATTTGCTTTGTATCTTCCCTGTTTTTTTTCCCCCTCTATTTCCCAAAAATTGTTATAAAAATGATGTGGCAACTTGTAATGTGAAATATGGGCACTGTGCGCAGCCCATGTCTGGAGCGTGCCGAGATTTACGTTCCCTGCATTCCCCTGACCTTGAAGTCATTTTGCTCCTGCGCTGTCAGTCGCAGTCTGGGCTGTGAGATGCTGAGCATCTCTGGCAAGCTCTCTCCACTCCAGTAGAGCCAGTGCTTTGCAGGATTAGCCCCCTCAGTGAATTCTTCTCGGGGAAAAAAATTCTCTCAATAACTGCCTGAACAAATGTAGGATCTCAGTCAGAAAACTTTTCCTGCTCCCCTGCTCAAGCCACGGAGAGGAGCAGCTCTGTAGCCATATCAAAGCAGCTCATTTCCTTTTGAGCACAGCTTGATGGTGATGAGTGGTGTGGCAGGTTTGTGATGTAAGCAAAAACCTTTTGGAGGTACAACTGTTATCAAGACCCCTGGGGAGAGGAGGGGGATGAGAATTCCTGTACCGGTGCAGGACACAATTGCAAGTTTGTTTTTCATTCACTGGGTATGTGGCAGAACAGAGAGAAATATGTCATTAAATTCAAACCTTTATTCTTGCTGGCTAAAAACTGTGGTATTGATGTAAGTGTGTCACCTTGCTCTGATTTAAAACCATTTCCTTTCAGAAGAACTGGAAGGCCTCAGAAATTGCAAGGAACAGCTATTCTTGAAAGCCTATGCTTTAACCCAAAGTCAGGCAAGAAAGGGAATATCAAATATTCCATCATACTCATGTATACAATAATGTAAATATTTTGTTTATGATTAATTATATCTTCATATTCTGTATCACTGGTGAAATTTGGAGACCTGAAAAATGAGACAGGTACTATCATTTTGGTTTAAAATTTGGCTGTAAGCTAACATTAAACTCAGGGGAATTTCTTACAGAGATTTACTTACACTCCTTTCTAAATGCTACCATTTCACACAAAATTGGGTTCTCTTTGGATTAATACATTTGAAAATTGGGTTGATTTACAACCAATTTTCTCCTCATTTAAACAGCGACCTGCAAGTGTTTCTCCAGGGATCAACCAGGATCAGAGAAATTATGTGTTGTTTGAGCTGTTCACTGAAGCAGAATCCCTGACAAACATGTGCATATGGTGCTGGGTGCTTTAGGGATCAGACTAACACGGTTACCTTGTTGTACATTTTTCTTCTCATCTTGAACTTGTGTGTTCTCCTTCCTAGGACTCACAAAACCCAAACCAAATAAGATGTTACTAATTTGATGGCTGAAGGAATAATATATTCCTTCTTATTCAAGTCACAGCATTGAAGGCATGTAATGTGCTAATGCTGAGGGCATCTGCTGGGTACCCTGGTCAGCTGCTTAAGGATCTTAAGTTGGCAATTCCCCACCTCAGAATCAGAGGAAACTGGGCAGCTAAATTAGCCTTCCTAAAGCTTTGAAATAATGGGAATGTTTTCTCTTTATACAGCCAGTGTTTAAATGCAAGGTATATTCAGAAACCATGGCCATATGTCATCTGAGAATAAGGCAAAAAATGAATGAAACCCCTAAGTTGTTCTCTGAGCAGCAGAATCAGTGGGATGTGATTGCCTGTCATTTAGTCCCCTTAAAGCTTTTCAGTCCCTCTGGTATTTTAAGTGTATTTATCACCACTGGGGAACCCCATGTGGAAATGCAACACCTGTCCTTGCTCTGCAGAGCCTTCCTGTGCACTTACCTGTAGGAGCATCTTCCTGCACATGTAAGTGGGGATCTGGCTCTGCTCCCAGGTAACCAGTGACAGGACAAGAGGACACAGTCTTAAACTGTGCCAGGAGAGGTTTAGGTTGGACATTAGGAAGAATGTCTTCACAGAAAGGGTGACTGGGCATTGTAATGGGCTGCCCAGGGTGGTGGTGGAGTCCCCACCCCTGGAGGTGTGTAAGGAAAGACTGGACGTGACACTCAGTTGACATGGGGATAGATTGGACTCAATGATCTCAGAGGTCTTTTCCAACTTAACCGAGCCTGTAATTCTGTGATCTTACTCTGTGCCAACCTTTCTGTGTGTACACCACCCACAACCCAGAGCTCGGGGTGGTTGGCACATGACAGCAGTGAAATTACGAGATTTAAAACCTTGGCAGTGTAATTCCTCCAGCACTCTAATCAGCTGCAGTGCTATTGCTGCCCCTGCTGCCTCTGGGTAATTCCCCAGTCAGAACCAGTGCAACATGTTCCTGCAAACCACCTTGCAGCGGGGTCTTCCTCAGCGTGGCTCCCTCTGCATAATTGCCGTGTGTATCCTGAGCACATCGGGAGACTTGCTGAGCGCAATCACAGCGGGACGTGCTCTTGCTGCTTGGCTACCTGAGGTGATAATGCATGCCCAAAAAAATGAGCTTAATGAAAATGTTTAGGATATCAAATTCAGCATCAGGGATGCTTAGAAAAGCACTTATCCATGGAGTAAGGGCAGAGTAATGCTCTAAGCTGCTGTAGGAGAGGTCAAGGTTTAGAATTTCTCCCCTAAGCTTCATGAAGAGCAAATTAAAAACAGCTAAAAAAAAAAAGTCATGAGAAAACAGCCCTTTTTTTTTTTGTTTTGTGCTTTTTACTTGTTCCAAGCTGTAAGATGCCTGATTTCAGTACTGACGATGTTCTCTAATTAATGAAAAGGTAACAAACATTGCAAAACAAGTCCACTGATTTGACAGTATGAATTATCTAATCCTTTGGCCAAATAATTATTTCCCCTCCATGTGTTCCCTGTAGGAAAGGTTATTTCATGTCTCAAAACTCCCTGATGACAGAGAGTGAGATTTCCCGGGCAATTCCGCAGGCTTATTTCCCTATTTGTAAACTGAAATAAGGAGTTGGGCTTACAAGTGTCAGATCTGTGGACCACGTGGAAGCATTTCATTCTAAGGTGCATGATTATATTGAATATTAACAATACTACGCAAAAACTCTCTGAAACAAATTGAGTTCTATTGTTCCACCATTGGTGGGGAATGACCATGTGGAGCCATTGATGAGACAAGCTGAGGGATCTGCAGGTTTCAAACTATGACATGGAGCAATAAGGAGACCCAGTGCAAGGCTCTCTGTGCCCATCAGTATCTGGTGCTTCTGCCACTTACGGGTCAAACGGTGCTATAAGAAGCCTCTTTTGGGTGAAATGAAGGGATTTACAGGCTCAGCCAAAAGAGCAGACTTTTGACAGGCTTTGCCATGGATTGCTTCTTGCAGCCAAGTGACTCACCAGTGCCTTCTGCTGTTTCTAATGTGCTTTGCTGATTATTTTAGAATGCCAGAAGATAAGAGGAAGTAGGGAGTGACACTCTTGATTCGCAGGTGGATTGAATTTATGAGTGAAATTAAGGAAGTGTATGAGTTGCAGAGTCATTACATGAGAGAAAATTTAGAAGATAACAAAGAATGACAACTGGCTGGGTAGGATTAAGTTTAGTCTCAAAGCTAAATATTTAAACCTGAATGAAGAGCCTCATTAGGCTTTGAATAGGCCAACTCCTTATCTCTGTGAGAACAGGGATGTTCCCTGGTGCTCCTGTGGAAGAATGCAGGGGGTGGGGGGAAAAGCAGAGACAAGCAATAACAGGGAGAAAGCACACCTTGCTACTGAATATTGTCTCCAGATTTCAGAGGCTGCTGTTCTCAGGTCAAGAGCCAGGGAAGAAGAAAAAAGGACTCAAAAGCCAAGAAATCTGAAGGCTCTATTTTAGGCCTCAAAGCATGATTTCACTATTTCTGAAGTTTTAAAAAACTTTTTTTTTTCGGATGTGCAGGATTTTAAATGTCTGTTTCTGAAGGTCTGGTGCCCATCATTCAATTCAAATTGCAGACTCAGGCAAAATGCACACACACCAAAGGCGGCACAAAGCGAGGAGACAGACAAGGAAGGGAATTCTGGGGGAAATGCCAGAGATGGAGCTGGGCCAGCAGAGCTCCTGGGGAGGATGAGCTCCCTTCTCTGGCTCTCAGCACATCCTCAGACATGCAACTAAAGCTCTGGTCAGGGCAGACGCTTCAAATTCAGGGTTCCTGAGTCATGGCCTCATTCTCTGAGCACATCAAATCCTGTTTGCCATAAAATATAAACCATTTCCCAGAGATTTCCAGGAGGAGGGAAGTAGGCAGTGGTGCTCTTAGCTCCACACCCCAGTTTGATGGATACAAGGAATTGCAAAGGAAATGGTTGTGTATGCTCTTTATATTTTCTTTAAGAGAAATAAAGTTATATTAAAGAGAGACTCTTAAAAGGAGATAACATCAGTGCTTTCTTGACAACACTGTGGCCCACAGTGCATTCTTGAGGAGGCAGGAAAAGGTGAAGCCTGTAAAAAGCGAGCTTGTTTATACCAGATGGGAATTCAGTCCTAAGAAATGAGGTTTGAAATGCTATTACTTTTGCAAGTTTCAGTGGAGTTTGGCGAACATTCGTTTTTATTCCTTATCTCAACCAGCACAAAAAGGGGAGAATTAAGGGGAACTCTCCCAACCTGCAGTCCTTCCACTTCTCACTCACTCTCTGGGCCTGTATTTGCCTGACGACAGATGTTACTTTTGCTGTAGTTCAGTCTTTTTTTTTTCCCCCTATACAGATGTGATTTACTAGATCATAAATCAGTCACTACTTTTGGAATTTCAACTAACAGATGTCCTCTTTAAAGATTTTAATATAAACACTGTTAACCCACAGATTCTTTTTGAGGAAATGCCAGTTGTATAGAAGAATGCCAATTGGCAGGAATGTAACTTGAACATTTGACATACTAATAGATATTTTTTTCAGAGTGAAATCAATTTATTTTTTATAGAGAAGGCATGGCTGCTTTAGTTCTCCATTAGAGCCCCAGCTTGCAGTATCTGTTTGCTTGCAGTGATGTCATTAACTGGAAAACAGATGCACTCATGAGCATCAGAAATCAATCATAGCTGTTGGCACTTTAATAAACAGCTGCCTTCTTAAATGGTTTGGAATAAACACTGATCATCACCAGCTCTTTTTGAAGGAAGAGCAGTAGGTTATAAAACTGCTGATTAGAGGAGGGGAAAACCTTGAAATTATAAACTTAGTGGTTGAAAACCCCTGATTGAGTTATTTTAGACTGTCAAAAGATTTACAGTAGCAAATAATTGCCAGATACTGGATGCACTGTGGAGTATCAGTCATGTGGCCGCAGGAGTGGTGCCTGATATATTTACATAAACTTTCTTCTTCAGAAATAGATTTTCTGTATTAATAAGTCATTTATCAAACTTGAGCACAGCAGAATCTTATTGCTTCCTTGTGCAGTTCTGAAGGAATTTGTTTAAAGATCCCCAATTCCTTCCCTTACTCTCAGATGCAAATTAAGAGAAAATGTGTTACCTTTTCTTCTGCTCAGGAGATGCTTCTGCTTTCAGGGGCCTTCTATGACCTGTGCACGGGCCAAAGGATTTAGCTTTGAGATTGCAGCTGCAATTCACAAAAAGTCCCTGGAAAGAGGCGACCAAGTATCAAAGAGCAGCACAGCGAAATGGCACATCACGTTTTCCATGCAGCACTCAGATTAGCTTCAACTCTACCTTGCTAAGTAGCTTATCAACAGAAGAGATGTAAGAATAATTCTACAGCAAATGCTTCATATGGCTTAGTGACAAAAAAAGGAGAGATATGTTACAATATATGCTGCTGCTGCTGGTAATCTGCTTGTTCTGGCTTCTGCTGCTGCTGGGTGTGACTGCCCCTCTGGAGCCTCTGTGGGTTTGTACACCCTGAATTGTCCATGCTCTGAACCTTTGCAGTGCCAGGGGGCCCTGCTGGTGCAGCTCCTGCTGTTGTGGCACAGAGTGCTTGGAGCTCTTTGTCGTGGTGCTGTACCAAGAGCTCTGAGCTGGGAGAGGGTGTTTCTCTCAGCTGAGGCTCCAAGCTGGGCGAGGGTCTCAGGGGCCCTTTGTGCAGGGCTTGGCACGTTGGGATTGTGATCTGTGGCTCAGGCTTTGGGTACTGATACCAGCAATGCTGGTGATCAAATGGCTTTGAGGAAAGTGTTCCTGCATCCTTTGGAAATGTTACTTACCTCACCCAGAGCACCCACAGGGAGAGAATTCGTGCTGCACTCTAGTATGAAAAATATCTGATCCAGTGTGCTTACAAATGCTATTTGAAATCATCTCCTTCACCTCCAGACTGTGCATTATTTTATATTTAGGCCCTGTCTCCAAATGGCTCATAGAGATCTATCGAATGATTATTCAGTGGGATCAATATCAGAACCCATCCTTTTCCCCTGTGCTCCCAATCTCTCTCAGCTCTCTGACACTGAGAATTCCACTGTGGCTCTTTCCTTCTTCTCTCCGTGCCACTTGGGCTCTGCCAGAGGGACCTGTTCCCTCAGATCTAGTGTTTTGTACTGCTGGAGTTGCTGGCAGCCAGGACAAGGAAGGAGTGAAAGTCCTCAGCATTGTCCTGCATTGAGCAAAGCCAGCACAGGATGAATTGTCAGAGATTTTTAGATGCCAGGCTCTAATGAGTTTTTATTGGCCGCATATAAGCTGAGATTTTAGGGGATGAGACTTGGCAGAATATGAGATTTGAAAAGTACACTCCTGCCCCGGTAAGGAGTGCTAATGCTGTGTATTAGTTCACCTGTTCAGACAAGAGGAACCAAACCAAACCAACAAACCAGACATTAAGGCCCACGAATCTAACCTGAAGAAGGAATATCCCAGCAACATCTCCCCCTTCACCCCCCATTTCTCATGTTTTCTCTGATAAAGGAGCATAACTTCTGGAATAAGACTTGTCTGGTCACAGTGCTGGGTGGGATGTTCTTCTGGGAAGCCATTCCCACTTTCTCTGCTGCACAGAACAATCCTGCTGGGCCGAGTGTGCAAATCTCATTGTTACATGTACACACACTGTGAATTTTTTTGCCTGCAGTTAATTTTGTGGACAACATCAGGCAAACATTAACTAACCAAGGAAAACTTTCCCCACTGCAGACATCTCCCACAGCAGGAGCAGCGCCTCATGCCATACTCTGGGAATTCCTGGCACAGCTCACTAATGCCCGTGACAGCAGCTGTCATGCAGTGGATGACAAGCAAATGCTTTCCTTCATTACTGAATATAGAACTGTTTTAAATCCCACTCCACCTTCCTTACAAAACTGTCATGTGGATGCTTTGTCTTTCCAGTTTAGGCTAAGTGTTTAATCGCTACAGTGGTGCCTGTTCTGGGGGGTATTGTCACCGTGGCTGATTGGCTGTGTCTCATTTCCACTCCAAGAGCTATTCAATATCACTTTGAAACCCACTTAATATCATGGTGCAGAGTTTCTAGATTTCAGTAGCTTCAATACAGAAACAGTTTTTACTCCTTATTTGTTGCTGCTTGGACATTGCTTCCCACTGAAAGCAGCTCTGCAGGAAATGAGCAGAGCAGGAGCTGCCACGGAATTCTGCCATTAGCACAGCTGTTGTGGCGTGGAAGGTGGAATTCAGTGCTGCCTCAGATGGAGAATAATTTCAAAGGGAAGTTCCTCTTCCTGACTTCTTCAGGTCTGCTTGTGAAAATCAGGGCTCTGAATTTCACCTGGCTCAGAACAGAAAATAAAAGAACTGGCTTTTACCTTGGCCTGGCACCCAGATTATCAGAATACTAAGCTTGCTTTACTAGTTTCAATTGTATCGTTTCTCCAGAGCTTGATTTTTTTATTGTTAAATTGAATGACATATGGAACTGTATTTCTAAGGCATATTTTTGATAACTTTATATTTATGTCTTCTTTTATGCCATGGTTGTCTAAATTCAGAGGTGTTCACAAAGGTGGCTCTGCAGGTCAGGACCAGGGGCACACGTTACCTGCGTGTTGGAGCGTCCATGGGAGGCAGAAGGTCTTTTATATTTGCTGTTTCTTTCGTGTTACAGACCTGGATTTAAACCTGACCTCTGGCAAAAAAAAAAAAAAAAAAAAAAAAAGAGCATGTTTTCTCTCCCTAGTCCTAAAACTAGGACTATTATTTGTTGGAATCAGTATGAATATCCCAATGGTAACATCAGCGTAATTTACTGTCATTTTGGTCTGAATAGGGCAGTGTGCTTCCCTGGATTTCATGGGCAATGGAGATAAGACTGTGATGTGGAGGGCTGAGGTACAAACCACCTTTTCATGTAGTGAAGTTCAGAACAGATTCAATTTCACAGAGACTTCTATGCATGAGCAGTGCAGTGCACTCTGAAGGCAGGAGTGAAACTCTGGTAGTTGCTTGGCACTCAGCTGCAGCTGCCACTGTGCCTTTGCCCCTGCTCCCACCCAGCCCCGGGGATTGAGGGGCTTTGGGAGACAAAGCAGAGTGAGACAGAGAGAGATTGGCAGCAGAGTAGTGCATAATGCAATAGCTTCTCTTTCACCCACTGCCCACTCTCCCATAACCTCCCTCGATGCCTTTGAAACTAAAGATTGGCCTGAAACTTAACATCTTTTAACCTTAGAAAGTCCATTCAAATTTCATGACCATGTAATAAGTCAGGCTGAGTCTGTCTGCTTGGGAAAGGTTTGGAGCTGCGTTCTTACTTCGTGGCTCAGACGTCCTTCTCCTTTTATTTCATCAGTAAGCAGGGAAGGAACAGACTATAAAAAGCTGTAGAAGATGATTACCCCACATTTATCTCTGGCACATGTAGGTGTTGGTCAAATTTTTATTAGCATGACTGAAACAGGGGAGTTTGTGTCTCTGTCCTAATCAGACCCAGAGACAGGCATTTCCCTTTATTAAGTCTCCCTTCTAATACTGAACTTATGGGTATTCGTGGTGGGTATACAACATGACCTTGGGATTTGCAAAAGATTTAATTCCACCATTACAGCCCAAAAATTGTTTCTCCCTTTTTCTAACCTGTTAAATTACCTTCATCACTCCTGTTTTTTAAGCCATCTACCTGACACAGAGGAGTGGTTGAAGAAGGATATATAGATTAAAGATCAGTGCTGTTGTCACACATAGTGCACCACTTTAATAAGCTTGCACAGACTCCGGAAGGTGCTGCAGAGCTAATTCATTGTGAGGAGCTGATGGGTGTCAAACAGCTGTAAATTGTGAGTACCTGTTCCACTGACTCACCAGCTGGGCAGGAGATTTTAGCTCTGTTTAGTGAAAAGCTCTCTTACCTTTATCACAATGTTATGACACACACATCAGCAGATAAATGTCATGCATGGCTAATTAATGTCTCCAAAGGGCTTGTATTGCACAGTATGGAAATGACAGGGAGACCATATTGCATTTTGCACACCAGTTTGTTTTAAATGAAACAGCTTGAAGCTTTTTCACATCAGATTTGCTCAACTTTCAGAAATGCAACATTTCCTTATTAGTCTTGATATTCAACTCCAGCCTTTTACTTGTCACACTAGAGAGCCAACATCCCTGGATGGATGTGCACAGAAGAGGGGAGTGCCCTGTTCTGTGTGCCCAGGAAAACAACACTGAGAAGGCCAGAAACTTCCTGCTCTGTTTGCAAACTGAGTGTCACTGCGATCCAGATTAATAAGGGAGCATATTGCATGTGACTGGAAAGAGAGAGGATCTCAGAAATCAGGCCAAGGGCTTCACATTATGAATATTGCAATTTCACTAGTCAAATCCAGGTCAAAAGTGGTCAATACAAACATAAATCCAAGCACCTGTCTGCAGCATTCAGCATTTATTGTGGCAGCAAGCAAAGCATTTCAGATGAAGTAATAAAAATTCTGGTCTAGGTAGTTCTTCTTCTGGGTTATTCTGACCTGGATCAAAGCAGCCAAACTCCCAAATTCATGGTTGTGGCTGAGAACAGTTTTCACATGCTGGAATTTATGAAGAAGCCCAAAACTCAGCATAATGAAGCTGCAACCCCCAACCTTCTAAATCAGTAAGCAATCATCAGAGCTGTGTCTTTCTTTATTCTTCCTACAAAAGAGTGGCCTACTTGACATCAAAAGAGCACTTTAAACTTAGCAGGGTGACTTTATCCACTCGTTGTTCTTTTTCCCCAAACCAAGCAATATTATGAGTTTTTTTCACCCATTTCTTTTCCTTTTTTCCTACTTTTCTCTCTCACTTTGACTTTCCTGGCACTTCAGTACATGTGGTGCTGTCCCAGCACTCCCCAATGTGCAAACTGAGGACAGCAAGGCACCTGCTATCAAAGCAAACAAGTTCCCTCACTTCCCACCACGATATTGTTTTTCCTGACTCCAAAGCTCCCAGTGGTATGGGAGACAGGGGAGCACATCTTGCACTCCATGGACTCAGCTTCAAAGTAATTTCTGTTGTTCCAGGAGCCTTTTAAGATTTTTCCTCAAAATGCATTTTTTTTAAAAACTTCATACCTAATGATCATGAAGTGATTGAACACAGCAAATGTGTAGAAATCCCCTGTTTTATAAAAGTAAAATCTGGAGAAGAAGAGAAGACTGGTTTGTGTTCTTTGTACTTACAGCCAAATTCTGGGCCAGGAGAGGGATTTTGGTGGGGAGATGGATTATCTCCAGCTCCTCAGATCATCTGAAGAAGCTATTCTTCCTTCAGTTCTGGACTTAATTATACCTTATTTCAGCCTCCTCTTCACCTTTTGGCATTGATGTAAAGCAGGAGGCAGAATTTCCTGCTGCTGGAGCTTATTAACATGGCTGCTGCTGCACACAAAGGACAACGCCAGGAGATCTGTGATGGGACTCTCCTGTGGCATGAACCAGGCTCAGTTTAGTGAACTCTGAAGGGGGGAACAGCTTGCATCTCCATTAGTCTATTCCATGACTGCAAGTTAATGAGCTTCAGAGTCATAAACACAACTGCACCAGTAATGCGAGCATCAGCCATATATATGTATATATATATATGCATAGCCCATAACTGGGAGAGGCAGAGCTCAGTGTGAGGGAAGAAAAGACACTCAGCCTTCTTAGGGCAGTAGCAGAAAGAAATCCCCTTGATTTAACCAAAACTTTCACTGCCAGCCCTGAAATCTGGCAAACGGGGGTTTTGGGGTAGCTTTTTCGCCCCCTGTATGTAGAATATTTAAGCTGATACTGGACATGTGGATTGCAAGGCTTGGCTGGTGCCTAACTGAGCACTGCTGCAGCATCTCAGGCTTTGTTGTCATGAATGACTGAAACTTTTGTTTGCAAACAGTGGCTTAAAATCTATTTTGACTGGGAAAACATTGATCAGCCTTGTTCACTGCCAGCCAGCCTGTGTCAGACATTCAAGTATCCCAGGCTCACAGTCAGAAATCCTGGACTGTGCTTATAATTCACTGTGACTTTACAATTCCCGGCAGATTAACTTGGGGTGATTTATTTTTTCCTCCTCTCTTCCTCAAATAATAAAATTTTCATAGAGTCCCCAGGGTGTCAGGCACCCTGACACCCCCATAATCCCTTCAGGCTCCTTTGAAAATGCCAGCTTAAATTCCAAGTTCTTTCCAGGTGGAATACTCCAGACAAGTGAAATCAGTGGCGCCACTTCTTACTCTTACACACCTGCAGCTCGTTTTCTCATAGGAACTGCTCACCACAAATAGCACAGAGAATGTAATTACATGTAACTTTTTCTATTATTTTTCTATTAAGGGATTCCTTAATGAAAAAAAAAATTCCCACTCTTTTAATAACGAATGAACAGAGAGATGTCTGAGCATCAAGAGGGTTTTAATTAGAAATGCTACCTGTAAGTACATCTAAACAGTCGGTAGCAGCCATGGAACACTTCTAATTATAATCATCATTTTGTTTTTCTCTCAGGTAGCTTAGCTCATTAATTACTTTCAAAAAATCAAGTCTAGCATTCAGTACTACTGTGCAATATAAAATTCAAATTAGACTGATATCACTACCAAAATATTATGAGCTGATTTATATTAATGGTATTCCATACACACAAATATCAGTAAGTTATTGTCTATAAATAAATTGGATGTCGTAGCCCAAACCTTTGGATTCCCAAAATTCACCTGTGATAGGAAGTCATTTTTTCAAAGATTGGCCAACTCCTCATCCGCTGGGACATGGTCCTTCAGCAGGCAGGGATCTGAAGCTGCAGGAGCTTCTCAATGTTTCCTTCTTGCCAATAGAGTCCATTGTAAAAGAGGGTTATTATTTAAGGTGGGCAAGAGGAACAATGTGTTCTGGGAGTTTGGATTAACCCCTGTATTTTGCCTTCCCTGGGAGCTCTGGTATCTGATGTGGCCACGTTCACTCCTCTGCTGGCACTGAGAAAGTCCCTGCTCTAATATATTTCAGTCAATGCAAACAGCTTGATGTGCCTTTTTTTTTTTTTTTCCCTTTTTTTTTCTATTTGATCTGTACAGAGCAAAATACCTTCTGGTATGTGGACTTTGAATGCCACATTCATGAGAAACAGGGGATGAGGGTATTGACAAGGCTCAAGTGCTTCATGGCAGGAGGCACAGCAGTGTCAGCACTTGCTTTTCAAAACTGTGATGGGATTCTGTCCATGTCAGCCAATAGCAGAAGAAACTGCAGATTGGGAATAAGGCTGGTACTAAATTTAACCCAGTTTTAGTGGAATGCAATGGAAGAAAGGCATGTTTTGCAATTTGTCCATGAAGTTTAGTATTAAATATATATATGTATTTCTAGAGTTTCACCTGTTTTATAATTGCTTCCAATTCGAGATGCAGTCTGTGGCAGGATAAATTTTATCAGCACAATAAGCTCAGGCTATGACAAGCAGTACAGAAGATTCTTTTCATTCCTTGAAACAATATCCTCCATAGACAGTCTCTCATGGTGATAAACTTGAATTCCAAAATTGTGTTGGCTTAAGGAGGTCCAAGTTCAGTCTACTAAAAATACACCTCCTACATTTTTTTGCTTTACTTTTCTCCTTTATGTCCCATTGACTTACATAAGGTTGCCACAGAAAACTGTTTTGAATAAGCCCCAGACAAAACAAGCCTTTTGAGAAAGACCTAGGCGCTCACAAAGATGTGCAGAAAAATGGGACTGCTCAAAGCTTCCCACCACCCTGCTCGTTTTAATGTCTCCCTGAGTCACCACACTCAGGGTGGATCCTCACTGTCCCTTTGCATCTTGTTGTTTTGGAGGGGTTTGGTCCCTGTTGGGGATGTGAGGGGAGGCTTTCCTTGCTCGGAGGTGTCTCAGGGAACTGCTGCTGAAGATGTCATGGAAGGAGCGTAGAGATGTTAAGGAGCCAAACCTTCCTTCTCAGGGTGATGTGCCGTCTCTCCTTGTGCCGTGCTATACTCAGTCCTCATGTAAATGTGTTATGTGGCTGTCTGTTCCATGAGCCCATTGTCAGTACAGGGAGCATCTTTGCTTTCAGGCTCAATATTTTCAGAAAGCAGTGCTCCTCCTGGCGCTTTGCTCAAGTTCACGTAGTCCCATGAAGAAAACTAAGCATGAAAAGTCACTCTACTTCAAGTGACTGCATTGGAATAATCTTGTGCCAGGTTTTCTTAAAGGAGAAAGGAATGCAGCACCCTCATCCCAGCTCTAACCATGCAGCCTTTTCTCCTGCTTTGTAAATGTTTACCTACTCGTTTGTTCAACAACAGCTTATTTTCACAGTGTAAACAACGACCTCGTGTTTAACAGCATTAATTTGACACTGTACTGTGCTGGCAACATCCCACTAATATGTTAAAACTTGTTAAAAGGTGTGTTGATCAGCAAAGCTGTGTTAAACTCATTAAGAATGATGCAGCAATAAACAACATCATTTGACTCACTGGGTGGCTGCAGGTCAGAATCCCTTGACTCAGAGTCCTCTGAGTGTTTGCAAACCTCAGAACGTCAAAATCAGGTGATTTGCTGAGTAGATTTGAGCGCTGAAGGGTCTAGAAGGAGCACTTGGCTCTTTGGGATTTCTGTTCTGACTTAAAAGCAATGGGACAATTGGAAAAATTTGTTCTCGTAAGTACAAAGCTCAAAGCACCAAGTTGATGAGGTTTACCTGAAGAACCACTTAAACTGAGGGATTCAGAAAGCCTCTGTTTTGTAATTTTACCATAGTTCTCTTCAATTTCAGTCTTAAATTAAGTCACTGTGGTATCAGAACCCTCTCACTGAGCCCACGGTTTGCTTATTACAGTCTCATTCAGCTGGCATCTCTGCTTGGAAATCCAGAAGAATTTCTGTGGGAGATGGAGAGCTCACTCTTGAATAAACCAGAATAAGAATTACGACTAAGGCCGGGATTTAAAGAGAAATGAGGACGCAGGCTCGGAGCGAGAATGTTGAGAGCTATTTTCTGTTTTCAAGTGCTTGAAATAAGTACCATATTAGAAAGGGAAAGTTATTATTGTAAACTTCTTCCAATCTGGTGTATATAATAGAGATGCCATGGAGAAGATAAACTGTACTTAATTTTGAGTTCTGGTTGGTTGTTGCTATCTTTGGGGAGGACAGGGCAGTTGTTTCTCAAGTCCTCTAGTCTTTAAAAATGTCAGAATCGGATGCAGTGATGTATAATATGCACATTTTTTTCTCTCTGTGATCCAGAAATGATTGTGTTTTGAAATGCTGAAAGCTTAGCAGCTTCAGAATAACTGGGTGTAGCTTAAGTATGAAGTACTGAAGTATGTTGTGTCTTAGAGGATTTTATCTTGGATTTTATTTGCAACAATGATGTTGAGAAATTCTGTCATTCATCTGCAAATTGCACACGGAGTGAGAAGCTGGATTTCACCCAAAGCAAAATGTTGCTCACTTTCTCCTCATCTACTCAGGCCCGTGCATCACATAGCTGTGGTTCCAAAAGCAGCTGCTAAAGGCAGGGTCTGATGCCAGCAAGAAGCAGCTTCTGTGCTCTGGAGTGTCTGGAGTGTTTGCACATCCCTGCCTTCTACTGGGAGGCATCGGAGCATCACAGCTGTCTCCCAGCCGCAGCCAAAACCTGAGGGGGCTCTTTCAAGTGTTTGGATGTCTGTGATTTAGTGATTAGAAGAACAGGAATCTATATCTGGTCTTGCTGCCAACACAGAGTTCAGCAGCTCGAAGTTCATCAGCTGCTGAAGTATCTTTTCACCTTTGTAAGGGTTTGGTGACAAATGCTACTGCACTGAGGCTTTCGCCTCAAAATGTCTTTATTGAGAACTCAGGGGCTGAAAGACTATGGGGGTTTAGGATAAATATGACAGTGGATTCTACACTGGTGGGGCTTAGCACAGAGCCAGCATATGTCATTTTTTCATGGGGTTTGCTCTGGGCAGGAGTGTACCGCAGACATTTACACAGCCTGTGCTGTGTCCTGGTAATGGCCAACTGATCTCAATTGTGTGTGAGTTGTGCTTGACAAAAACTGCATTGACTTTGAGTTGTCATTTCCCTAGAATTGCTCAAACCCTCCCACCCCACCTCCAAAATACAGTTAAATGATTAAAATGACTGCCTAGACACAGTTGTTAATAAAATGTTAATGAAATCAGATTAGATCAGACCCATTATAGTTTAAACATTAATATTCCCCTATTGAAACTCCAGTAAAAAGCTGATGATTCCAGATGCCCTCCAGGGAGGGGCTGTGGTAGAGCTGAAAACTACACACTGGTGGAAATCAACCTAGGAAAGGATGTGTAAGGTCAGTTAATGTTATCTGTAGTTTGCTGTGTGCTGATGTCTTCATGCTGGAAACGTGGTAAAAGCAGGAACGTACCTCCTTGGCTGGGTGGGATGGGCAGGTCCCTCCCCGCTGCCTCCTGTACCGGTGTGTCCATGTGGGGAGCTTCGGGGAGGAGAGGATTAGCCAGGGATTCCTCCTGGTGAGGATCCAGATTCCTCCTTTCTCTCCAGAGGGAAGGCTGCATGAGAAGCAATGCCAGGGATATATTTATGGATTATCTTACTCAGGGGGGTTTTGTGGGCTGTTCTTAGTTAGCACCCTTAGAGACTGCTACTACTGAATCACAGTCTTCTGGAATTTGGATTTAACTCCTGAAAATGCACTCATCTCTCCTGGAGTATCAGTTACTAACCCTCAGTTATTTATACCCAGTAACCTGCCTGTCCCCTGTTTGTCACTGCTTTTCCATACGGCACATATCCATTTCGCTCAACCTGACTACCCAGGACAAGTACTGTGTCCACTTCATCATTTTTATTGCTCTCTTCAGTAGTGTCTCTAGTTTATCAATGTGCCTTCTATAGAACAGAACCCTAAAATATATATATACACTACATCAACCTTGATCTGAATTTGTGTAGCTGGGAATGAATCACCCCCATGGTCTAATCCCCTCCCTTCAGGAGCTGAATCCCTTCTGCCAGGTGCTAATGCTCCCAGTTGTCTCCCAGTTACTGTGAGTAAAAAGTTCTCAACTCACAATATTTTGTTTTTCCTCTGTCTAGAATTAAAATGCCATATACTTCATATATGGAAGGATTGCGCTGCTCACTCATTTTCAGTCTTTCCATTAGTGTCCTCCTGGAACAATACTTCCCTGATTTTTTCCCTTTGATTGACATCCTTTATTTTTCTCTTTGTTTGTAGAACTATTTTTTTTTCATTTTTCCCCCTGTTCCTGGAACAAAACTGCCTAAAATAGAAATTGCCCTTGATTTCTGCCCATCATTTAAAATGTATTTCCTGTAAGCTTATTATCTATTCTCTGTTGTAAGTGTGGCAATTTCCAGAGGCTACCCAATTATTCTCTGTAGATAAACCCTCATTTGACTGGGACAATAGTGAGTAAGACACTGCACCATGAATGTGGTTATTGCTTTCATCAGCTGTGTTATCGAACAAAGCAGACAGAAACATGTCAGACCACTGTATGTACTGAGGATCTCAGGAAGATAAGTGTGTGACTCACCCCCACCACATGGCAAAGGTTAGCTGAGCAAAAAGCAAAAAGCCTCAACCTCTTTCTGCCAGAGAACAGCAAAATAATAGTCTGTGTGTGATCAGGAGTTTGTGTGTTAATTACCTGCATTAGGGGTATTTATTGCTGTCACACTTCTATGGGTGTTTTGATATTTCTTGTGGGGGATGTTCTCCCTATTCCAAATGTATAGCAGCAATTCAGTAGGGATCTAATTGTTTTAAAGAAAGAGGAGACACAAAGTTCTGTCCCACAAATCCAGATCCAAAACCTATTGCATGTTCCTGTCTGTGAGCCGAGCACACTCTAAGGAGATGCACAGTGAGGCTGGTGACAGCAGCTCCAGCTCTCACACAGGAAAAATAGTTGCAGTCACCCAGAAACAACAGGAGGAGGAAAGGAGACAAGGCATCAGGTAAACAAATGAACTATTAATAACAGCTTAGAGCTGTAGAATTCTGGCAATATTGCATCAGTAAACTATTTCCTCCAAGGCACCACAGTGACATATAATACCACACCAACACGATGCAGCGATGGTTTTGATCACCTCTGAAACTGACTTTGATCATGGCTGCCCAGCTAGCTGGGGCTCTTTGAGTTGATGAATTCATTTCTAGGAAGGTTATGGCTTGATTTCTTTAATCCTTTCTAACTCTTAGTTTGTAAATAAACTAATACTTGGAGATCTAATCCACTGTCAGGCTATTCCACTTAATGTCACTAAAGAAGATTATTGGGAAACGAAATAACCAGCCGTAAATTTCCCCTGTTTCTTTGACAGTACATGTTGTGTTTGTCTGTGCTTAAATAAAGTTCTGGACTGTAACTTTAACAGGGAGATGTGGGAATATTGTCAGGGAATGATTCATAGCATTAGATATCCCCCTCCTCTTGCAACACATCTTCTCTGTTACACTGTTCTGGTTTGGTTTTTTTCATATGTCGCATTAATGTGAGTTGTGAGCAGAGTTCCAGAGGCAATGTATTGTGTACAGGAGTTGTTATAGAACATTAAGTCCATCTCATAATTAAATGCTCTATCTATTTCCTTGTAAACAATAAGACCATAAAAGAGGTAATAGAAAAAAATTATGTCCCGAGTGTAATGGCTTATACAAAATATGGCCAAAGGAGCTCAGCTTTACAGCCTGCTGGAAGTGCCAAGTCCTCTGGCTTTGTCCTTAACCCAACAGAGAAAAGTTAGACTCATCCATGGGCTTTTGAGCACAACAGGCCGTCTCTTCATGGGTTTTGAGCATTGCATGGCAAGGATTCCCCAGCCAGTGAACGAAAGAATACATTTTTCTGGATACAAAAGTGCTTGAAAAAGGAAGTTTTGTAATCAATTTAAAAGCTAGACCTGAATTAGTATTAGATTTTCCTTATGTTTAATTAAGTCTAATTAAACAATGCAGACATCTTCCTGTCACCTGTGGTGTGATTATGTTAAATATTTAATGCTTGTGAAGGATTAGGCTGCACATCTAATCTATATCTTGCAATCTGTTCTCTCTCTGGAGTATTTTTTATTTAGTTCTGCTTCTGTATAATGAGTTGCATTTCAAAGGAAATTGTTAAAGACTTTGGTGGGAAGGGGGACTGCACTGTTTGGAGAGCAGAATATTGCTAACTAGGCATGGGGTGTGGAGGCTGCAGTGCCCTGCCAAGGTGTGCAGCAGGGACAGAGCGCTCCACCTTCCTGCAGGGGGAGGGAAAACAAATCAAACCTTCCTGTTTGTTTGAGGAGCTCCGGTATATCCCTCTTCCACAGCAGAGCCAAATGATTAAGGACTTTGAAAATCAGAACACAGGGTTCACATTGAGAATATCCCTTGCAGCACGCACACATTTCAAGGTTGCACATTTCTTAGACTTGTTTTCCCAAGGGGCTGTCAACTGTGTAATAGAAAAATGTATTTGTACATCTCTCCCCTTCTGAGCCCACCCCCTCCTTCCCAGCCTTTGCACTGCCTCTGAAACACAAGAATGCATTTGTATACATCTGGTCACCTCTTGGGATGAACCCCTTTAAAGGAGAGGCTAAGGATGTGCTTCTGGGAGCAAGTGCTTTAAGAGATGGGTGTTTGCATCTGGTCCTAAATAATCATCTACTGTAGTAAAACCAGTGGGAAAAAAAATAGTCAGCTATTCATCAAAAATGGGTTAAATGTATTCTTATTCATGCTATAAAAAGCACATAAAGTACTTCTCTGGCAGTTTATTTGCATTAGCCATTATTTGCATCTAAGGACAAAAGACAAATTCACATAATTATTTTTCAATTGGTTGGGTCTGTGTCTGTGTAATCATTTTTTCACAGTGTATGAAGCCCTTTCTCAATAGACCATAACAGTAATAGCTGTTTCTTATTTACAACTCGAGGAGAAGATCCAGCAACCAGATTTTATTATGCAGAGTGAACTTTTCAAAATTAAATTAGCAGAGCTAACGTGGTGGCCCATAGTAAACTAATTAGTTGTTAGACTGTTGGCAGAGATGGTATCAACTCTTTCAGGCTTCCTTACAAACATCCTTAAAAATTACAAGCAGAGGGTTTCTATTGCATTTCAGTTAAGCATGAAAATATGCATTCTCTGTAGTCAGGATGAGAAGGTAATGTGAGAAGAAGCAGTTAAGGGGCAGAGTCATGCAGAAAAGCATCCCCAAACCACACTGATCAAAAGCAAAGCCCAGTCAGATGGATGAGAGGTTTTCATTACTACAGTTTAAGTAGCTTGAACATCAGTAGCTTTATGATCTCTAGATAAACCCACATGCTTTGATCTGCAAAAGCACTACGACGTTCAAGGTTGGGGGGTGGGGGGGGGGCGTTGGGATGGAGCTCAGTAGGGTATCCTGGGTCAAACGACAAGGAAATGAACACACCCCACCATCTGCTGTGGGGGGCTGGGACTCCATGAGCGCCTTCCTGGCCCCTGTTGGGAGGCTCCGGCATGTGCATTCAACAGCCTAACCGGCTTGTCAGAAGTAACTTTGCACTTATGTAAAATTAATCAGGTGTTCATTACGAAATCCATGCCGCATCTTGTTAAAAGTGCTCTGTCATTGAAAGTAGAAGGTGGAGGCTTTTTAAACTGGGGCTTTGTTGCCCTCTAGTGAATGAGGTCAGCATTATGCATGTGAAATTATTTTGATCACTGCATAATTAATGTGTTCTGAATTGGTACAAAAGTGCAGCCAAATTGCATCCTGTTCCCACTTGAATTCGTTAACCTACAGATACTGTTTCTTACAACGTGTTGCTTCCTTGCCTGAGCTTCTTTTTTATCCCCCTTTCAACGAGAGCACACGATTGTGTGGGTATCATGATAAAAGGCAAGGTAGCCAGAGACAAGGAATAAATCAACTAAATGGATCTGCAGCACAGGAGCTTTAATACATTGGTATATACTTAATATGTCTCCTGAAAAGAATGTCTAATTATACTGTCATGGCACAAAATGCATTTTCAATAGTGATAAATTATGCCATCATTTACTTTCTGAGAACACGCTGAGATTTATGAAAGATTACTGCAAAATTATCATGCTGGGTTAAAAAAAAAGCCAAAAGCAGTTATCATTGGCATCAGGAAAGAAAGAAAGAAAGAAAGGGGAGAAAAACCCTTTCAATAGTGAAATAGCAAGTAGAATTAATAAAATATTATGCAGTATGAAAATATGCTACTAGGAAATGAAATTCAGCTTTACACTGTACTCTTCTTCTGACTTTGCTACCTCCTAGTTTATTTTTTCAGCTTAGATGAGGTGGTTGTCCCAACCCTGTCTAGAGTTGGAACCCCCAGGGCCTAATTCTTCAATGACTAGAACTTGACAGTATTGCTTATCTGGTGTAAAACCGGTGTGGAAGGAGTACCAGCACATTGGAAATCATGAGCCCATTTTGTGTGGCCTTTACCCAAATAGCCTCAGCTCACCGTGGGCTGACCTGGAGGGCACCGGTAGAGAGAGGTTGCTGGGACTGTGCACGCATTTCTTGCACGTGACTTGACATCTGGATTCTAAAAGTTTTCCAGGTTTCCCTATCTTTATTCCTCACTTATTTTCCAAAGAAATCTACAGACCTGGTGCCATTTTGTGGCAGCCTGTACTGCCATTGCCAAGGGCTGTGTTGTACGTTCCCACCAGGGTATGTGGGACCACCGCTCCTTCCATGCTGGGCCACCAGGAGCTCCCCCTGCTCCATCAGCTCCTCCCCTTGCAGAAAGAGGAGCAGCTCTTCCGTGCCCTGTGTAGTCCCTTGGGCTGTTTTCTGCATCACATACAACCCAAAAATAAGCAAATTCTTTTCTTCTTTCCACACATCCTCCTATCAATTTCTCTTTGAGCTTCCCTCACTCGAAGGTATCAATTATGGACCCTTTTTTTTTTTTTAATTGGATTTTTCTTCTGTTTATTCTAACAGGATTGGGAACAAGATTTACATATCCTGGTAAAGGCACTGCAACCTCTGTCTATGATTAGAAACACAGAGTTGAAAGGATGTTCTTAAGGATGAAAGGAACCCACGATGATGTGGGACTGGGTAACCCAGTGAGGACAATTAGGGGCTTGGATAAGGTTCAGACCATGACAAGAAAGTCCTTTATTGACAACTCTGGGAGGAAAATGCAACTTAGAAGCAAGGATATAGATAAAATGCTGTGGTGTTTGCTGCACTGCATGTAAGACAACTATGAAAACATCCAATCTGATTTTTTGAGAGTGTGTGAAGGGTTCCTGGTTTTGATGCAGGTTGGTTTTTATAATTACTGAGTGCTTAGAGTGACAGACTGGATGGGGATGGGGTAGTTGGAAGAAAAGGGACATATGATCAAAACTCTTATTCAAAATAAGACAAATATCCTTAGTGCCACACAGCACAGCCCGAGCAGTCTCACTGAATTAAAAAGGTCTTCCAGTAAAAAACCGCATATCATGGAGTATAATGATAAAAGCTGGCCTAAGTAATCCATTTACAAAAAAACCCCAGTCTTTGTTTAAACAAATAAAATAAGAGTATAACTCTTAAGTGCATGAGGTGCTTGTTAAATGTCCCAAAGCTAATGCAGAAAGCGAGGCGACCTGTCTTTCACTTAAGAGCTGCCTTCATTGTCTGCTGCTGTATGAGAGATTTCCAGCAAATCCTCTGTGGTCCCATTGCAATTTTCCACCTATTGGCTGTTTTTATTTGCTCAGCCATTCCCTGTAAGAGCCTTTCCAGCGCTGTCACAGGGTAGCAGCAGTCACAGTAATGTATGGCACACACTCCATGTCCCTGCCTGTTTGTTCTGCAGCTCCCGTGATCTAATCCCAGAAATGTGCAAGAAAAACAGATGTATCATTGACTGAGGTGGGAGGGCACGAGAAGAGGCCCTGGTGGGGGTGTGAGGTGACAGTGCTGACTCCAGGGCAGCCCAGGGACATTTCCATGGCTGTAACTGGGATGCTTTGGGCACATTTTACCTGCCTTGCTTGATCTATGCAGCACATTCTCATACCTACAGACCGAGCACTAAATTGCCTTTATTGCTCTATTTTAGCCTCTACAAGACACTTTCTTATGAGCAAGCTGATTGGTAGCTGCTTTCATCAGTCTAAGTCAGCAAACACAAATGAATCCCTTGTTCCCAGCAAATTCTTAATTTTTTTAGGAAGTTTTCTCCTCTAGTCATTAGCAAGTACTTTTGGCCATAATAAAATTAACAGCTTTGGTATATTTTATAAAGACATTTATGTTCATCTCCTTCATGTTTTACACTTGTTCCCTAACATTTTTTTCTCACATGGTGAAATTTTTGTAAATATTTCTGGCTTCCTCTGTGAGTCAACACAGTCTCTGGGAAAATGCTATAAATAGAGGCGATGCCATTGCAAAGCGCTATTTGCTGTTTCTGAAATTTAACATTATGCTTAAATTTAAAAACACTATTGCAAATCCTACAGTAAAGGATGGAAGTGTTTCCTGAATCCCTGGTAACTACTTCAGGGGGTTGCTGTTGTTGTTATTGAAATGGCAGGAAGGACAGATCCACAGTTATTTTTTTTTTGCTTTTCTTTCTCTCTTTATTAAATACAGGGGTGATAATTGCTTGGTTTTGTTCACAGCTGGCACTGGATGATAAGTTTTCTTTTCATTAGCCATGTAAAGCACTGATACACTTGCTCAGCTCCTCCAGTTCTATCAGATATAGTCTCAGCTGAATTTAGTCCCTTTAAAATGAAGACCACGTTTGGTCCCAGTAAGCATATTAAGGGTTTTTTTGTAATTGAATCCCATTAATAAAATTTTCTTTTGGTGGAAAGAGGTATTTTAAGGGAGGGGAGAAATGACCTGACCCCAGGCACCGAAGCTGCCCACTGCAGGACCCTGAGTGCCATGAGGGGAGAACAAACCTGTGGCTGTAAAATTAGATGAGATCTTTACATTATGTTTTCTTAAACATTTCTGGGCAATCCTAGCTTTAAAAGATAAAGCAATCCTGAATGCTTCCTCACTGATCTTCTCTTTCAGTTCAATTAAAAATGAATAATTTTCTTTATATTTACTGAATCATATCTTGTTAAATTGAATACAATTTATGTATAACAAATATCAGCTGTAGCCCAAAATTACCTACTGAGCTCAAAGTCTGCAAGAAGAAAAGCAGAACAGTTGTGCTAATAGGATCTGACTTCACTGACAACACCCCTGCAATGTGAATCCCTGGGCAAAAGGCTTGTTTCTGTGACCGAATGACTTAAAGCAGGACATTACCAAGCAAAGATGGAGAGTTTCTGTAGGTCTGTTTGTTCACAAGTGGCTTTTTTGAGTCAGGGTGACCTACAATTATTCTCCATCTTTGTTGGTGGGAACAATGGACTGAGGACTTGGGCTTCTTTAATCCATTCAGACATCCCCGTCCTGGCTCACGTTGTGTGTTTTCATCCTGCACTTGGAATTCTGTCCTTGTGAACCGGGAGTAAGCAGGTCTGATCTGATGCTTCAGAGTAACGTTGAGTTTTGAATTTTTGCCAAGCAAGCCACATGCCAACATTGCAAGTGTTGATGAGAAGTGGTTTTAAGGAGCTGGAGGTTCAAGAGGAACCCCAAGTCAAAAATCATAGTGCAGAATTTGACTTCAACTGTAGTTACAGAGAGGGAGAAGAGATGTGGGGCTGTCCTGGGTTAGTGGGATTGCTCTCATCTGAGCCAGTGCAACTTGGAGGCAAAATTTTCCTAAAAAATTAATTATTTTGCCTGAAAGCAGAACATATTTGGATTTTCACATGCAACCCACTCCCCACGAATGCTTTCCCTAGGAGGCTGTGGGAAAGATTGTCCTTGATAAAAAAAAAATTACATTTGAGGACTTAATTTCATTTTAGAATACCTGCAAATTCAAAGGAAAAAATAATTACCTTTCCTGCTGGAACAGTCACACATTTTCTCAGTCAAGAGAATATCTCCTGTTCCATTCTTTAGAAACTGTAGTAGTACAAATAAAGGAAATGGATGTTTGCTGTCATCTCTTAAAACCTCCAGTGTTTGCTTCATTAAACTCCATGCAAAGTGGTGGTTCGTGTGCAGGTCCTTCCCTTTCTGCAATATTTTTCAGTCCTCTTTTCTGTTTGTTCTTCCTTCTTATTAGTGGTTCTGAGGATATTTTGTACCTTGTGCACATTTTTTCTTATTAAATATGTAGAAGTAAATATTGCTCTTAGGGGTTTTGGAGTAAATCCAGAATTAACTTAATGCTGTCATGGAGCTTCCTTCATTTTTGTAGTGCTATATATCAGTGCTCTGAGCTGGAGTCCCTGCATAACATAAAATTTAAATTCTACACAACAAAAATATTTCAGTGAAATGTTTTTCCGTTTTTTCTCATTAATCAAAATAACACGTTTCACGGAAAAACAGGCTCTGACCATTCTCTTTTTGTGAAAAACTGAAAGTGGATTGTTTTGCTAGAAAATGTAAATCTCTGGAACCCAAATGACACATTTCAACTACCCACAAATCAGATTCTCGTTCCCAAAAAACTTCTTTTCTGGTTTTGTTTTGTTTAATTATAAAAGCCTAAAGCCTGTCAAAATCTCAGAATGACACATACAACAGAAAATCAGATTGCTGCCCACCTCTATTAGTTTCTATAATAGTTTGCAACTACAAGGAGGAAAAATGAAGTGGAACAAAACTGTTTCAATGACAAGATGCATCTGAACTTCTTATTTTCTGACAAATAAGAAGAATATCTTTACTTTTCCTTTGCTGCTTTCCAGTTTTCTGACAGTTCTTTCTCTGCATTCTTCAGTGCCAACAGGAATGAAAATATAAACCTTGATTTAAAAACTGCCAGTATTCTCTGTGGCTGTGGGATTGTGCACACACGTGCTGGGCATGGTTTTTGTCTGGTGCCAATTAAAAACATACACATATCCAGGCTTATGTTTTTGTCTGACCATGCCTTGATGTGTATTTATAATAAGGTGTGCATTTTTGGGAGCGCTTTTTTCTCCCTCAGAGGAGTGGTAGATAGGTGTGTGTCTGACTTGACAGATAAGGGTGGCATTGCCTCGAATAGGATCATCAAAACCAACACACTTTGACAGAACAGGCTTCATAAATAATGTGCATCAGTTTTTACTCTGTCAGTGTAAATGCATATGCTCCTGTACTGGTTTCCACTTGTTTTATCCAGAATGTCTAAGAATAATGAATAAACCATAGCCCTGTATACATGTATGTATGCATATGTATGTGTGTATATTTATACATAATTCATGCCATAAATATCTATTTTGGTCTGGCACAGAAGTCATATATGAAAGTGGAGGTGTGCTAAGACACTGGTCTTTGTTTTACATAAAGGATTAATCTAGTTTCAGATGCTGCAGATTATTTCATTTAGCAAGAGAAAAGATGAATGCAGATTATGTTGATGCAGTCTTTTTTCTTTTTATTTTTTTACCCCACAAAGAACATGCAGCATTTGTGATCCTCACTGGAAAGTTCTCTTGCTCATCACTCCTGGCTGTTTCCAGTCATTAATTGGCCCCAAATTGCTCATTAAGCTTTTCTTAGCCTGCCAGTTCTCCTAAGCTGTATGTGGTGCTTCCTTCTGCCTTCTCTCTTTGGTTCTCTTGTCACATAAATCTTCATAAACAAGAGTCATTGCCTTTCCTTGCATGTGTTGTTGTTGAAAGGAGTGGCACAAGCCGGAGTCTTGGGTTTGTTTGGAGCTCCTGGTTCCATACAGGGGCATAAATTGTTAACATGTTCCCTTTTATTTATAAAATGTATTTGAAGAACATGAACAAAACAAGGGGCTTATTTTGCTTTGAGCTCCATTTATTGGGCAAATTTTACACCATCTTGTATCAGTGGAATTTAACCTCTTTGTGACTTAGAACACAAAGTTGGTAACTCCAGCTTTGGCCTTTCCAGTTAGCACATCCTCACATGATCTTCAGCCTGTTTCAGCTTCCTTCTCTCCACAGGAGAGAACAGTGTTTTCTAAATCACTGTGCAAATCCCCATTGTTGATTTGCAAACTCTAATTTACACAGCATTGAAACACCTCAGTACTGAAGCACCTGAAAAGAAAAAAACTGCCTCAAAAACGTTCACTATTGTCTGGAAATTACCTCCCCAGGATCGTGGTGGGCAGAGTCCAGTTTTCTCTGTCATTTAGGAGAAAAGGAGATAATTTAGATCTCAGAGATGTATAATTAGTACCCAAAAAGTAATATCTTCATTGGACAAGAATAAAAGAATGGAAAAGGGTCCTCAGGAGAAAGGTCTCTGACTAGAGCTGTTGGCACCAGCCTGAGATGCAATTGGGTTTTAGCAGATACGATCCACTAACAGAGGCACTTGTCCCCCAGTAGAAGCAGTGCCTGTGAACTGGGGCTCCCAATGCACTAATTACTCTGTTTAACACAAAGGCATTTGTGAAATAGTATTCTGATAGCAAAGCCGTGTAATCTGTATGCCCTGGGATCCCTGCTGAGTCCTGCACCAAGTCAGAAAGTTGACAAGTTTAGAATTGGTTAACAAATCCAATATATTGCTGGCAAAGTTTGTGAAACATCAAAATGCAAGAGGTTGAAACACCTACAGTAACAAGTAAGAAACAAATCATGACAGAGTGAGTGACTAGGGTGTTAAATAAAGTCTCAACAAAACCTGTCACAGATGTTCTGAGAAGCTTTGGAAGAACACCTGACAAGTCACTTTAATAGCAGCAGTTATTGTTTGATTACATTAGTGCTTTGAATGCAATGGGGCTATTACTTAGTCTTTCTGTCTTCATAAGAAACAGGCTTTCGGTCCCCATATCCCAGTTAGTGAAAGCTGCTGAGCAATTATATTTTCATATTAATTTACAATGTCCCTTTCCTATGGGGAGGTGGTTTTATTTTAGCAGAGTGCAGTAACACTCCAGAAGTCCTAATATTTAATGTATAGAGAAGGTCATGAATTCATATCCATGCTGGGGCAAACATTACAGTCTATATGCCGAGATGGATGGCACTTGTGTTCTGGCTCACTGCTGAGGGAGACAGTAAATCATAAGATGTTGCTTCTCACCTTGCTCAAGCTATAAAATAGATATGGCATTTATTTATATTGAAAGATCCAGCTGGGGACAGGGAAGGTCAGGTCATACAGAGCTGGGCTTCCCAAAAGGTGGAGTTACCTTTCCAGGGGAAAGGCCAATCAAGTGTACAGAGAAAAGAGAAACAAAACATCAGGGACAAACAATCTTGTGGTAGTTGGAGAAACTGTCCCACTGAAAAGGAAGTGATGGACAGGTTTCTGTCAGGAGTTGGATTCTTGGGTAGGGTTGATTTTATCTCTCCATTGAAGGTGTTCAATTTTTACTTTTGTTGCTTACTTTCTGTTTGACCAACAAATAGATGGTGACCTTAAACAATTTTTGAAGATACACAGTGATTTTATATCCTTTCCTTCCTTCCTTCTTTTTTTTTTTTACTGACTCCTTCCTTCATTTGGGGCTCTTTCTGTCTTTGCCATCTTCTCCTCTTCCCTTCCCACCTCACTACTCTTTCTCCCCATACCTTTTGTACCTTTAGTATTAGAAAAGCAGATAGAAGATGTAAGAGACCTTGGTCCTACTAAGTTACCTCTTCTACAAACACTGTAGTGACCCAAACACAGAGTGGCTTACAGAGGCTTGGAGTGCACACATTCAAGCTCTGATTTGTCTATTATCATATTTATTTGCTGAAAAAAGTGGGAACTAGAGGAGGGCACTGCCACAGGCAATCTGTGTCTCTAGTTGCAATGTGCATCTTCATGGCTAGTTTATAAGCAAATTCCTCAACATTGTTTCTGCATAGTTTGAAGGTTTTTCTCCTGCATTTGGATCCATGCTTGATAATAAATGAAAAAAATAACAGGCTCTCTGATAATATAGTACCTATATCTTTAGCAAGTGATTTAATTTCATTTAGCTGTGGGCATGGAATAAGAAAAAATGCAAAGAATCCTAACCAGTGGGAAGAGGATTGGCCTCTGGAAAGAGAGTCAGGGTTTGCCTTTTATGTTTGGTGCAAATACAGATCATTCAGCAGTGAAATGTGTAGTAGTTACAACATTAGTTGAGTGGATAGTTAACTTTGGCACAGAGAGATTAACAAAAGGAAATAGATGGCATTTCTAATAGCAGTTAAGGGGAATCATTGTTCTATCTAACAATTAACTGAATAATATGTCAAGTAATATCAACATCAAAAGGAAGGTAAATGCCACACAAGTAAATGAAACACTGGTAGCTTTAAAGCTGTAATATTTGATTGGGAAACAAACGAGCCTGGCATTATGTGAGGACTTGTCTACATGGGGAAATCCATCAATGTAGCTCTGTGGGTATAATTGTACCTTTCAAAGCACCATGAAAGGCACAAAGAAAAGGCACCCTGATTGCAGAGTAAGATTCTCCACATGAGGAGTTACAGAATCACAGAATCAATTGGGTTGGAAAAGACCTCTGAGATCATCGAGTCCAATCTTTGACCCAACACCACCTTGTTGACCAGGCCATGGCACTGAGTGTCACATCCAGTCTTTTCTTCAACGCCTTCAGGGATGGTGAATCCACCACCTCCCTGGGCAGCCCATTCTGATGTCTGATCACTGTCTCTGTAAAGAATTTCTTCCTAATGTCCAGCCTAAACCTCCCCTGGCACATCTCAAGGCTGTGCCCCCTTGTCCTGTGGCCTGGGAGCAGGGACCGACCCCGCCTGGCTGCGCCTCCCACAGAGCAGTAAGGTCTGCCCTGAGCCTCCCCCTGTCCGGGCTGGACAGCCCCGGCTCCCTCAGCCGCTCCCCACAGCATTGCTGCTCCAGCCCCTTCGCCGGCCTCGCTGCCCTTCTCTGGGCCCGCTCCAGCCCCTCAGTGTCCTTCCTGTACTGAGGGGCCAGCACCGGGCACAGCACTCGAGGTGTGGCTTCAGCAGTACCGAGTACGGGGGAAGGATCCCTGCCCTGCTCCTGCTGGCCACACTATTCCTCATCCAGGCCAGGATCCCATTGGCCTTCTTGGCCACCTGAGCACAGCTGGCTCATGTCCAGCTGCTGTCCATCAGCACCTCCAGATCCCTTTCTGCCTGGCTCTGTCCATCCACTCTGTTCCCCAGCCCATGGTGCTGCCAAGGGTTGTGTGGCCAAAGTGCAGGACCTGGCACTTGGTCTTGTTAAACATCATCCTATTGGATTCAGCCCACCCATCCAGCCTGTCCAGCTCTCTCTGCAGAGCCTCCTGCCCTCCAGCACACTGACACTCCCCACAACTTGGTGTCATCTGCAAACTTGCTGATGGTGGACTCAACCCCTTCATCCAGATCATCAATAAAGACCTTAAACAGCACTGGGCCCAGAACTGATCCCTCGGGGACACAGCTCTAACTCTGGTGTCACAATGACACTGGTGTGGTTCCAGGGGTTCATTTGAACGTGCAGACAAGCCCTAGAGGATTGGATGACCTTCTGCCATGAGCTCTGCAGGGCTGCAGTCGTGTGGATGCCACAGCAGGATGCTCAGCCAGGTGATGAACCCTGTTGCTGTTCAGGCTGTAGCATTTGGTGCAGCAAAGTGTCAGGCCCATGTGGGAAATATCATTTAAATGCTTTCAGGTTTATAATACACCAAACAACCCCACCGTTCCCATATTTTACCATGGCATATTTTCCAATTGTGTTAATATAATTTTTAACATTCTTTAACCTGTTTGCTAGGAAGAAAAATGAGAGTCTGATGTTCTCTACACCTTAATTAAGTTGATAAATAGTGTCTTCGTGACATGTGAATAAAAAGTTAACTCAGAGCTTTGTGTTTGCGAAGACTCAGTAATTTTCATGACTCAAGTTTTAATAAGCTGAATTTGAAACTCAGTTGACTGGGAAGCAATTGAGGTAAAAGGAAAGATCTAGCACTTCTTTCCCAGCCCCTCACACGCTCGACTTTGAATCTCTGAAACCACATTCTGATGAACACAGAGCAGCTCTTGAAATAGGAAAATTCAGATTTAACAGGTGAAAAAGTCTAAATTAACAGATCTGGAAACTTGGGGAAGGAAAAATTCCTCTCCCATCCGAAGGTCTGAGCCGATCCCAGGTGCAGCGGGGAAACAGCCAGAATAGCGTCTGCCTGATCCTCTGCTTTTGAGAAACACAGAGTACAGCAACCATAAAAGGGAACAGGTAGGGGGAAATCCACGTGTTTCTGTGGGTCCTGGACCTCCTGGAGAAGCTGTGCTGCAGTTGAGGGGGTGCCCAGGAGCACCACTGCTTACCCTGCGTCCATCCCCGCCCATCAGCAGTCCCCATGATGCTGACCATGATGCAGGGCAGCACCCACCCCTTTGTGTGAGCCTGCAGATGTTACAGCTTAAAGGAGCCCAAAGACAGTGTGGCCTGTAGAATATTTTATGCTTTTAACATGCTTATGTACTATGTGGTCTTTTTTTCTAAACCACTGTGAATTTATAAAGATTATAAGTGATCGTGTACGCTGTACTTTACAAGAAAAAAAATCAATTTTTCATTCCTCAGTGGCAGCTTGCAATACAACTGGAATATTACCTGAACCAAGTAAACAGAATTATCTTCTAACCTGAGTACGAAAAGTGTAGCAGAAAGTCTTTATCTCTCTATTTTCAACTTATATTATCTAAGTTTGACTGTGATTTAAAAGAAAGCAGGGAGGGGAAGATGAGCCAAATGCAGAATTGTCATGAAAGAAGCAAAAACGAGCCTTATGAAAGACCTGAGAAAGGTTCACAATGGAAATTATTTTCAGTTTAAATTACTTTTGCAGGACTGGAATGTGGCAGTCAGGAAGCTTCTGTGCAAAGTCCATTCTTTGTTCTTCTATGGTTCTTTTTTTTACCTTTATTGGTTTGTGTTTGTATGAATTGCCTATGGCCCTGAAAGATACCTGTCTTAAATGTTCATCCCTGTGTTTCTATTCGTGGAGCACTTCACACACACTAAGAGTTTCTCTTTTATAAGCCCTCTGTAAACATTACATTGTTGTTATTATTATCCTCATGTAAGAGTCGTGAGTTCCTCAAGGTCACATTAAAAGAACTGGGAATTGGATTTTTGTCATAGAACATTCTTTCCCTGTTTTGGTTACACTCAAGATCTATTTGTAGAAATGTACCCACAAAACCCAAAAAAGATGGTGCTTATTTTGGGGGTCCCTCCATGAACAGCAGGAATATTCAGCAGTACATAGAACTCCCTGTGTCCCACCCCTAAGTGCTTCCTGAAGCCGTTGCATCTTGTTTTCCCACTTGGTGTGTTGTTCACAGCTGTTGGCTGCGTGTCAGTGGCACATACAAAGGGAAGGAGAACCCCACTTGTGACATGTCAGTCCATTTTGGTGTTTAGTAGCAAGAATTTGGATGCTTTTTAAATTAATACACTGTAATTACTGTATGAGAATTAATGGAGCTGCAGCCCTGTAGGTCAGTGGAGTGTTTTGTGCAGGGGATTTTCTGTATTATGTCCATATCTCACTTTTTTGAGGAATATTCATCCCTGCAATAATGCAACTGGCCAATTACCCAGGGCTGCTTGTGGAAACAACAAGTGACAATTCGCTCCTGCTGGGATCAGATGACTTTCACAGTCATGGTTTCTCTCCTCCTGAATGTATAAGTAGAAGTATCTTTAAAGTCTCTAAAATTTACATTACACAGTCTCTCATATTTTACTCTCCCTAACAAATTTGACTTTGTGAGCTTTCTCGTGCATTAGTGACATCTGACTGATATATCCCTAAAAAAGCAGTGTGATTAAAAAAGGTGTGGGTTTAATTTTTCAGTTTATATTGGGGGCGAAAAAAGGGATGTTATGTTGAATTTATTGATACAATATAACAGCAGTTCTGGTGGTTTCCATGTGGAGTCATACAGGGCATTTTAAAGTCTACATGTTTGTAAATCAGGAATGATTGCCATGCATAGAGTCCAGCTCTGCTGGAAACCGATCCTAAATTTATGGGCTTTGAAGTAACTACATTTTATTTATGTTTCAAAAAATTGCATCTCTTAATGCTCTGCAATTTTTTGTCTTTTATGCTTCCAGATTTGTCTTTAATTTAAGGACTTAAGCACAGTATTGTTTTCTTTTCACCTCCTTGTTTTTATACTTTCATCTTTCGTCTTGGAAATAGGTCTGGATAGATGTGAAGATGATGAGAGGTGTGGAAAGAAATAATTTTATTGAACCTCAGGTTATTTCTCCCTTGAAATATTCTAGATAATTTTCTTTATTCTAAACTCTTTATGTTTCTTGAGTCAGCAGAAGTTTATTTTGTGAACTTATTAGTTGCCAGTGATCTTTCCTGGAAAATGGATAGCATCTGGTTTTTTGTAAGACTGATCTTGTCATGTTTTTAAAAGACACCATCTGCTTTCCAGTGCTCCAAAGGGGACTGTGGTGTCCAGTGGGATTTTTATCATATGTTTGCCTCCTTTTCTGAACATCTGAATATTTTAGAGAGCAGCTAAAGGCATAGTTCTTCCTCCTAAACAGCATAATTCTTTATATGTTAAAATCACAGGGATGTATTTTCAGCAAATCAAGGTTGAAGTTGTAAAATGCTTCTTAGAAATGTTATACTTCCATATTTAATAATAGTTATTCAGTGTATAGTCATCAGAAGCGATTTTTGGTTCAGAGTCATTGCAAACATATTCAATTAGACAAACAATGGACCCATTTCCTGAATTAGGAGCTTTGGATTTGTTCCCCTAAAAATTGCTCACCAAAATGCTCTCAGAGATGCCTTTCAGTATCACCAATCACATCTACATTTTAAAAAGAACAAACAAAATCTAGCTTTATTCAACTGTGAATTCTATTGACCTGATTGAGCAACTTCTGTTCCTGTGAAAATGCATCCCTTGCATGCTAATTGCAGCGGAACCCTTTCGTCAGGATCACGGCCGGCTTTGGGTGAGGATTCCACTGACATTTGCTTTCCTTTAAGTCTAACTCACATCCCAGTCCCTTTCAGCCACCAGCACTAAAGCACATGCTCAGTTTGCAGCATGAGCTGTATTATTTTGTTGAGTTAGAGATTTGGCAACTAGTGGGAATACTAATGTGAGTGAAGTCATAGAGGTGCTCAAGGCTAGACAGATCTGAAGCGTAGAAATAATGGAAAAAGAAAGTATAATTTTTTGCATCATCTCAGGTCATGTTCTGTGTTTCAGGACCAAAACAAGAGATCTGGTTTGCTTGCCACTATTAAAAAAAATTTATTTATATCCACACTGTGCAGAGCCCTTTGCTCTGGTCCCTGCTTTACTGCAGTGTCTTACTGTGGAAGATCTGAGGCAGCAGCTGAAACACCTGAGTGCACTGTTAGCAGGGCAATTTCCTTAACAAGGCTCTTAAATTTACTAGGCCCCTCTCATGTAATTTTTTTCTCTGTTTTCTCTACGTTGAACATGTGCCAGATGTCATTTCCAGGCTGATTTGTGTGCGCGCGTGTGTGTGTGTGTCTGTGTGTGAGAAAGATGCTCAACGTGAGGGACAGCCAAGCAAATGCGGCAGCGGATGCAACTTTACCGATGAGTAGCAGCGTCTGGTGTTCCGTGGCATCAGGCTGCACTGCCCATGGATAATCATGGGAAATGCTACCCCAGCCCCAGCTGATCATGCTGAGGAGGTTTTCCCAAAATAGGGAAGTTTCATATACCTGCCTTGTTTTCTGACACTCACTCACACCCCATCCTATGTAATGCCTTGCTTTATGTGCAGTACATTCAGTGTCTGATCTTCATCACGTGTGTCCTTGTGGCTTTCTACATTTGGTGTGTAGTTGCACACACTTGTCCAGAAGGTGTTGCATTCTTGTGCCTTCATACTGCCTTAAAAAGGAAAGACAGTATTTTGCTGCATTGCTTAAAATCACATCATCCCTGAATAAAAACTTCCAGAGAAACAAGATACTGTGTAATAAATTCTCATTGCATAGAACAGAATTATATCAGAACACTTGATTCAAACACGAGAGTAATACAATGAATATTAAGCTCTATTTCAGCCACTGTGAATAAAGGAGATTATTCCTATTAAGGTGAGACTTTATCACAAAACATCTATAGATGTTGTATGGTCCTGATTTTTTCCTGCAGGTGTTAAGCAGGTGATTAAGAAGTTAAGCAGGATATATCCCACTTTAGTGACATTCTGTCAACAAGTCCTCCAGCACGCAGAGATCCTGGCTGAATGTTGCTCCTTTTAACTTTCCAGGTCATGCCACTCCTGCTGTCAGACAAATACAATAGGAATTACTCAATTTAACACCATTTCAGTTCTAATTGAATTCCATTTGCTAAATCCTGAATAAATACATTACAACTGCTGCTTCGGTCAAACAGAGAGAAATAGCCATCTTATAATGACTCCCCTGTGGATTTAATGCCTATTCTATCTGTTAGAATAATGATTCCTACATCACTGGAATATATTTAAAGGATAATAGTTATTTAAACATGCCAAGTCTTTATACAGCAGATAAGTATTTTTAATTTGCATTTACGAAATGAAAAGGAGGGCTAGAATAGCTAGTTACTAATTTGTCTGTTTTCTAAAGTATTCTGGTATCAGAGCACAGATACAGGACTATGAAAGGGTCTTATATTTGCTTTTACTACCAATTTTAGGTGGGCAAAAAGGATGGGATTCACATCATGAAATACAGACAACTACCATGGAAATTCACCCCCTGCTCATCAGCCTTGATGGTCTATTGGGGAAATTAAACCACTTACATTAGACTCATTTTTTGGACAGCAGAGATGTGGAAAGGCTTAGATGAATAAGTGATCTCAGCAGGATTAAATTCAAAGGTATTTTGTCCATTACAGGGATCTGAAGCTGGGTGAGACTGATCCCCCTTAAGACCACACTGAGAAGTCCGTTTGTTGAAGTTAGGAGACTCATCCTGGAAAGGAAGGTAAGTGCTTATAAGGTGTAAGTTTAAGGGAGAGGAGGGAGTGGAATTGTTTCACTTGTAAAGAAAGAAAGAAAAACCAAAAAACCCCCCCCAAAACACCAAAAAATTGGAATCTTTCATTTGATTCAGAAAAAAGTCAAAATATCACTTTTATTTCTTTCTTCTCATAAGAGATATGACTCCTTGTTTCTGCTGCTGTCAGGCATTCACCTGGAACATGGGAGATGCCCTTTCCCGAGCCCTGCTCTGTCTGACCCAGGCAGAAGGAAGGCTTGAACCCGCACGGCCCTGCGTGAGGTGAATGTCACTGTCACGGAGACACAGCAGGTACCCAAGCTTCTCCGACTTGCCACTTTTGTGAATGGTCACCTAAGTCCCACTTTTCTTTAATCAGCCCAAGCTATTTGCCAAGTTTGACTCAAAATGATGAATAATTTCAGTTCTAATTAACTTTTTTTCTGAATAAACTATTCACAGCCTCCCACTCACTGCCTCCAAAATTCCATCTTTAGTACAGATCTTGTGAAACAATGTAGATCTGAGGACGGGAGAATCTAACAGGAATCACATCCCTTCCAGAACCCCTTTTAAATATAATGTGTTAAGCATAAGGGTCTTATATGTGGTTGTAAAGATGTATCAATGCTAGATGACTGTTCAGGGCTGTGTTCCCATTACACCCATTGAAGCCTGAGCTGGAGGTTGCAGGCTGAAGATTCACACAGGACATGAATGACTCTGGCTACAGAAGGGGATTCCATCTCTTTGGTCTAATCTGTGGTTAAGGCACTGCACATGAAATGCCAGCTCTGGCTGTGAACAGGATTTCCATGGGAGCCTTCTCCCTTCACCCTCCCACCCAATTAGCCAGCTGATGATATTTGTGTCTTGGTAGCAACATTTTTATGAGGAAGCTCTTTGCCCTTTCTGGTGAGGCAGAGACTGACTTTCAACAATGAAGAGTTCAAAGACTCATGTTATGTGTTGTCTCAGAAAGTTGCCTCGAATGTTAAATGAGGAGAATGAATGCTGAGAGTGTTCCCTTATCAACAGAATAGAGGAGAAGAGTTACCTCCCCTGCTGCCTCCAGGCTCGCTGCTCTTTCTTCTTTACCACTTCCTCTTTTTCTGTACTATTTTCCAAACACGCAAAAACTCCTTTGATTTTTATTTTACCCTCAAGAATTTTTAATGTTTTACTAATGCTCCGAATGCAGATCACTGGGAGAATATAATTCACCCAGAAATTAGCTAAAACCTCGCTGTGGCAAAAGCACCATGTACCAGGAAATAGATTTTATGAGTTTAATAATGTTTGATCTGCTGTGTGTGATTTATTCTGTTTTGGAGTTCCTGCTCAGTCCTTTCAAGATGGAAGTTTAAAGTGATGCAGGTGGCAGAGGGGCTCCTGTTTTCTTTACCTGTGGATGCTCACTCACAGCTCTTTCTCCACCACCAAAGGAGAGTTGTTTTAAAACATATTCACAATAGTGCTGCAGAAAGTTGTGTTTTTATCACAGCTACTGGTAAGTGTGCACTCTGTGGTGTGTTGTCACATGGTGGCTTCACTGTGGGTTGTCACATGGTGGCTTCACCACGGGTGATGAAAATATACTGAGTTCAAAGTAGAGAACACAGCAATAACACTTCAGCTGTGTGTTTGAGTTGAGTGAATGGGTGAGATATGGAGCCACTGAATATGCCAGAATGCTTATTTTTTGCTGGGTTTGCCATCTTCAGGGACTTACCACTTACTCCTTTGGCCTCTCAGTATGTTGGTGGCCACTCTTCTCTTAATCCAGTCCAATTCCCAGCCCCATAAATGCTTTTGAAGCTCTACTAGTAATGGGGTGTTGAATATCCCCATTGACAGCAAGATGTCACTGGGCATTTGACAGGGGTTGCCTTACTTACTGTCACCCTTCAGTTGGCACTTCTTGCTTTCAGGCTTAATATTAACTGAGTTCTTGACAGAAGTAGTGAATTTCTGCCCCCCTTCAGTTAATTTGGTATACTTGTGTATTACCTTACAAAATCAGAAACTACCAGCTCCTGTGCCTGTGTTGTTGTCACACCTGATGGTATTTCCACTGTAATCAATAACAAAAACATGCAGTGATTTTGCTTCTTCAGAAATTAAACACTGAATGAGGTATTTAGGATCATCTGGCCGTACTATTTGACCTTTTAAGTATTAAGGCCAAAGGGTGACAACATATATTTGAAGAACTGTCAAGACACAGTGGATGGACAGGTGTTCACAGGATCCCCTTTAAAGTTGTCTACTTCTGGTTTTTTTATTTCTAGACTTTAAAAATTAGTAAGAATGATTTGAAGAGATGGCCAGTTCTGATGACAGGGTCACTTATGTTAGAATATATCGGTTCTATTTTCTAATAGTTGGCATTACCTCTTTTCTCCCTTCCCTTCCCTTCCCTTCCCTTCCCTTCCCTTCCCTTCCCTTCCCTT
>JAWWEU010000053.1:10361060-10482530 GCA_035583155.1 Acropternis orthonyx | reverse complement strand
TCCCTTCCCTTCCCTTCCCTTCCCTTCCCTTCCCTTCCCTTCCCTTCCCTTCCCTTCCCTTCCCTTCCCTTCCCGCTTCTCAGGGTGACCTTAAACTAATCTAATCTATGTACATAAAAAAACCCCATCTTCTACCTAATGAAAAGATAAGATAAACCCACACAGATTTGAGGTGCATGATACACTGTTATGTGCTTACAAACCAAAATGTATTGGCAGCAGCCCAAAAGTGTCTTAGAAGATATACAGAAATAAGATAGACATGTAGAAACAATTATTGATCAAGACCTTTTGTACTAGGAGCTGAAGTTAATAACATTTTATATCAAAATCAAGTGTGGATCCTGGGGGTGAGAGATCTCTTCTGAAAATGTTTGCTCATACTTTGCCATGCACAGGCTTGTAGGGAAGCAATTCAGCCTCAGTAGCTGGGGAGCAGAGAAATGGAAGATCACAAAAAATTTGGAAACATTACCTGACAGGACAAATATTCTGTCTCTTAAGAGTTCAAACGAGAAGCATAAACTGCCCTTGGGTTCCTAGGGATTGTCCCAAAAGGGAAGCAAATCCTTCCAAGTACGGATTCAGTCCAGCCTGTTTGCCAGCTTTCCTTCCCATGGCCTGTAGTGTTCAAGATCCATCAGCATTAAGCGCAGGAAGATTTGGCAAGTGTGACAAGGATGGCACAGGTGACACCACAATGATCATTCTAGAACACAGAGTTAGTTTGTGGCTGGGCAAGGACGTGAACTGGAGAGATTCCAAAGGTCCCCTCTTGCTGCTGAGCGTGGCATATCCTGGATGCAGAAGGCAGACTGGTTCCTGAAGGTACAGTGCTGTCAGATTGGACTAAAGGAAGGTTTTAGCAGGAATATTTTGGATTCAGTCCCTGCTGACTCAAATAACCACTACAGACTGAGGCAGCTGTGAGCAAGGAACAAAGCTGAGCACACTGGCTGCATTTAGCCCTTGGCCCTTTGAACCAAGCTGACACTGCTCCTGGTTTTAGGGATTAGGAATTGGCTGTAGCTCTGAACTTATATGTTCACAGCAGGAGGTTTGAAAACAATTTCAATCACTCAGTACCCAAAGGTATGTGCTCCTTTATAGGCATTCTCACTTTCATTTCAAATTAATGAACTCAGGGGCTTTCTTGGGTCTCATGTTGTTCCTGTACAGGCAGGTACACGCCAGTTTCTTTAATGTACAATTATGACTGGGCTGGGGCTTTTTGAACCAGAATTATTTTCTTCTTTCCACTTCCTACCCTGAAAAAACATGTGTAGAATATTTTATTCCCTTTCTTCTTCCAAGATTTGCTAATTATACTACAAATAGGGACCTTCCTCTTTATTTTCTGTTACATTTGAAAAAGGATGCTTCGAGATGGCATTACCTGTAAAGAGATTTCTGGCAGAAGAAATTTCTATTCTCACAACAACACTCAAGGCTAAGTTTGTTTTGATTGAACACTCTTCAAATGTTGTGTTGTTTTGTTTTCTTTCTTCTTTTTTCCTCATATAAAAGAATAGCTTTCCTTCAGAGGAAATATTACAATCTAAAGCCTCTCTTATACTTCGGAGGTTCCCTCAGATACTGTAAAGAATATTTCTTGTTTCAGAACAAAAAGGAAAATGAAGATGTTCTCGGTTTCCCCAGTGTCTGATCTGCATAACTGAAAACTCTGAGACAAATGGCCACTGGGGAAAAGTCCCAAAGTATCTAAGTAAAACAGGATTTCACCTCTTGTGGAAAATGAGGACAAAGTGGATTAATAAATTATATGGATTTGAAAAATGTGCTTTCCACTTTTTTCTTCTGGAATCCTCCTCACAGTAGCGATCACACTGTTATTTCCTAACAGGCGTTTTAAATATAGACTACTATCAGGTCTCCGTGAGCTTGAAAAGTCCCTCAAAATGCCCTGAACTCCCCAAGCAGGGCAGTATTCAGTCTTCCAAGAGGGTGCCAAATGAACCTCAGTTAGAACTCATGATCATTTCATACTGAACTCCCCACATTGTTCATATCAGCTCTGAGTTTTGGGAATTGTGAAGCAGCCTGCTGCCATTCCGTATCTCCCACATCATTTCCGAGTCTGAATTCTTCCTCTCCTCATCAAACACTAGAAATGTGCATACAGCCCCTGTGTGCACCCTGAGCTGCTCCCCCAGGACACAGCGCGGGCCATGCAATCCTTGGGAGCTCAGTCACAGACTGATGTGTTTGGCAGCCTGATTCCAGATCATTACTGTGATACCCACATCCCTTCCTTCATTTGCAGGTGGCAATGCTCCATCTGTCTCCCAGGGCTTTGTGCTGAGCAGAGCCCTGTGGGCCAAGGCAGAGAGCAGAAGGGGTGGGAGCAGGAGCAGACCCAGAGGGGAGCTCGCCTTTGCTCAGCACTTACCAAAGCAGGATTTGCAGCTGCTGCGGCGCTTCCGCAGGCAGAGCTGATTGCAGTAGGGATCCTGCACTCCTCACAGGAATGGAGGCAAGGAGCTCCACCTGAGAAGGTGCATTTGTGCCTTTAGAACTTGGGAGTAGCATCTTCAGGTCCTCATATGTGGTTTTACCAACCTAATGGGCTTTGCTACCTTTTCCGTAGGTAACTGAAGGGAAATTCTCAGACTTAGGCCTCTTTTTCCACTCTTTTTTTTACACAAGATGAGGCAATCTGACTTATGGCCTTGGAGAGTAAAATAAAATTGCATACGTGCTTGCTTAATTTGCACGTGCCCCTGGCCATCTGAGCTAACATGCACTGAAGATACACAGTGCTGCTCGTCCTCAGCACCTTTGTAACACGGGAGGCTGAGATCACCCAGCCAGGAGTTTCTAGTAAGTATTTGTCATGAAGCTGTGGCAATTACTGAAATGACTGTGCATTTCTTCTATTGATTGTTGGCCCACCAAAATGAAATTACCTTTGGCTCCAGATAATTCATTTTCTGTGCCTGAATATCGGTTTGCTCTGTGCTGAAACCTATCAGAAAAAAAAAATACAGTTAGTGAGCTAGATGTTAACGTTTTTCTTCTTATTCTGAAAACATCCCATTATAGACTGAAAAAAAAAACCTAATCACAGTGATATATAGACATGTAAATGTCATTCCATATCTTGTGAGTCTTATTTCTAGGACTGGCGTGTTTAGAACACTCCTGGTGTGTCCACGAGCCAGAAAGGCACAGAAGGTAAAAGGACTGACAGTGGCAGTAATTAGGTTAAAAGGATGCATGGAAATTTGGCTGAGGTAATCTCCTGCATATTGGACTAGAGTCACTAACTGTCTGATTCGTGTCATTGCTGACTAGTAAAGTGGCACTAACAATTTAGGAAACATGAGAGGCATAATTCAGTCCAAGACGCTGTTCTTTGGTGCCTGCATTTTTTCTGTGCATTATCCCTGTTTAATCCCACAGGCACCTATTTCTTGAAAGCAGATGCAAACCTTCAGCATGAATAATTGTACACATGTGGTGAGGCTCTCTGCTGCAAATGTGGCTCTGTGTTCATAAGCTGGTGGCTTAAAGGAAGCACCATTGGACTTCAGTTGTGATGTGTGCTGGAAAATTTAAGGATTCCTCACGCAGAGATGCCTTGGGTTGGTAAATGCAGACAGACTTACACCAGTCGTGATAAAAGGAAATTGTAAACACAGTCAAGAAGTTTGGCAAATGTGCTGATATCTTTGGTGTTTGCAATACAGCAGAATTTTAAACTTGTGGCACATTTGAATGCAATAGCATACAGTGGTTAGTTAACAAAAACCCCACTCTTATTTCCTAAATGCACAGATCCAGTGATGACACAATGCTGTAGACAGACATACCAAACACACTTGAGAGGAATTGGAACAGATTCTTCTTTGTCTTGTGGCCATTTAGTACCAGCTTAACCCCCTCAGAATCAAGACAGCTCAAAGCCCCCTGTGCACATCCTCCCTGGCACCATGCTGATGGCTCCCTTGGCTATTTACAGGCAGCTATGGCACAACCATTGCATGGCACTATGAGAGGCACCCAGCTCCTCGTGTACAACTGTAGGCATTTAACAGGTTCAAATGATTTTCCCTTGAGGTTAACATAATGATTCCTGCTGATTTCAGTTAACATTGGGCAGGGCCCTCAGTGCAGCTTTCCCCCCATGTGTTCTAAAATGAACATTTCTTGCCAGTATTTTCAAGTTTATTGTAGCTTCCTCCTGCCTCAGGCAAGGAAAAACAACAGGACACAATGACAGCACATTATATTGGAACTAGCATGATAAATTCTAAATAGATATAATTAGCATGTGACCCAAAAGAGACCTGCATATAATTAATATTGAAATATGGTGCATGCATTATATAGGAAAACATATTGTGTATTCAGAGGGGAACATTTGGAGAATGGAGGTCTGTCTGTAACGGCTTGTCATTTTTTTCATTTTAATCGGAATTGAAATTTCTGCACTTGAAGAAATAGAGAATGATCGTTAAAAAACCACTTGGACTTTAGAAATGACACCACCTGCTTGCTTTCCCTCTTTTTTATTTTGACAGTGGGAAAAAAAAACCCTTAAATCTTCAACTGGGGAAATGTGCACTAATGGGGAAACAGAGCTCTGAGGAGCGAGCAGACTGACAAGCTGCTCAGGAGCATGAGGCTTTTCAGCAAATGATATTCACTTCTCTAGTAGTTTTTGGTAGATTATGTCATATCTAGGAGTCCATACTTATTTGAGCCCAGCAAAGTGAATGAGTAACAGATACATAATGAGCATCCATGAAAAAGGGAAAGAACATCTCAGATATGAGGTGAAGATTAAGAGGGGCAAAGCCACCAAGTGAGCTGGGAATGTGTTGCCTTCTGAGTGACATTCAGTTCCTATCACACAGCAGCTCATTACTCAGTCTGTTTATACCAGAGGGAAACAAATATAAAAGTTAGTCCTTTATAGTTCACATTAAATGCAGAGAGTTCAAGGGAACTGAAAGACTTCATTATGGGATCTGATACCACGCTTTGTATTTTGCTGGGTCCTATTTTAAGTAAACTGAGTAATTTTTGTGGGTTTTTAAAAGACTTTATATCAAATATTTAATTAACATTTATTCTGCAACTTCGGAAGCTGAAGCTTTGGAACCAGGATATAATTTTTTATCAGTATGAATAAATATAAAACAGATGTTAAGCAAAAGCAATAAATTTCATCTTAATTGTAACTCTAGAGATGACTTTCATCACCAAAACACAGTTTTTTCTGTCTGTAGCTTTAATTCTCAGCTCTGTAATTGCCACGGAGCACTGTCCAGCTGTATTTTCCCTTCTCTTAGTTCTCCCAGTTATATTTTTGCACTAAGATAAAGGCAAGTGCACAGTCACATTGTGCAGCTGTGATCCTTACAGACACGGCATGGCTGGGGAGTTACAGATTCAACAGTTCGGATGTTGTGGAGATTCTGTGTCACGAGATTATTGCTGCAGAAGGCCTTCTTTAAATGTCCCGTGTGTGACTGTACAACAGGCCAAGGATTGCTGGTGCCTGCAGATTGACCTTGCTAGAATTCCTTGGTTAAATGCTTCGAAGCAGAGCTGGAGAGAAGTTCTTTAAGACAACCCCAGATTGCAGTGGGAAGGGCTGTCAGTCAGTCACAGTCTGGCACTTCTCTGGGAGCTGGGACTGATGTGTCTCTGGGTTTTGAACCGCTGCCCAATGCAGAACTGAGCTTTCAAATGGGAGTTCATTACAGGCAGCATAAAACGTTCACAGCACTGGCACAATCGGGCCTAATTGTTTGTTTTACCATGTTCCATGTGTTCTGAATGTTTTCTTCAGTTAATAATTATTCTCCATTATTCTCTCCTTGTGCTAAATAGTTGTTTAATATTATGACTGAAAACAATGAAAGTCTTCCCTTACTGTGATTTCCAACCAATTAGTTCTGGGCAATGGGTTGCCTGTGGAAACTCCTGACATGTCTCGTGGCCAGAAGAAATAAAACAAAATAAAGCAAACTGAGGTTATTATAAAGCAAATTATAGACTTTTGCACAATATTGCTCAGTATTGCTGCCTCTTGGCAAGCAGAGCTTTGGATGACTATCCTAGAAAAAAGCCCAACTGTTTTGTGTGTATTTTATTTACATTAAATGCTTTTAGAATAAATCTGATACAGATATAAAAGAAAGAAAAAGATGTTACAGAGATTTAGAGGGAAGAAAAGGGAGCTTGGAAAGGTTTATGGTGCTGGTCATAACAATAATTGAACTTATCCTGAAATATTTATTCATTGAGCATTCAAGCTGCTTGGATCTCCACATTTTCATGCTTTTCATTATATGAAAACTAAACGACAAAATGCAATTTTATTTTTTAATTGCTGCAGAATGTTTGATTAGCTTTATTTCCAGGGCTGTGCTGTTGTTATTCAGTCCTGACAGCAAACAGTTCTTGTTTGGCACACCACAGAGCTCCAAACCTCAGTGAAGACAGACATGAAGGGAAATGTTTCCTAGGCCAGTGTCTGCCCCACAGCACAACTGCTTTTTATGCTGCTTTGACAAATGGTTAAGGAAAGAAAATTATATTTCGGTCCAGTCATATTGAAATCAATGGAACCATTAACCTGGACAATTGTACTGGGTGATTGAACTGGACTATTCCTGAAGACCCTCAAGCTTCTGGAAATAATCTGTTCTAAATTCCAAAAAATAGGCAGTTATTGCAGATCGTTTACAAAATGTATTTTTGAGCTAAACGTGCAGTGGCCTCTCAGTTTCCCTAATTTCTCAAGGCATTTAAATAGTCCCCTCATTTTTCTTCTTCTGTTGTTAAATAATAAGCTCCAAATAAGGATCTCTGTCAGTCAGTACTGCAAGTGATTTTATTTTGCCCTTTTTAAACAGTGAATACCATTTTTAAGTTGCTACAAGGTACGAGTTGTATACAAAATAATGCTTCTGATGGTAAAATTGCCAGTTGCACATAGTAATTCCTTCATTGACTGTCAGGCCTGTCATGTTGCAGAAAGGTAGGTCAGTTGAATTGGTTATTAATGGATCTATTCAAGAATCTATTTAAAAATAAGCCTTTAGGGTTTGTTTCCAAAAAAACAAAAACAAAAACAAAAAAAAACAAACAAAAAACAAACAAAAAAAAAACCACCACAAAAAAACCAAAGCCCAAAACACAACAAAACTAAAGCAAAACAAAACAAAACAAAAAAAAACAAACCCCACCACACAACAAGAAAAAACACTGCCTACATCATTTATCTATGGGAAGTGAGTAATGTCTTTATCCTTTCTGCCCAATTAATAAACTGTGATCCCTGGAACAGCAATTTAAGGATCATGCCATTATTTGCTAATCCTTCATTTCTTCATTTCTTAAGAAAATATTAAATTTGCAGTTGGCCACAGCAGGACAGGCCCATGCATCATTGAAGAAACCAGTAATTTATGATGCATTTGGAACTCCATATTAACATTCCAGGCTGTAATGAAGTTTCATATGGAACAAGGTCAGCCCTGATTTCATGATTAAATAATTTGAAAATGTTATTAAAAGTTTGCATTTCTCTTCAGCTTTTCAGCATGACTGTTTCATGTTGGGACACTCCATTAATCAAACCCAGAGGCTTTGTTGGGTCTTGCTCACTCAATCACCTATTTAGACAAGTACTGATGGGGTTAAACAAGCTGCAGAGGGGTTATAAAGTTTTCACAGGATGTTGTTTATCTTCTTTTCCTTCAAATCCGGAAAACAGACATGTCATTTGTGGCCAGGTCTTTTCCACGCTTGGGCCATCACACTGGGAAAGCTCTTGACTTACACCTCAGCCAGGTGTGTGCGGCTTTGGAACAGTCATTGTTCCAACGCTTCCAGTTAACCTTCCATGCGTTCCAAGCTCTCAGGGTATGGAGCTGTGTACCTGGTGCACATCAGTAGCTCCAGTCCTCAGCAATCCTCGTCGTCCTGGCAGCATCCAGTCCTTCAGAATGTGATGGATTTGCCCTGACGCCACCTCGGAGCCCTGCAGCCCCTGCTTGCACTGGGAGGAGGAGACACTGAGCTGAGAGGACAGAGCTGAGATTTCCCTGGGCTTCTGGGAGGCAGGGGCTGGTTAAACTCGGGTCTCCGAAATCTCTTTTTTGAACCTAATCAGTGTTTGGGGAAATCCATGGGAACATTTTGCATGTTATGGAGTGTTGGTTGGTAATGGATGACACCTACAAATACAGCGTTTGAGCACAGGAGGGGCTTTTTTCCTGTGATATAAACATTAATCTTAAACATAAACTGGGGAGCAATACATTAATACTTTATGTACTTTTAATCAAACTGTTTGCAAACCCCCATTAATATCCACGTTTCTTGTTTGGAAATCTGGGAAACTGAATCCTTCTGCAAAATTCCATTAAGACATCTTTCATCCTGCTACTTAGCAAGGACCTTTGGTCCTTATTTCTCACCTCTTTTCTGCAGCTATAGCACTTGTCAGTTTGTATTATGCACACTTGTAAATAACAGAAAAGGAAAAAATATATTACCCAGGTAGAAGGTCATGGAACTTTTACAATGTGGGTTTTGAATAATAATTATAATTACACTGTCAAATTTACGGGGGGGGGGGGGGGGGGGGTGGGTGTATAAATGTATGTCTGCTTGTGTATAATACATACACACATATATTTTTATATGTTTATTTATATTAATACATACAAATATAAACATTGTAAACATTTTCTTCCCCAATAATAGCTAAACTGCAATACTGGAAGATATGGCAGAAGTTTTGCTATTGATACCAACAGTGTTGGGTCATGCCAAGAGAAAAAATATTAAAACCAATTGTCATGTATGGTTTTTTCTCTCAATTTACTTCCTTTTGCTTTGGTGGTGGACCTGTCCATCCTCCTAGAGGTCTCGAAGCATCTAATGAGGAATGAGATCATTAAGTGAAGGTATAGTTCAAGCCAACCCTGCAGCTGAGAAGGATGGGGAGGCTGCATGTAAAAAATAGAGTAGCTCTGAATTTTCCCAGAAAACTTGTCAAGGAGAAAAAAATCTTCAGAGCTGGTATTTTTGCACTACATATTCAGCATTCACAACAAACTCACAATGCCAAGAAACGTGGATTGGAATCTGAATGAGATGTGGAGCACTGAAGGCTGAAGGGCCAGTTCCGTGCCCTGCTCCCCCTCCTTGTGGGGCTGGGGAAGGTTGACCTGAGCAACCACACAGGGATTCCTGTGCTATAATTGAATTGCCCATGTTTTTAATCCACCTACCAATGGTTTGTGGCACAAAAAGCATGTCAGGGAGCACAAAGGGAACGCCTGGGGAGCTCAGCAATACAGAGCCAACAGAATTCCAGGTGCTGTGGACACGAACAGGCTTCCAGCTGCTCTGTCATCACAGACCAAACACTCCGTCCCCAAGTCCCAAGGAAAAACACACCAGGCACAGCCGAGGTGGATTTGCTGTAGCTCTGGATCTACAAGTTTTGTTCTCCTTTTTACACTCTGAACTGTAAAATAATAAATGTGCATTTGCAGACTGTTATCTGTGGGCCTTGCCAGAGATGTGTCATCTGATTATGCATGTAGGTAGCATTTAACATAATCTGCCCTGACACTTTCATAAGATAAGACAAAAGTAGTATTTTATCACCACACAGTAACAGCCTCTTATCAAACTCCAAAGTCTTAATTAGGGATTTCTCTCCAGGTCCCCACTTGCCTGATGACCATATAAATGTCTCAATTAGATAATTAATACAGGCCGTAATGCATGATAGTATACAGCAATTTAAAGCCCTAGGCAGTGAGTTCAACACAAATATTTCCCTTTCAGATTGCTGGGAATTCAGCTGGATATGTGCATCTAGAAGTTCCTCTTACAATATTGATCCTGCTCTTTAACTTTGTTACAGTTTCTGTGAGGAAATGCTATTGTCTCCATTCTTCACAAACCCTGAGAAATGAAAGGATATCAGGTTGTTTACGATGCTTGGCATAAATGACATTTTATATTTTATTTCAAAGTGTAATCAATATTTTTTCTGTAGCTTGCAGATTAATACACATACAAGATGCACATGTTCTACAGGGAGGAAACCCATTTATATTCCAAATTATTATCCCTATTTTTCTTAGCAAAAAGCTTCTTTGAGGTTTGAACTGGAGTTTTCAATTTCCTTACCCATGCCTACCACTGTAGGAATTATGTCTAATATTTAAACAAGTTTGTAGTGAATCAGGCTAACACTGAGGAGTCTTAGTTCTAAGTAATACAAAACTACATTTCCAGAGTTTTCCTTTGATTGTTCTTTAAATATAAGGAGTTTGTTTTCTCCAAGTGATTACTGAAGATAAAACAGTCTATGACAGTCTCATGAGTCACCCATGTCTCCTAAATGAAGTCATTCATATTGAACCTCCTTGCAGGTCCAGCCAGAAACAAGGAGGTTCAGCCACGTGGGGCAAAAAAATGTAATTAATCTCCCAGTAGGAGGCAGCTGGATAGGTGGGAGCATAATTTGGGAAGATCTCCATGTTTCCTCTTGGGATTGTGGGAGCAGTGTCTGGCCCAGGCTGTGCGTAACCAGGACAAAGCTCCAGAAGCCATCAATGGAACACTATCCATCTTTGAACCTCACAGATTCAGAAATGGTGATGTCAGAAACCAGAGTTAACTGTATGGAGCAAGATCTGAGGCCGAATTTACAGGCAACAGAATATAAAGAAAATCAGTATCAGAAAGTCAATTAACAATTTGAAACTCACCTGAAGAACTGAGGTCACTGCTGCTGAGTTTGTGGTATTTTCTTGGAGATACAACAGTAGGATTTCATCAGTTCAGAACGTTTGCTTACAGCTGGATCTATTCTCATCAAAATCTCTGTTAAAGTGAAAAAAGGAGGTACATGAATAGTGGGAAAGGCACAGAGCTGGACTGATACGATAGCACAGAGCTGGCCTTGGGGAAATGGATTCTAATGCTTGGAAAATGTAAGGAATTCTAGAATTCTTGCATCACAAGAAAGACATTAATGATGGCATATACTGATTAAATCCTGGGAAAACTAAGGATGATCTCAGAGGAGTCAAGGATCTGCTCCATGTGCCTGGTGGTGAAGCTGTGGATAAACTCAAAAAACTTCCCAAAGAAATTTTGGACCACTATAAATTTATTTCTAAATATGCAAATACCTGCCTAAAAATGTAAATTTCAAAAGGATCACAGTGTTTCTGGACCTGCAGCTGACCCTGTTCATTTCATTCTAGTTTTGTATTTCTGCTGCTCTCTGTAGAGGACATTTCAGAGAGCTACTGCTCCCCACTCTGTGTTTGCATCCAGCTATTGTTTGGGGCTCAGAAATTGCTCTATAATATAAATAACTCAGACAAAGTTACTTTAGGTACTTTGGCCATTTTCTTTAAAACTCAAAATGGTTCCTTCTTCTCTTAAGAGTTTACTTATTTTTCAGCTGTTATTTCTATCCTGTTTTCTGATATAAAGCTGATTTGTCGGTGCTATTTCTTTCTCTCCTGAGAAATTCACATCTGGCTGTAGCATCTGTCTCTTAACTCCATTCAAAACCAGAGGAGTGGGGGACACCTGACATTAATTTGATGGATATCCATGTATCATTGCATTTCTGTCAATAAGTAATTTGGGAATTTTTCAGGAAGAACCTGCAACCTTTACCTATCAATATTTTTTAGAAGCAGAGATAATGCACAGCAGCTAAAAATAATCTCACTGAACAAAAATGAAAAATACGGAGAAGTCAATGCTGTGAGTTAACACTGACATATTTTTACCAGAAAAAGACCAAAGAATCAGCAAAGCATCAGCTTGTTTCAGCAAAATTTATAGTAGTAATCAGTTCCTGTACAGCTTTGATACCCTTTCGGCTTTTGATTCTTGATTTAAAGCACTTCTCTGGGACTGTTGTGAATAAAACAGCACCCTGCACACAAATACAGTTCACAAAAGGCACTAATCCTCTCCCCAGAAGTTCCACATCTTTTTTTTAAAGGATTTTGCTCAGCAGAGCAACTCACATCGGCAGATAGTCATTGGTTTTGAGTGGGAGGCAATGTTTCAGTGTCCTTAGAGCTGCTAAAAAGTGCTGGCACCCAGCCTGTGTCTGGGCCTGGCTTCAGACACACCATCTATATGGGTGTCTAAATACAGAGCACGGAATTTGCTTCATCATGAGCTGAGAAATGCACCAACAGACCATGTGGGATCCTGGAACGTGACTGATTGTTCATTGATCCACCCTTTCTCTCCATTCTTTCTTCATTTTCTAGGACAGAGGAAAGGACTAAGCTGCTTCATGCGGTTAAACAAATTCCTCCTCCTTCTGTAAAACAGGAGGAAAGCTTTGTGGCTCCTGAGCTCAGGCTCTCCTTTCCTGGGACAGCACAGCTTTGCCTCCTGGTCCTTCCCCAGGACCCACCACAGCACCCACAACTGAGAGGCAACATGTGAGAAGAGCTGCTTGGGGCAAGGGCTCTCATTGCTGCAAAATGTGGAATATGTCAGGATTATCTCAAGTCAGGGTGTTCCTTGATGTAAAATCTTTGCACACTTTCAAGGCTAATCAGCAATAAAGGAGACCTAAACAGTGGATCAGGCAGTAGCCCTTAGTCAAGGCCATCCTAGAACTAACAAGTCTTAAGGATGTATTAAGTCAAGATGTTATGTATGTCCATGTATACATTGCTAACTTGGCAAAATACTCAGTGGTCCACTTATCTTTGAGCTGAACTGTACTCACTGTAGTCCTAAAAATAACCCACAGATCAAAACAACCCTGCCCAGGTGAACACCCTTCCCCACGTGTAGAAGTTATCTGGAATGACGTAACTTATATGGAAGTTACTGATCAATCATAACAGGGGGACTGTACTTGGAAGGTTACTAACTTTGAATTTCTGGGTATGAATAATAGTGCGAAAAGTCTGGTGGCTGTGCCTGGTTTGTGGGATCCCACCAGGCACCCAGGCTTGTGCAACGCTGAAATAAATAATCTGCAGTGTGTAATTATTGGCTTGTTGCACACTGGATAATGAATCCAGCTTTGAGGGCAACAACATGGGTGTCAAAATGTCAAAACAGCTCCTCTGCCTGCTGTATTTACACCTCTCCAGGGACTGAGGAGAGCAGAAGTTGCAAGCCTGCATTCTGCATTCTCCTTCCAAATTTCCACCCTGTTTTTAAATTGCATCTGTTTTGGAGGGTGGGAGGGATTAAATTTCCATGTAGATATGTACTCCTGAAAGAACACATTCTATCTTTTTTTTTTCAATGGATATAAAATAAGGCATCTCTTTTGAAAATAAATTGTGAAATGATTGCAAGTATTGAGTCTTTTTCTTCAGTTTTATTTGGTAAGTACTTCAGGTTCTAATAGCCACACACTGGGACAAAACAATACTAATAATTAAAAAGGAACAGAAAGAAACCAAACAAAGCTTTTAAAATTTAGAATTGTTTTCTCTAATCCTCTGCTTCAGATACTGTATGCCAGGGCTCAATCCTTGGATTTCTTTAATCTTTTGGATTGGCCTGTTCCTCCTCCTGATTTCTCCAGTGGCACAGAAGGATTAAATCAGCATAATGGACACTTGTTAAGTGTCTGCATCACTGTGATCAGCCTGACAGTGCTCGGGTTTGCTCCTCCTCACGGACTGTGCTATGCTAAAGATGCTGTACTGTATAGAGCACCACTTAGTGGCAGAAGTCTACTTCAAATGTTCCCTTCCTGAAATCTAATCCGAGGAACTTTGCTCCGACTCAAACCAACCTGAAACCGTCCATCCCTTTTCCCTCCTCCCTGAGTTTTCACGTTCAGGGCCTCCCAAGGCACCTGGGAGTCTGTCCCTCCAGCACAGCATCCCTTGAGCTCTGAGCCAAGTGGTCTCAGCACATCCCTTTCCAGCCTCTTTTCTCCCACTCCCCTTGTGCATGTTCCTCATGTTTGTGCCTATAAAGGCAGATGAGTATCTTTTTGCCTGTGTTAGTGGCTGACTGAAATGTTTGACCTCAAGTTATATGTCTTGGGTAAATAAAAAGGTGCTCTCCTACCTGCTGTTCATATCAACACAATGAAGAGCAAATAGGCAAACATCACAAAGCAGGCTGAGGACGTTCCTGGCTTTCAGGAGCCAGAGTATACTGAAACACTTGGGACAGGTACTTTTCTCTGCAGGACATTGGTATCAGGGATGTTTATCATATCATATTGAAAGACCTTGTTTGCTGTAATGAATTTTATCAATGTTAGCATAAACTTTCTAACTTTGGGGATATAAAGATAACTAATCAGTTTTTAGGAATAAGGAACCTGTAACAACATCAATGCCTGGAAAATTAGAAGAGACACAACCCTTTTCTCATCAAAACTCACTGAACCTTCCAAAGGGATATTGTGCTGTGATACTACAAAGCCTGCTTGGATGAGACAAAAGGATGCTTGATCAAGAGACTTATAGTAAAATTTGCTCTTTATTTCCAAAACACTTCCTGGACAGGCAACAGCAGGCTACAAACTTCAGGTTTAATTTAAATGACACCATCTCTTGTTTCCTTGCAGTGCCTACAGAAATGACTCTTTCCAAGCCATAGACTAGCACAGGACGGTTATAAGTGAATGGGAAACAAATAATGGTAGAGTTGGTAAATTCTGTTCTTACCGCAAAGCTCCTCCCAAACTTTTGCAGTTTCTTCCAAAGCCCCCTCAGCTGTCCCAGTTCTGGCTGTGTGCTCCCCATCAGTTATTCCAACACAGTGCCGAGGAACAATTTTTTCAATCAGTTCTGTGTCCAAATTGCAAACGCACTCACACTTCTGAGTTGTGTGTACAATTACTGAGATTCCATGCGTGCATTGGGTAATTTCTCACATAAATGCACTTAATTAGTCATCTGTGCATGAGTTTTCCTATTTGCATACATACTTACGGCAATTTTGCATGCAAATTAAGCACTTTATATATATATATGTAAAGGTTTGACTCTCATCATGTTTACTAAACAGAAGCTTATGTTAGATCTGGAAGAAAATAATTGAGTTGTCTGACAGCATACAATACAATGTGGGAGCTTGCATATGGATTATTACAGTGTCTGCATCCTGCTGAGGTTTTCTCTGAAAGGTTATTAGATTTACCTCTCATAAAGCACTCCAGGATCAGCTGTGTAAATGACCATTCTGTTGAAATATCTGGATAGGTGAAGTCCAGGTTACCCCATCCAGCCTGTAGCTTGCACCAGACATAATTTGTATTTGTTTTTAATATCTAATAAAAATGTCCCACTTAAATCCTGTGCTGCTTCCAGGCTACAATAAACCCTGTTACATGATTTCCCATTGATGGATTAGCCCAATCACAATCACTGAAGTAATGTCACTTACAATAAGCTCTATTAAACCACAAGGCTGCCTGTAGCTCATACAGGAAGATGGAGCAGGAATATCTCCCATAGTATTTCCTCTCAAAGAGATCAAAACCACTTTTTACCTGCAGGTTACCCAGTCTTGGACATACCAGTATTTTTAGTGTCCTGGACACAGTCACAGTGTGACTTGAAAGCCCATGTGCAGCTGGGAATGGATTAGATGATGTGAGAGCACAGGATCTGCTGGTCAGAGTTAATGGGATAACTGCAGATAATCTCGTTAGATGAATGCATGAACTTGGAAAATTAATCTTTGGAGTTCAGATATTTGTAGACACTGGCAAAAGCAGCATTACTTTGTGTACAGAACTCTCTGGGCTCATGCAAGAACCCCACCAACATCAAAAAATAGCAGGTGTCATTTGAACAATTGTCAGGTGGTAACCAATGGTAGTTACCAAAATTTAACCCTCGTGACTCTGCACCGTCTCTTCCTTTCTGTGTATGCATGTGTGGAGGATTTGGGGTTTATTTTTCTTGGCCTGCAGTCATATTATTCAGCTGATCATCCATACAGTGTTCCTAAATAGTTCCCTTTTATTTCTAGCCTTTATTTCACTTAGCCATGTCGTATTATTAGCGGAACATCATATTACTATCCTCTCCTCATTAGTAACTAAATCAGTGATTCAGATATTCAAATAAATTTCATATACAACTTTAACTTGATGGAAGTTGCAAGGAGGCAGACACTGTAAATTTCTCACTACTTTTCCCAATTGGAAATATGCTGCCTTACTTTGAGTGTGTATATTTTGTCATAAAGTAATCTCCTACAAGAGCACATCTCTCCCCTCTCTCCAAGTTTTCTTTTCCTACCTTTTCAGTTCTACTACTGAAATCCACAGGCTGTCAAAGCTGCCTCTTGTAAAGTGCTTTGTCTTCCAGGTGGTTTTTGACCAAAAATGCTGACAGCTCCAGAAAATTACTTCATATTAAATAGATAACTGGGGCTTTCTCTGAGGAGTTCTGTCTCAGCATTTAGCATGCACACACAAAATTTAGAGTATCTGCTGTGGTGCTAAAACTGTTGGATATGTTCAGGAGGAAAAAGTATTTGGGAGGAATACAAACAAGCTGGGTGCCACAAAAGGCAGAGAGAGCTCAGATTATCACTTCTATTTATGCTTTACCAATCTGTGCAGAAGAAAACAAACTTCTTTTCTGATAAAGAAAAGCATGTACTGTCAGTAATATAATAAAGACTGATCTGAACCTCACATTTTTTCTAGATAAAGGAGCGTTCATTTATTAATATTGCTGCTTGTAGCAGTGCAACTTATTTTGAGATCTAGACTGAAAGAAGTTATATTCCTGTGAACCTTTCAATGTATACAGAGCCATGTCCACCAAAAGGGGGAAAAAGGCAATAGTGATGATATTTGCTGCTGTGTAATAACAGCACAAGCTGCAAGTCTGAAAAATTCTCATTTTCCTTCAGCAGTCCTGTAAAGAATTATTAATTATGTTGATAGTAATTTGGAGTTTTCTGGTGTGTGATGAGTAAAAATTACAGAACTGCAAGCTTTCATAAGTCAGATCCAGCTCTCTTCCAGTGGTATCCCACTGAACCTGTGAGTGTGAGCACTCCCAGTAATATGGGAGATCACAGGCACAGGACTTTGTGGAAAAGGCATCTCCTCCCGAGCTGCTGAGGAGGTGCATGGAGAGGGCGGGGAGGGAATCTCTTGGTTTATGTTACTTCGATAAGTTCTCAGGTTTCTGTTCCAGGGTAAAGCCTGACTTGAATGCAACCCTTTCAGGTGATGAGCACTTCAGGTAACTCTGTTTCTGAGGTGATGGCACAATGATGCCGAAACACATGCTCGAATGCAGAGTGTCTTAAAATCAGTAACTTTGTGGAGGCTTTGGGGAAAGTGGGAATCTGTGGCCTTCCTCCTGCTTGTAAAATTGCAGACTGGTTATTCATCTCTTTTTTACTAAATCTGGTGGGGTTTCACTGTTTCCATGAATATCAAGCATGGCCTCGTGGAACAGCCTGGGAGCTGCCTGCCTGCTGTGTTAGGGATCTCTTGCACTTTATTCTCCTTGATGACTCTGAGAACAAACCTGATTCTGCTTTTCTCCTTATTTATTTTTTTTAAATACTCCTGCTTTAAACTGCTGTCCACTGCAAAGATACAGACCTATTAATCCTCAGTGTCTCTTTTCCCTTTTCCCTTTTTTTTTGCAAGAATACGATAAATGAAAAAAATAAAAATAGAACCATTCATTGTTTTGCATAGGTCAATTTTGTTTTACAATATTTTGCGCAGAGTTACATTTGTGTAAGGTGTTTTACTTCCCCTAAGGTGAAAAAGACATAGAACTGGGATTTTCAAATTGATTTTAATATAGCCATTGCTGGCATGCTGCCATTAATGCCTGCACAGTTCAGTGACGAGAGCACAAAGTGTCTCATAATTGGAGGTCAGACTACACCAAAGTTGGCCTCCCTTGGTCAGTGTAATTAAGTGAGCAGGAAGGGTCTGTACAGGGCCTCTGAAGTTGTATTTTCCTCATTGCCATTCACATGACCAACTCAGAAGAATCACTCGGATTCACAATGTACGGATGAGTAGATAGCAGAAAGGGGAGAGAGTTCAAATTCCTTGGCATTGCAGCATGTCTGGCACGACTGCAAATGGGACTTCAAAAGAGCTGTTTAACCAGGAAGATGGTTGTGTCATTCTCACCATTCCAGCACCCAGGGAACACTGTGCAGGGTGGTGCAGAATCAGCCTGGACTAGTGCATATCGCATTCCTGTTTGGTGCTGCTTTTTCCTGTGGATTCTTTCTTCAAGTCACTTTCTGCTCTGTGACTCATCATTTTCTCTTTAGATTTTGCACCGGAGCCAGATCATAAGCGATCCAGAATGTTGAGCTGTGCCCAACCATTCATGTACTTCCAGTTGCTGTTGCTTAAAAAAAAAATTACATAAATGTAACAAACTCTGGCTTTTACTGTTAGTTATTTTTCTTCTGTGGTCATGGCCTTCCTAGTCAGGAGCATCCTTTGTTTCCTCTGTTTCTGTTGAGATCTGGTAAATATTTATGTCTTTTCCTGATCATTAATTTCTCCATAGCTTTGGCTCACTTTTCACTTTACTGTTCAGTTTCGTCTTGTCCCATCTTCCCTACACATCCTTAAATGATCCCAAATGTGGATTAAATCTGAAGGCATTTCTCATTCATCTAATTTTTGAACTGCTGACACAAACACATAATTTGCCACTATCAAGCTTGAATTATCATTATTTCTCTGTTCTGTTCTTTGTTACTACTTCTGACACACACTAAAATTACTAATAATGACTCTCTAAATCACTGGTCAGATTGCTGCCTCCTCTTCAAGAAGCAGCAATCCTCAGATCATACAGAAGAAACCTGAAGTGTGGTCTGCACCCTGTATTAATTTAATTTCTTCTTGATTATCACACTTTTTTTAATAAACCCACTTTTTATCCTTGGCATCTAGGCCATAACTATTTACTTGACTACAGGAAAACATTTACTTATCAGAGAATTAAATGGGTTAAGCCAGTGGGAATATTTCCCAAATAAGGAATTCAGATATCAGCCCTGAGCTAGGAAGGCAAAAGTCTCTTGAGACACTGTTTTCTCACCTCCTGTCCATTTAATTTGTTACTCCCATGCTTTCACATATTTGATGGCTGCTTGGCAATGTTATTGTGTGTTGTACCATCCCTCAGCGATCACACCTCCCTCTCCCTCGTTCCCTCTCCGTGGTCACACAGCTCACATCCGATCCCCATCTCCACCACCAAGGCTTCCATTGTCCCCTTGATGTGTGTGTGTAACTCCCACTGCTGTCAATAGGCATTACATGTGTGCATCAAGGAGGGGAAAATCCCTTGTGTACTCTGTGCTCCTCATTATCCTGGCACAGTCAGCTCTGTAGATGTCTCCTCTATGAGCCTTTGATTCTCTTGAGTGTTGTGCAGTGCAGCAAGTTGGCTCCTAGGATCAGCAGTTTTGTTCTTGAGGTGTTTAGCAAGTTGATTTACTGTGCATGTGCACACTCTTAAATGTCTTCATCCAGCCAGACCCACATCTTGCAGCATTGGTGTGTTAGACAGCGGAGCTTCCTATTTCCTTTTTGTGCCAGAACACCAATTCCTAACCAGTCTCCCAGCAGATTCCAAGGGAAGTGAGACTGAAGCGAACCCTCCCAAATAACATATGTTCAGGCCCAGCTCAGACCTGTAATCTTAAATGCAGTAGTTTGTGAAAAAATCAGTAGGTACAAAAATGTAAATGGCATATTTTAATTTTCCTTAAAGATCTGAAGGAAGATATTTTATAAGCACTTCATATTAAGTGCTTCTAAACAAGGAGGTAGTTGAAATAGTAGCTAATCAGTTGGGAAAACTGTAATTCTTTCCAAAATTAATAGAAGTGTAGAGTTGAAGGAAAATGGTAGCGTGAAAGCAACCACACAGGTAAACCAGAGATTTCCACTGTCTGAACACTGGATCAGTATTCTCCTCTGATCCTTCTGGAAACACCTCAGTTTGGGAAGGTATCCACTGTCTCACACAGCCCAGTGTTATTAGAAACATAACTGGGGCACATACCCACTCCATTTGCAGCCTCATTTCCTGAGTACAGTTTGTTACCACAACTTAGAAAAGAGGGATGGCAAACTAGTTTAGGAAAAAATCAATTTGCCATCAGATTAGAAATCAACTGTAAACATGTTGAAGAATTCTTTTTTTTTTTTCCACTACTGCTCTGCCTTTTTTTCACAATCTGTTGTGGTGTCAGACTTATTTTGACAATACTTGTAGAACTTGTCATATTAGCAAAGTTAGCAAACAGAACGAGCACATGCATAGCAACAGCTGTAGTCCAGCAAGAGTCAAAATAACCGGCCACAGGTATTCACAAAGAACCATCCACACTGGAGTTGCCTAAATCCAAAATATCCCCAGCAGTCTCCAGAGTACTTGTAGTTTTATTTAACTAGGAACTGCCCTTCAACCTGGAACAATCTACTCCAAACTTTGAAATAGAGAATAAAGACAAAAGAAAAAAAATCAGATTATATATATATATATATATACACACACACACATAAGGATTTATTTTTGCCATGATAGTGTCACTCAGTTATTTCTACCTCCGTGAAAGTGCTTCATAAAAAAGGGTCTACGTTAAATTCAATACAATGACAGGATTTATTTCATGTTATATAACAAACTCAGAAATGCTTGTTTAAAAACAAAATAAACCCCATAATCCACTAAGACTGTAAATTGGTGGGGTTGGAACAATCTTTTCATTATTCTTGTCTACAGAGCTTAATACAATGAGGCCTCAGTTCTCTGCTAACGTCTCTAGGTGTTAACACAATGCTATTAAATCTACTCAATAGCCAAAGATGCAGTCAGTGGATTTATGTGTCTCATTCCTTTGGAAATGGCTGAATCTCACAGAATAGTTTAATGACCAGATTTTTCAGCTGCAGTGTCTGATTTTGCACGTACATCAGATAGTGTGCATCTATTTATGCAAATCGTCATCCGATTTATATGCACAAAATGGACATGCCCAGGGACTCCTGTTTGTGGCACTGAGCTGTGCTGGGAGGGGGAAAGGGTGGGCTTTGGGTGCCAGGGTCATGCTGTAGGAAAAGAGCAGGAGGCATACTCATGCTTCAAATTGCTGCTTTTCTGCCCTCAGTTTTCTGTGAGACTGACTGGAGTTTCACTTTCTGGCCCTGCCTTGATCTGCCTTTATTTTTACACCAGAAAAGCACTAGTTTAGTGGAGTTAGCTTTCTCTGCTGCTGATGTGGAAGTGGATTAGGCCTGACAAGCCTATTTTCCTCTAAGAAAAGCAGAGCCAGGCTCACGCTGGCTCACGGACATGTCTGAGGAGCTGTTTCTGGCACTACCTATTTCTCTACCTGATCCTGAGCCTGCTTAAAAAGGAGGCACCTGCTGCATCGTCCCCAGTGCGAGTGCAGAGCCTGAACCGGGGGCTCGCTGACCTGCCCCCAGCCCTGCCTGCTCAGAGCCCGTCCTGACCCTCCTCCCACAGCTCCTCAGAGCCAGTCCCGGCTGCCACGGAGGCGCCTTCTGCCCTCACAACGGGCTGATGCCAGCAAAGCCCTTTGCAGAGGAAGCAGAGAGTCACTGCCTTGGTGGAGCTGTGGTTTCCTCTGGTGCCATCCTTCTCTCTCTCCAGGTATCCTAGATTTTTATCTCTGCGTATATTTTTTTCTTTTTTTCCTCCCCAACAGGTAATTTTCCGTGAGGAGTTGCTACTCCCCCCCCTCACGCTGCCCTCCCTCAAACCCAGGCTCTGCTCTTCTCATGGAATACACTCAGCAAGCCCTGGATATTTGTCTTTCCTATGGACACACACACTTTTCCCCACAGGATACACTTGTTTTTCCACCTGGACATACTATTTTGTATTTTGTCCCCACTGGGCACACCTTTCCACCGATATGTTAGTTTTCTCCTGGATATGCTGTTTTTGCCCTCAGTGGATGTGCTACTTGTTCCTTCGTTGGACACACGTAGGGAAGACTAAAGGAAATGGCCTCAAGGTAGTGAAATGGCCTTGAATTGAGGCATGGGAGGTTCGGATTAGAGATAAGGAAAGAATGTTTCCAGCATTAGGATGGTCAGGCACTGGAATGGGAGGTGGTTGAGCCACCATTGTTGGAGGCGCTTAGGCGGCACTGGGTGATGTGTTTGAGGGTTTTAGGGGAGGCAGGGCTCACGGCTGCCCTCGCTGACCCCAAAGCTCTCTTCCAACCTTGGCCATTCTTACGGCCTGTCCCCATCCTCCCCGGGCTTGGCTTCTCTTCCGACGAACACACCAGCTGTTTGTCTTTGGTCGTTTAACTTTGCCCTCCGCAGCGGGCTGAGGGACACGCTGGATGCCGAACCAGCCCCCTCCTCTTTTCCTCCCCATCCCCTCGGTGGGGCGGCGCCTGCCCCTTTGAGGCGGCGCCTGTCCCTTTAAGGCGGCGCCTGTCCCTTTAAGGCGGTGCCTGTCCCTTTAAGGCGGCGCGTGCCCGCGCGCGGCGGGGCGGGGCGTGTCGGCGGCGCGCGCTTCACCTGCAGCCCGGCGCGGGCAGCGGGAGCGGAGCGGGGCGGCAGCGGCGACCCCCGGCCCCGGCCCTGCGAGCCCACCGGGGCCATGAGCACCGGACCGAGGGTGCCGCTGCTGCTGGGGCTGCTGCTGCTCCTCCGCCTTCCTCCCGGCTGGGGCTCGGCGGCGGTAAGTGGGGCGCCCCGCCGGGCGAGCATCACCCCGTGCGGGGAGGATGAGGAGGAGGAGGAGGATGAGGAGGTGGTGGTGGTGGTGGTGGTGGGGATGCTCCGCGCCCAGCCCGAGGTGCCGCCGCGCCGCAACTTCGCGGCGCTCGGGGAGAAGAAGGGTGGTTGGTGGGCGCTGCGGGTGCCGCCGCCGCTCCGCCGTTTCGCCCTCTTTTTTTTCCAAAAATCGTCGCTGCGGGGTTTAATTGTTAAATCTTTTTAAAAGCTGTGCCTCCGCGGTGCCGGCGCAACTTGCCCTCCGCTGCTGCGCTCCGCCGGAGAGAAACTTCACGGGCAGCCCCCGCGGCCGCGCAGCGCTGCGCTCCCCGCCGCCCGCAGCGCACAGCAAGCCCGCAACTTTTATTTTTACAAGCCCCCTGAACGCACCCGAGTGGGCCTGGACCGTGCTGGGGTGGGGGGGTGATGGTCTGAAAAGTTTGGGATTTTGGGGGCTTTATTCCCACCCCTTCTGAAATGAAGGGGTTTCTGTAGAATATCAACAAGCGCCGGAATGCGTGGCTGCGGTGTTACGGAGCGAGCGGGGCGGCTGCTGGGTTTGGGGCTGGACTGGCTGCGGGAACAAGAGCCGCTTATTTTGCTGCCTCAATCCCCCGGTGCCAAGTTGAATCTGAGAAGATGTCCCGAGCCCTGGGGAGGCTGGTGGGTGCGCAGGAATAGCCCCGACGCGCTCTCGTCTAGCGAGCACCGCTGTAATAAGGGGGTGATTTCAGATTCAAAGCCTGTTATCTTCATTGAGACCCTTTGAAATGTTTCCTAATGGCAACATCTTGCCAGCGACGGTCAGAGCCCACAGAGCCGCCGCTTGCTTGCGCTTCCCATGCAGTAGCTGGCATCCGTCTCCCGAGCGTGATTTCTAGCCGAGTACGTTGGCTTGCGTTCTGCTTACTAAGCTCGTCTGAAAGGACCCTTCGCTCCGGTTTCCCTTCTGTCTCTCTCTCTAATGCAGCATCGTCTGTGTCCGGGAGCGTTTCGGGGGGCTCGGGGGAGCTGCGATGCTCCCCGGGGAGGCAGGTGCACGCCTGCAGTTGCACTTTCCCGGGGAAGTGCCTCTCCCGGTCCCCTGGCTTCAGCCTGCGCGGCTGGGACCGGAGGCGTCGGAGGTGCAGCCGGCATCGCTGAGCGATGCCCTGGCTGGCTCTGCCGACAGCCCAGGCGCGTTAGAAATTCCCTGCCACCAGCACTTGTTTGTGCGTAAATCGCCTGGCACTCGTTAGGCATAAATCACGGGCTTGTGTGCTGTCAGAGAGTTGGTTGGAGTTGGGGTCTGGGACCTTCCTTGCCGGGGAATCCCAAGGAGCGTGGACTGCTGTGACTGGACTACCTTGTCCCTGTGGCAGGGGCTGGATCCCCTCTGTGCAGTCCGAAGTTGCAGCTGAATGTTTAGCTGGATGCTTCCCCCTGGATCCTGGCACATTGTGCAGGAGAATATGCATTGATACATTTTTTTGATGGAGATCCCCTCCATCCCCTCTCACTGCTGGGGCAAACGCAGAGCCTGTAGGGTCCCAGAGGCAGCAGCAGGTAGAGCCTTGGAGGCTGCTGCAGGCTGAAGGGGGAGGAAGGGTGTCTCTACCTGCTCGCAGGCTCCTGAGGCTGCTGTGAGCTGGGTATTTCTCCCCCTTTCTGTCCTGTGCTTTGCCCAGTTTCTCAATAGCAAACCTCAGTGATCTGGATGTTGCAACATCAGGCCTTTTCGTGTCTCCAGTGCGAGCAGAGCTCGCCTTGATGAATTGCTGCTCTTTGTTTCCTCCCCTCTTCTGACAGTGCCCAGTATCCCAGCCTTCCTACAAACAATGCTCTCTTGTAGTCAGGCAACTATTTGCTGGCCCATTTTATTTTTGCAGCTACAGTATGGATCCACTCCAACAGATAGGCACTCTAACACCAGCAGCTTCTGCATGCACACTGCTTTACTGTGCAGGTTTGCCCATGCCTAAAATACCTCATCACTGGGTGCAAAATGTTTTCCCAAATGACAAAAGTCATGGTGTGCCTTTTCCTTGTTTTTGCAGGCACACAATGGGGATCTTACAGTTAGACCCACATGCAAGCCTGGCTTCTCAGAACAAGACTACACAGCATTCGTCTCCCAGAACATCATGGAAGGGCAGAAGTTACTCAAAGGTAAGTGGAATAAAAAGCTTAATAGCTTCTGCAATAACTGTATTTTCAGGAGGTGAAAGAAGGCTTAAAGATGCTGGTTTTGATGGTGAAATTGTCTGCAGAATTATGTTTGTAGGAGGATGAAACACTAAGTGGTTTACCTGAGCACAGTTTTGAATACAGATGAATCACTGGAAGTCCGCGTGCTGTCTGCTTCAGGTGGATTGTTTGCTGTAGTATCCAAGGTCATCACTCTTAAGTCTCCCACTCCCACCCCGTCTGAAGGAGCTCTACATTTGATATTTTAGAAAGTATTTTTATGTATGAAATTCAAAGATCCCTAAATTATCCCTGCTTTGAAATGCATGATAAAGCAGACGTTGTTGTTGGAAATGTGGTAAACAAGCCTACAGACATTCTGTTCACAAATGTGGCATTCATTTTCATTACTGCCCCACTGACAACATGAAAACATAGGCAAAAAAGAAACTACCAATTAGCTTTATAGTAATTGCAGGATTATAACCAGTTTTGTGATTGCAAACTCTAAGACGTCTTCATAATCCAAATAACAATAGATTATCCTGTGTATTGATCTGTCTCCCTTTCAAGTTAAAAATAATTAAACTTTATATTTGCATGACACAGAAAAACAGTGTTTTACTCCAAGAGAATTGTTGAAGATCAAAATCCACCCCTTCAGCACCTCCAGGAAGTTGGGGAGCACATCAGGACGATGCTGTACTAAAGGGTTTATAAACCCTTTGCTGCTTTCTCCTGCGTACATTTACTCACATGGATCTCTGTGCCAGAAAGCTGGGATTTCTGCCTTCCTCCAGAGCAAACACCTGCTCTGTTACTTTGATTTTTCTCAGAAGAGATGGAGAGTTGTCAGTGTTCTCTCTGGCTTCAGCAGAATCCAGGACTGGACATTTTTGCTCTACATGAGCTGGCAATCAGTCTTGTTTCTGAGCCCAGTTAGTGTTGCAGTTCAGGAATTCTCTTGCCTGGCCTGGCATCAATTAGTATATGTTGGGGAGTTTGCTTTTAGTTTGAAAGGTAACCAAATGAGGAACAGGCACAGACAAGCCCAGCAATACAGCAGCATTGAAGAGACCAAATCCCAATCATTTACACACATAATAGCAATTTCCACCAAATATTTACCCTGGCTTTACGGGTCAGTCTGGAAACTGAGTAGATTTCATGCTTTCTTAGCTTTGGAAATTATTTGATAAAAAATGTTCTCAAAGTGCTGTAAAAAGCCACGTCGTAAATATATTTGCTCAGAAGAGTATTTTTTGCAGTTTAGTACTTGATAAATTGCCCTGTGTGTTTATGGAGGTGGCCAACAGGGATGGAGCAGAAGGTCTCTTTAGAGGCATTAGCTGGCAGTGACTTTCAAGACAGCACAGTGGCTGTAATTTCATTTCAGTTTTAAATGATAATTTTTAAATGTGAAATTATATTTACATAGGCTGTCAAGTTGATTTGAATGAAAATATATTTCTATTTAATATTATCCTTTAGGGACCAGCTGTAGCTTTATGTTAGTCATGGCAAACCTGCATGATTTAGGGCTGAACTTGCCCTGGGGACATTATGTATCCAGGCCCCACTTGTAAGATTCATGTCCTGATAACATTGTCACAAGTTCCATGATTTGTAAGCAATTTTGTCAACCAAAGGAGGAAGAAAAAAGTGCAAATGCTGTGTTTGCTAATAAGTAAACTATAATCTAAATGCTGCGTTTGCTAATAAGTAAACTATAATCTTTACACCTTTTAATCTGCAGTCAAATACATGCTGTTGTTTATCATAGGAAGCAAATATATCTAATTAATTTATACAATAACGGGCGAGAAGATTCTTCTTCATGCTCGTGTTGTTTTTTATATATACTCTAGCATGCAAAATTGGTAGTTTTCCAGTTTAGGTTTAATTTTACTTCCTAACACTTGATATGTCTGAAGCATAAAATGTTTATCTCTTTCTTCCATCTGGGTGAAGTATTGTACAATAGTTCAGACCAAAAATGGGTTCAGATTGCTTACATTATCATGTTTGATAGATTGACATATGTACTGTTTCACACCATCTTACCACGCAAAGCTTTGCTGCCAGCTACCACCATCTTATTCATCAGCATTCAGTAATTCATCTTCGGGCCAAATGGGACTGTTTGCCTGAAAAAATAAAAGTGGGCAGGAATTCACCTGTCAGTGCTTTCAGGGAATTTGCGGGGGTGGGGGGGGAAGCATGTATGTAGCTCAGATGGCTCTCGGGGGATTCCAGTGAGCAAACTTGAGGGCTTTATGGTGCATAATTCTCACTTTGTCCTGAGGAAGGAGATGTGGGACAGTTTATACTGCCTAGAGGTTTGTTCATCAGAAATCAGGGAGTATGTAGAGCTCAGCAGAGCGGTGAACTTCCACCACCCGGGGAGGTTTGGGTGTTACATGGATCAGGATAAGCTGCGTGGCAATAAACCCAACATTCTATGATTCTATCATTTCCCTTTTAAGCTTTGTAATATCCAGCTCTCAAATGTATGCAGTGTTATGAATGTATCAAAATGAAAGTGTTTATAGTATTCTAGGTTTGAATCAAGTTAAATAGATAATGACTGCTTATAATTGGCCTATTCCAATGGAAATAGCTTAGCCTTAATTTGACAACAAGAGCTTTTACAGAGTCATTGTTTTATTATAAGTATGCCGTAAGCTATTAGCTACTACTTTGTGGTTCATCTTATTTGCCTGAGTCAGCTCTCTAACATGCTCAAAACATACAGATTCTAGCAGGAGCTATTTGTTACACAGTAATTAACTTGTTTATGATAAATGGATGGGAAAAATGTCACGGCATTTTGTTTTATGTATAAATGAAAGGCATCTGCATTCTAAAAATTCCATGTTAATTAGGCTTAAAATAGTTTTCCCCAGCAGTGCCACAAGTACCACACATTGCACATCACTGCCAGCACTGTGGCCTGAGGATGGGGTATTAGCTGAGGTGATTTGTGAAGCCAGTGCCTGCCTTAGAAATGCCGTCCCTGCGTCTCCTAATGAAAGTTACTGGGGTGTAATCTGTTATATTTTTTTGTCTGTTTCTGTTTGCAGGATAATAAACTTAGTCTTGATCACTCATGCACGATAGTGTTGAAAATAGGTTTGTTAACTATCTTCTTCTTTAGCCTAAGGGGAAAATCTCAAAGCCTGCAGTATGGCAGAGGATCATTGCAGCACGGGTATCTTTTTCTCTTTGTTAATTATTAATGTTAACTTAACATGGTGAGAACATCGGTCCTGAGGGGTGGGGAGCAGTGACATCCAGTGCTGCACCAAAGGCACTTCAGCAGGGACTGGTGGATCCAGGATCCCTGAGTGTGAACTCACCTGTAAGGGAGTGATGATGAATAGTGGCCTCTTGGGGAAAGAGAGAAACAAGGAGTTAGGATGCTGAAAGCGGTGTGCAGTGTGATCTAAGGGGGACTGATACTCTTGGTAGTGGGTTTTTGCCCTTTTCCATTTTTTGTAGGGTTCTTTAAAGATTGTAATTAATAAAAAATGCATTTTCCAAAATGAGAAGCTCAGGTTTTATTGGTGTGCTGTGAGTCTGTGGCAACTGGGAGTGGATGGAATGACATCAAGGTATTAAATGGATTATATCTCCAGTGCAGAGCCATCGCAGCACATCACTCCCAAATACACCTAGACGAAACAGTTCACAGCTTTACCTTCCATCAGCACAAGCAGCTGATATGTACAGCCCCAGTTTTTCTGTGCATCTCTTCATCTGCAGTGGTTCATGTTTCTGGTGCCCACCCTAAGCAGTGCCTGTAGTGATGTAGCAGGATAACTTCACTTGTGTAGGTAGCTACGTTTGGGTAAGTGTGTGGAAGCACAGTTTATTTTCATATGGGAAGATGAATAAACTCTGCCAGCATGTTCTGCTTTAAGCAAGTGTATGAAGCCAAAGGTAGCCAAGCTCATGCAGATGTATAAAAATGTAATTGCTTCCATACTAGGATTTTGACTAGCATTATTTTTTGTTGGAAATGAATAAAATGCATAAAAGGTTTACTGAAATACTTGCTTTTTCATAGTGTTCAGTACGTAGACTATCTCTTTTAAGCTTTTTAGAGGTAGGATGTTCTTCGTGGTTGAAAGCTTTTGTTCTCCCAATGAGGTCTCAAAACCTCCATCTACTGAGCCCTCATCACATCTGATGTTAAAACTTAGGAAGGCTGTGTATACTGTTTAAAAACCATGAAACAGACAGATCAAGGAACCCCAGCATCCACTATCTTCAAGGGATAGTGTAGGCTTCCCACTTTTCCTGGGTTTAGAGTCCAGAAAATACACAGGAACCCATCTGCTGTTAATTTTGGTAGGAGCTTGGTTCCCACAGGGTTCTGCAGGTCGAGGTCTGCCCCTGAAGAGTGTGTGGGAGGATGCCTGTGGCCTCCTCTGCCCACAGTCACCCCTGTGTCTGCTGAGTGCCCTTTGGTGTGTTGTACAAGTCGTTTTGGAAAGGGAAGACCATGAGTAATACTGGGATTTGTTCTGGTGTGTGATGGGTGTTTTGAGCACCTCTCAAGGGTTGCTGGTCCTCAAAGCAGCTCTGCTGCAGAGCTGCTGAATTAGCCAGTGCCTTCTCCAAGCTGCTCCCAGTTTAAAAAGCAGAGAGGCTTTCCCATTCATGTTTTCATTATTTTCTGCTCTGTGATTTTGCATGAAAAGCAGTTACTGAAGTTATCGTACATGTAATTAGCTTCACAGTTCCCTAATAAAATCTGAAAGTAGGAGAAAGTCCACCGGGAATGCAGAACTCTTTCCCTAACCTTTCTTCCTTCCTTTCTTGGAGGAAAAAGAGGGAGGCAGACATCAGCTCTCTGTGCTGAGCTTGTACATGCGCCAGTGAAGCTGCCTCTCAGAAAACTCTTCTCGCGTTCCGCAGGACAGCTTCTTTTAAAAGCAGTTTCTCATGATGGGCAAGTTGCAAATCAAAACCATGATTTCAATCATGAGTTCCAGGGGAGACCCAGAAAGAGCTGCTGCAGATTGGGGAACTGCTGATGCCTATTTATTTTTAATGTTGTTCTTCAGATCCAACTTCTGACACAAAAATGATGCTTAAGATGACGTTTTTATCTAAATAAAATTGCAGTTAATGAGACTGGAGTAGTCAATAACACTCTGTAGAGTTAATCCCCTTACAGTGTTTAATAACTGTATATATTGCTTTCTAGTTCAGAGCTTTGAACCAAATTCCTCAAACCCAAGTAAAATTACTTTTTTCTGCATTCTGGGGAGTTAACTGATTTTTATCTGAATAAATCTGCTTCTCCAACAACAGGCTTGAAGCTTCTCTCTTTCTGCAGGGATCTGTCTGTTAAAGAACTGCACTGCTTCAAATTAGGCACTCTAAATATGTATTAAGGAAGAAAATGAAACAACAATTTCTGTTGAATAATTTATTCATTTCTTTATCTATGCTTGGGCTTTTAGGAAATATGCCATGTCTGGAACAGTATCAATTTGTTATTTATTGTGAAATACCTGTTGTTTTGGACTCGAAACTGATAATGTTGGGTCTTTTAAGGTTAGAAGATGTTAATTTTGAAGTCAGTTCTTTGTACAGGAACTGACTGTCACTGACAGAGCTCATGATCTCTGATCTCAGAGAGCAGATGCTGAAAGCATTCTGGAAATTATGGTTTTTGCATGTGGCAATTGAAACTTACTTATTCTAGCAGTGAAATATTTTCTTGCATAATTTTCATTGACCTAATGCCAGTTCTCATTGCCTAATTTCATTGATATTTATGTGCAGGCCTCCTTCTGCCTTTATTTCTACCCTGGAAATGAGTGTAGTGTTTAGAGGTGGCTTATTTCATTGCAAACTCAAGCTGGTGAAGTACTTGGTTCGACAGCAGCATGGGCCATGTGCACAACTCATAAAATATTTGAGCAATATAGATAATACTTAAAAGTCTTATGTGAAGGGCAAGAAGAGATTAAAACTACAGAGGATAGGATTTCATTAGAAATCTGCATCTTAGTATTTTTTCATGCAATGACTTTGAGTAACACAGGGAAAGAAGGGACTTTCTGTTTGATTTGAGGTTACTGGTATATTCAGAATTGGTGCTATTGCTGTATCAAACTGACTTTTTTATTTTTAGGCAAATGGAAATAGTAAGAACCAAGCCCAGAAAGTGGTGTTTGAAAAATAAAGACCAGTATTTGCCTCTGGGAACTCCAGTTCTGAATGGTTTGACAAAAGGTTTGAGAGGAACCTGTGCCAGTGGTTAGAGACAGATTTCTCCAGGATCCTGATGTGGAGCGCTGCACTAGGAATCTCTGCTGGCTCCATGGACTCGATTGCATCTGTTCTTGTGTGTGTAAACCTTTTTGTGCACTAGCTGGAGGTTCTGAAGAGGATTTAGCTTTACATTTAATTTTCCTTTTGGTTCCTCAATAACCCCCCAGTATTGCTTTTTGAGGTAAAACCCAGAAATGTCCTTGGCCAGCCTTGCCATCAGAGGGTTTTCTTAATGCTCACTATTCTGTGATACATTGTTTCTTATGTTTTGTTTTAATATTTATTTATTAGTATTTCTGAAAGGAGAGGCTGAGAGCACTGGGATTGTTTAGCCTGGAAAAGAGAAGTCTCAGGGGGAGACTTTATCATTGTGGATAAATACCTTGGGAGAGTGTGTCAGTGACAGAGCCAGGCTCCTCTCAGTGGTGCACAGAGAAAGGGCAAAAGAAAATGGGCACAAACTGAAATGCAGGACATTGCACTTAAATGTGGGATGAAACTTAAAGTGTGAGGGTTGTCAGACACTAGGAGAGGTTGCTCGGAGATGTCATGGAGTCTCCATCCTTGGAGATCCTTGGAATCCAACTGGGCATGGTCCTGGAGCCTGCTCTGGCTGACCCTGTGCTGAGCAGCTCTGCAGAGGAGCCATCCAGCCTCCACTGTGCTCTGAGCCTGTGGAACACTTTGCTGGTGAATAGAAGAGAAGGCAAAGGGATGAACTGAGCTTTTCTGCAAGCACAAATCACACAGCATTAAATAAAAACATTGCAATAGCCTGCAAAACATGATCCTTACTGGGAAATTGTGTTTCTTTAATTTCTTGGAAGCATAACCTCCAAAGGGAGAATAATTGAAACACCAGGGACCAGCACTCTGCTGTTTGCTTCCATTAATGTCCAGACTTAACCTAGGCATAGTTTGTCTCCTGGCATAAGGAAATGTTACATTTAAATTGAAAAAGCTCTTGGTTTCCTCTTTATTTTTAGTAGAATAAAGGAGAACATACAGAGTCCCCGTTTTCCCCAGATATTTGTCATTAGAACTGGCTACTTCGCTTCTTTCAGCAGAACGTTTCTCAGGCGAGTTTTTTGCAATATGAAAACCAGTTGGGTTGAACAAGATTTCTTTTTGCCACAGGCTTACGATTTTTCTTGCTTATATTCATTACTCCTAATTTATACATTAATTTTGGATTGCAGTTGCACAGAGGGAGAGAGAAGTGGCAAATGTTCTGGCATATGGGCTGCGCTGTCGTTGGAAGCAGCGACTTTCAGCCTTGCCTGCTGCCCCACACCTTGTGACCCCAGGCTCCAGCATTTCTCTCTGCCAGCCTCTGCAGATTCCTGCTTTCTGCTCCCTTCCAATACAAGATTTTAATTGTTTTTTGCTTTGCCCTCGCTGCGTTCCTGCCACTGTTCCTTGCCACTTGCCAGAGTTTTGTAATAGACAGCCAGTGGCAGTATCTCAGCTCCCTGCTCGTTGTGCTGTGCAGGAGCTGCTGCTCGGAGGGGTCACATAAGCTACAGCCTATTAACATTAGCATGGAAATAGCAGCCACTGTGTGGAACAGACTGTGGGGATGTTGGAAGCTCCTCCAAGGACCCTGAAGATATGTATGGGCCACCCATGAAGGAGAAAAAAATAAAATGGATGCCCTTTCTGCTTTGAAATGAGCCAGTCTGTTTCATTGATACCCAGAAGCACTGCAGTCATTAAAGGCTATTACTGTGCCTATTATAAATCACAATTTTCTAGCAGTTCGTAGGTTAGTCACAAAAATTACTCTTATTCTGAAATTTTGTTACACTGAGTTTGTCTAGTAATAATTCCAATCCTTATTAAATGAAATTGTCTTTAAAATAATTATGAATGTAGCAATTTTCCAAAGATAAATATTCAAGATTACAAAAATCGTTCCATACAAAAGCTATGGTTTGGCTTGTCTGCCAGTTCTTGTCTAGAGAATCATAAAAGGCAGGTCAGTGAAACAAATGTCTGTTACTTCACCACATAGCAGGAAAAGCATATGGGAATTATTGGTATATGAAGGAAAAACATCGAGAAACAAGCTTGGGAAGATGGTGGGAAATAAAGAAATTGCTACAGTTGATAAAGTGCAAATCAGGACTAGTTTAAAGCATAAAATTTGATAACCTGTTTGTTCCTGATGCAGTCAGAGGTGGTGAATAGATCCTGAGTGTTTGATACCTGCCCTGGAGGAGCTTCTGGTCATACAGTTCCTTCCAGCGAGTCTCACTGATGTCACTGAGAGCTGTTTGTGATATTACCTGGACCTGTGTGTTGGTGCTTCACACACTCCTAGAGAAACAGGGCTGGGGGAGCTCAAGGGGGTGTCTAATCCCTCTCCCTCCTTGGGGCAGGAGCAGCTCCTTTGCAATAGCTTTGTCCCTGATGTGGTCCTGAAGATCCACTCATAGGGACCAAAGCCAATATAGGATATTGCTTCCCTTCCCTTCCTCCATGCGTAAGCTGACACTCTCTTGCTGCAATTTAAACCTGTTGCTATTTGTCATAGACACACAGAACAGTTGAGGAATTTTTTTTTTTCTCTCTCTCCCCTCAACATTCTTGAAAATATTTTTTTTTGTCTTGTGTAGGCTGAACCCCTCATTTGTTCGCTTTCATGTGTCATGCTTGGCTCCCTCCTCTGAGCCCTTCCCTTTGTTACTGACGTGATACTCCAGTTGCTGTGATGATGCCAGCCAGGGCTCGCAGTGCTCAACAGCCACAAAGTATTACTTTGCCTGTTTTGCAGGCAATACTCCAATTGATTTATCTAATGTGATGATTGCTTTTTTTCTTAACAGTATGATACTGTTGACTCATGTTCAGCTTGTGATCCAGTGTAACCTCCCACATCGTTTTTTGATGAACTGCTACCTACCCAGTCATTTTCTATATGTGTAGTTGATTAATCCTGCTGAATCGTGTTACCTTGCTCCTCTTCCATTGAATTACATCTTTCTTTTTTTTTTTTTTAATTGGCCTTATCTGACTTCTTAGGACTGTTTTGAATTCTAATCTTGACCTCCAACAGCACTGCAGTTGCATCCTGCCTGTTTATGTTTTGCAGATGTAACAAGCATATGTTGCCTTCCTTGCTCTGTTCTGTTAATAAACACATTGAACAAACCCAATTCAAAACAGGCTGTGGCAAAGCCCATGTGATGGAACCTTCTGCTCTGACCATGAGCCATCAAGACATGCTCTGGATAAAGTTATTTCAATAACCCAAATTCAAATGGTGGCTTGTAAATTGAGCCTTTTATGTTGAGTATCTGGGATCTGCAGGAACACAATTCCAAATGTCTTCATTTGTCAGTACTTTTTCTGACTTTTATGTGAATTACAAATTTTGGGATCTTTGAAGCAATCCTGGTTAAAAGCCTGGGATAGATTAATGCAATTTAAGTGCACTGCTGTCGCTCTGGGAGGGGAAGGAATGCTGGAATTCTCTGTTCTGTTGGATTGTTTAAATGCCCCAGGACCAGAGGTCTGTCCAGGCTACAGGACAAGATTTCCAGGTTGGCCTCCCTCAGGATGCTGGAGGTCTGCTGAGTAGAAGAGATTTTTATTGACAGAGCTGTTACTAGGAGTGAAAGAACGGGAATAAATTAAAGCTAAACTAGTAAGTGGGAGTGTTGTACCTCTGTGTGGAGTGTGCACTCTCTGGTTTACTCTCTTTCCACTGTACTGGTGGCTGAGGATTTTGATCTTTTGCCTCGTCCCATTTCCCATCCTGGAAGTCCTCTCATCTCGTAAGGTGTGGAAAGCAACGTGCTTGTCCTACACAAACCTGCACTCATTGTATCATATCTGTATTATTCATAGAGCTTTCCAGGAGGCCTGGCCCACAATTAAATGTTTTATTGTTTAATATCTCTTTGATTTTGCCCATCATGCCCATGTGTTTTTGGTAACTGAAGAAAGCCAGATGCTTGCTGCTCCCTGTGCTGGGGGAAGAGACTCCCTCTGCTGAAAACACCTCATTCTGGAGCATCTCAGCTTAGGGGGGGAGAAAGAGTAGGCCTAGAGGGTTGCCAGTATTTTGCTCTTGGTGAAAATGGTTCCCTGGGGAGTCAGAAAAATTCGTGGTTTCAGGTCCTGTGTGCCTTGCTACTTGTCTTTTAGAAGCCTAATTATTGCTGGCTGGTTGCTTAGCTCCCTTGAAAACAGAAGGTTTACACAATTACACATGAAAGGCAACTGTTTTGCTCATCTCCAGAAGCTTTAAATATTTTTATTTTGTGCCTGAATTATTTGGGAAATTATACTTTCATTTATTTATTTTTTCATGGGCTTCTGAATGTTTTTCACTTGATTCAGCGCCTCCTTTTGACCCTCCATAAAGGATAAAGAAATGTGGGTAAATGGCATTATAAGAAAAGGATTTTTCATGTTGTTCGGATTTTTCCTTTGCCTGTGGAGAGAAGGGACAGGTTCAGGATGAAGAAAAATATGTGTACAGTTGATAGGATGAAGGAGAAACTATAGGTCAAGGCAAGATTTGGAGTGATGAAATATTCAAGGTTTGCAGCTATCAAAAATGCTTGGATTGCACCCAAAGATTTCCCTGCACTCTGTTCAAACTACAAGAAGAGACCCTCATCAGGAGGAGTTCAATGATCTCTGGAACACTAAACTCTAGATGCCTGTTCAAATAACTGAATAGCAGATTGATTATCTCTGTGTAAAGTTTACTGAAAGATTTTTCTTTTTTTTCTTTTTTTTTTTTGTTTGCCTGGAGTCTCAGATATAAGAGAAACTCAAAAGGCTGGTTGCTACACCTGCTAACAAGCAAGTTATTCCAATTAGACAGGGTGGTTTTGATACCTCTTGACTAGAAGAAAGTGGGAGAGGTTTAGGTTGGGTAGTAGAAACATTTCTTCACCAAAAGGGTGGTTAAACATTGGCACAGCTGCCCAGGGCAGTGGTGGAGTCACCATCCCTGGAGGGCTTTAAAAGATGTGTGGGTGTGGCACCTGGGCACATGGCTTGGCAGTGCTGGGGCAATGGTTGGACTCGATGATCTTGGAGGGCCTTTCCAACCCAAACAATTCTGTGATTGAGTGAAACCCACGCAGAAGGGTTATGTGGGGCAGTGGGCAGTTGGAAATGTTTGGGTTTGTGTTAACAGAGGTTTAATGTCACACTGATCACTGAATACCCATGGCATGAGACTGTGGGAATTCCTGTGAGTGGTGAATGAACTGTGGTGGTTTGGCAGAGCTCAGTGCAGAGGATGCATTTTACTGGAATGACTTTTCCTAGTATTTTCAATAAACCAAAGTTTTATTTTCCCTTTCTACTGTGAATTGAGACATAATGTTGGCTGTACCCTGTGAAACAGCAGCAGAACTGAGCAATAGTGGCACAGCCAGTGTTACCTATACAATAATACAGCAAGTTTCATTGCCTGGGAAGACATGATGACAAAGCAAAGTTCTGTTAATGCAGCAGTTGTGTCCTTTGGCAGTGCTGTAAGAGGAAGAGTTTAACATCTGTGGAGTAGGGCTGTTCTGGAAAAAAAAAATAGAAAATTAAAATAATGGTGGGTGGGAAAGAGAGATGTGGAATGTTGAGTGCCTGGAGCCCTGGGTACCCCACAAAACTGCTGGGCCGTGGCTCACATTGGGTGGGGACAATGCCAGAAGTATTAGGGAGCCTTAAAAAAGACAATATTTCTGCAACAGATTATTAACAGTCTGAGTGATTTCTTGACCTTTCGTCTGCATTGGGGTCCCTTGTGAACAGTCTCATTGCAGTATGTCTGTCTGCACCTCCACCAGATATTGGTAGGGAATCCACCCACGGAGAAGCCTCCGGTTCCTAGGAAAGTTGTCCTGAAAAAGGAAACAAACAAATGAACAAACCCAACAACAAAATGTAAAGAAAAAGCCTCAAGGTTATACATGAAAATCAGTAACACATGCTCAAAAATGCTAATATGTGGTGAATGTCAATTAAGAACTTCCCCAGGTAATAAATAGCTTAGGAGGTATAAAATTTAATACTCCTAAAATTGCAGAAGTCTTTGAAGAACACATTTAAATTGGACTCACTGGAAGAAGGAGATTTAACACTGACCTGTTCAGAGGTGAAGAGTAAAAAAGGCACGATGGAGTGAGGCTGCATGTCTTCAGTATAGCAACACTTCGGCTCAAGTTTTTCTTGCCTTAGTTGGCTTTTGAAACAGTTTTAAGTTCTTGTGTAACACACGAGCTGAATTGCACTAGTACCAGTGTCCTCTTTATTTATAAGCCTATTTTTAGGTGTTTCTGAAGGCTCAGCTGGCTGGGGAGTGGGTCACTGTGCCACAGGAAGAGTGAAAAGCCCCTGTGTGTAGTTTTTCCCATGGCCATACCTACGGGTTCAGCTCACTGTCGGTCTTAAAGTGTAAAAGCTGCTGCCCTTTTAAGGATCTCAGGCACCACATTCTGACTTGCCTTCTGTTCTCTCCCCATCATGGTCATCTGTGACAAACAAATGAGATATGTGCACGTTTCAGGGAGGGGGGGTATTAGGCACACTTTTTTAATTTTATTAGGATATTTCTTTGAGAGGTGAGCAGAAGAGCAAAAGGAACTGCTCAGAGGTCCCAAGACATGATGTACTAATTCTAAGCTTATTTGGAAATCAGAGCAAACCAAAATTTGCCCACTTGGCTTGGCTTCCTCATGAGCAGTACCCCTGGGTTTTTTTTCCCTTGTGTGTTTTTTCCTAATCCCAATGGCAGTCATTTTTTTGGCACTTAGAGTTAGGAGAAAAAAAATTAAAATTAAGTGATACATGGCATTTCTTTTGGCGTTAGTTGTGACTCATAAATAGGGATAACATCTGTGCTGATAGGTTTTCATGATATATAACCAGATTGAATGAACAAAGTTTTCATTTATTGCTGTTCTTTTGCCATTGTTATATTTAGGGAGCTCCAGTGTAGAGTGAAAATATATTCTTGTGTATGTTGCTCATGTATAGATCAGAATTTATATACATCTTCTGAATTTTAATTTAGCCACTGTATCTTTTTAAACTAAAAATGGCTCATTGCCATTGCCTGAGCCTAACAAAACTTTTCCAGGATCCTTCCCAAATCTTAGTCTGTTGAAGGCTCGTACTGCTGCCAAGTCTACACCATTCTTTTAATTAAAAGACAAAAAAAGAGAATTGAAACTTCCAGTGGATGTAAATCCTTATAATGCTGAAATGATGTAAATCAGTGCAACTCCTTAAGTCATTGGAACTATCCTGACTTACATCTACTGAAAATCTGGCACATAATATTCCTGCTGGTCCTTTCTTTTGCCCAATAGTTGCTCTACACAGAGTTGGCACCGTGGACAAAGCACTCTCTTACGAGCTGATAGAGGGTGGCACTGCTTCCAGCTCTGCTGATTCAGCACAGCAGAGGCCATTTTCCTCATTTCTTTGTGAGTTAGATTAAATTACTCTGCAGGCTGGACTGGAGCCACAGGCCATAGTTTTACAGCCTTATAGCGTGGTATCCTAGCCCGTGGCATCTGAGGTCTGGCTGTGTGTAAAGCTCTTCTGCTCTGCTTGCAAAGGATTTTTGTATTTGGCATTCGGCCCCTTTCTGAGACTGATGGCAGCAGTGCTGAAAATATTTTGATTGTCTTGTTGAGATATAATAAAGTGGGGGGTTCTGTTAATGGAGGGAAGGGATATCATGGGGATCAGGTTAGTATGAAAAGTCCACTGTGTGTGTTTGTCATGGCAACGTTTCTGTAGATTTGCCTTATAGAATTGCAGGATAATAAATAATGAATGTAAGATTTAATGCACGTAACTCAACAGGAGCACCAGTGAGGTGTCCCGCCTGAGACTGGGGGCTTGTGCTATTAGAGCTGTTCAACCTTACCAAAATTTTGGGACATCCATTTCCCTTTGTGTCTCAGTATAGGTACATTTCTGGTCTAGTGTGAGCAGGGCTGGAATTGACCCAAGGGGGTGCAGCGGTGGGATGCACTTTGTGGTGAGCTGTGTCTTGTTCGCATCCTACAGAGCTGAGAAGTGGGATGCCTGTGACTGCTATAATAGGCACATGGGTAGAGGCAAAAACATGTTTTCTGTTCACTGACAACCACTGGCTTTGTGTATTTAAAAGGCATAGCCAGCTCTGCTGTGCTCTGCAGTTGGGCTTCACGACTGCAGCTCGCAGCGAAATTGGTCCAGCTTCTTTGGCCAAGTGCTGCTGCTCCGATTTACACTCTCCCCTCCAGTCCTCACACGCCATCCAAAAGGGACTCTGGCAAATGGAGAAAACAACTGTTAATGAGGGGAGAAAAGGTCAAACATCAAAAAGTAAATCCATCCTGCTTCCTGCACAATCTAAGCTGATCCTGTCCAAGTCAGGTGTTGGAGAGAATTTGAGACCAGGCTTAAAGAATTTTCACAGTAAGTTTAGAAGTATCACTCCATCCCTTCTCCCTCAGCTGACTGTCTAATCACATTGTTTTCTCTCTTTGAGGGGCTTGCGTTATATCAGGATGGGCACCCCACACTTGTGGTTGTCTGTGAGTTGCATTATGGCCTTTCATCTTTACCTCTGTAGTTTAAACATAAAAAGAAAAGCACCACAAAACAAAACCTCCTGGTTTAAATACAAAGACAAATACATTTTTACAATTAAAAAGTATTATTGAATCGGAGCGTCAGGCATTAATCCCCTGGGTGTGAGACAGAGAAGTTCATGTTGCTGGTTCCAATGCCAAAACAAAAGTGGGCAGATTAGGAAATTTGTTTCTGAGTGGTTTGTTCAATTTTCTGAGCCCTAGTTCAGCTTCATGGACTTGGGTAGTGCTGCCACACAGAGAGTTTATCTATTGATTTCTGAATGTATTGTGCTGTTAATCTAAAACCTCTTTCCCCACTGGAATTTCTATTCAGAAGGCTCTAGCCAAGCTCAAGAAAGTTATTTGATTTGGGAAGTTTGAAAGAATAATAAAAGAAGGATTGATGCAGTTGGATTTTCATGAGCTCAGTCTTCTAGTAAAATAGACAGGCATCTTCCTCCTGTGTGTATTCGTGGTGGTTGCTTCATTATTTAGGAGGAAAGCAGAGGATGGAGATCACTTAAGTTTTACTGTCTGAGAACTTGCAATTATGAAACATGTTCAGGAGAAAGTAATGAGAACAGTTTTGGTGATATAACTAAATATAAAAATTAATGGGTTAGTGCAGCTTTGTCTTTCCATAAATTTATGTGCTTTGTTTCTTCAAAATTGGACCTGTTCTACTAATTTTTAAACTAGTAAAAATTTTAGTGCCAGAAATTGGGAAATTCAGTAATTTCCTAGGAAGACATATGTGGCAAGGGAGTTGCACTATATAAACTGAGGGACTTTGCCCCACAGGTATTTACATTGTCCTTTAAGTACTGAAAAAAACTAAAACTTCTAAAGAAGCTATGGCAGGAGACTAGATGGTGCTTTGTGGACTTTCTAGTTATTAAAATATTCATTACTTTTTCTGAGAATTGAATATGGGAATAAACAGTCTTGTATTACAATTAAAAAAACCAAACCAAACAGTACTCTTTGCCTTTGAGTGCACTGGTATTTCTATGTTGCTTGTGCAGGAGTTAAAGAAGCAAATGAATGAGATGCAGTTGGTAGTGAAATTAAATAAAACTGAGGCATTTTTGGCTTTTTGGGACTACAATCCTGTCTTGTTGAAATCAGTTGCCTTTGACTTCACCGTGCCCATGACTGGTCCAATAATAGGTTTATACCGATTCATTAGAGTGTTGTCAAGCTGAGTCAAGGAAGGTGGACTTGTATCTAAAAAGAGCTTCCTTGTGAATATTCCCTGTCTCTGGAGCACTGCGGTTTATTAGAGATGATTATTTCTTCCTTGGGTTTGGGAGCATACTTGTTGCTGCTATTTATGCAAAAAATGCAGCTCTCTGGAGGTATGTGGTTAACCTGAGGCATTATTTTATTGCATACCCAGGTGGGAAGCTGGAAATTAAGAGTATGCATGAAGAATTATCTGAATATGAGGCAAAATGTTGCGTTAACTGTGCCGATAGTCTTTGTCAACAGCATTTACAGTTTCTTCAGCCCTTGCGATGAGTAACCCAACAGAATTTATTGGTGAGGGGTTCAATTTGCTTAAACAGGCTGATTTTCTTGAGTAGGCAGAAATTACATCTTATTTCATGTCTCAGATTTACTTCAAATGAAAGGCCAAACCCAGATTTGACTTGTTTTTCTTTCTTAATTCCTATTTGGGCACTGGGTGAATAGGACACCCAGGATTTGGCTGAGTGAACTGTTGAGAGGGACTTTACCGGATCTGGGGTAGAGAGTTGTGTTTAAGGCTGGTCTAAAGAAGCAGATTTGAACCAGATAGGAAACAAGGGGGGGGGGTGTTTACCCCTCTATTTATTATTTTTTTTTTGTCATTTCCTCCATGTAGAAAGAAGTGCTTTAGAATATCTGAAACATCTACCAGTATCATTTCACTGCTGCGAATTGGCTAACTGTGTAAAATTATATTGACCCGAGGGAATTGAAATATAGAAGTGGCCGCGCGCTTAACTGTGCAGGAATCAAACTGTTTTACTGATAACATTTTATTGATTCATCTTCTCTTGGTGTTACAAGTAGCCTGAAGCTTCACAAAATGAGCTGGCAATGTTTCTGTGTTGTGGACGTTGCAGTATTGCAGCCCTTCATAGGTATTGAAATTTTATATATGGGCTGAGAGCTCACGTAATTATTGTGATTTGTAATGACTGAGGCTGCAGATGGGGCTTCCCAGAGGTTTCATTTCAAGCTAGATAACTGGTAATTTCTCTTTTCTGTTTAAGAATCTGTTGTCCCTCCTATTCTCTGCAGCTGTTGAGGTTTTTCTCTGTGAAAAGCTTAACCGTATCTCTGACTTAATGAAGATGCGTGAAATGATTGAGATTGCCTTAACAAGGCAGGGCTCTATATACAGCAGCAATGAAAATGTGTCTTGCCGTTTGCAAGGGATACTTTGTCATTTTCAGAAAGGAACCGTGGTTTCTAACCATATTATAAGAGTATTAACAATAAAAAAATATCCTTCTTATGGCAAAGCTTTAAGAAAACAAATGGCTTAAAAGACCACAATGGCACATTGTGAGTTTAACCTGCATGTGTTGACTAATTAAATTCTTTTGAAGGAGCTAATTTCATGTATTTTATTTAATGAAAGCTTACTTAAGATTTTAATGATGTGGGTCTTTTCTCTTGAGTAGAATGCCATATTGACTCATGACATATTTTTACACAGGCTTCATTCTGCTGTGAACAACAGCAGTTGGAAATGTGAGTACTTGATAAAGTATCATTAAATTAGCTTATTGTAGTTGCATATTTTTATTACGCTACTTCACTGAGATATGAATTGATCACATTGGACTTGCTGTTTTTAAAGGTGCAGCACTGTTATTGATTATGCTACTTTATCTCAAGTGTTCCATCATCTGCTGGCAGGCTGGTTCCCTCTACAATTTCAGAAAGCACTGGTTTTGTACATTTTTTTTTCCATTCGGTGCATTTTGTGTGTGCGTCTCTTTGTCTGTTATGCACTGAAGAGTTTGTACCGTGTGCTCTTGTGCTCAGCAGCTCCCCACCATCCTGGGGCTTTGGGTGCTGCTGTAGGAGGGGGAAACAGTTGGTGTCCTGCTTGGAAGCACTGAATGGGCTGTTCTCCTTGGCTGACTTCCAGGGAATCAGTGAGATTTACTAATGCAGAGGGCACAATCAATTCTGCTCAAATTTTATAGCATATGCATTTGGAACAGGGGTTTCGTCTGTTGGTGTAATTGTTTGTATTGTGATGTATGTCACAAATGAAGGCAGGAAAACAAGAACCTACATCTTGGTTAGTCAAAACTTTCAGATATTTTTCCATGTTAACTTGAGTAGTAGATTCCTTCTACAAATCTTGGAACACCCAGACCTATTTCAATCCTAAGTGCATTGGAAATGGATTGCTGTCAAAGCTTGTCCATCTAATTAAATTCCCTTATTAGCACCAGGGCTGCAATCTTCCAGGGAAGACATTAGGTGAATAATCTTTCCAACTTATATAGGTTAAAACTAAATGGCCTTTCATCAAATGCTAAGCTGAAAGTTCAACAGCAAAATAGTTCTAGTCCCCCTTTCTGTGCGATCTGTGGTAATTCAATATATTCCTTAAATATAAATTGATATTCCATCTCTCTGTGAAATACTTTCAGCCTTCAATTATCACAAGCACTTGATGCTGCAAGGACTGTCACCTCACGCTTTGGGCTGATGGGAAGTCCAGCAGTCATGGCTTTTATACCTTAATGAAGTTTGCCATGATTCACTTTGACATGCGCTCAGCCAAATGTAAGAAACTTCCTGTCATAAAGTCCTGCTGCTCCACAGAGGTGCTTTGTGGCCTGTATTGAGGATTGTTGTCTCCTTACGGGAGAAGGGAATGTCCAGGGTTTTTCAGAGAACTGAAGCACTCCAATTTGAGCAAGAGTCCTGATGGATTTTCTGACAGGTGGGGGACTTGGCTTTGGAGGGAGCTACCAAGTGAAATGAAATACACTTTGACCCTTGATCTTTGCAAGAGGGGGTTGAGTGACTCCCGGCAGATGTGCTTTAGCCAAACGTAATCCATTGACCCTCTGGAATGTGTGTGGCAGGTGAGAGCACCCAGGGGTGCTGCTGCCCTTGGGGAGGTCAGGGATGGTGCGGGTGTGAATGCCTTGCTTCCTTCTATAAATGGAAGGGAAAAGGGTCTTTGTGTCAGATGAAAGATCCACGGCAGCTCAGGGTTGGTGATGGAGAGTCTCATAGTAACACTGAGCAATGGATGTTTAAAAATTGCCAGAAGTTTCAGGAAACAAGGTATTTGTGCTAATTAGACTATTTGCCTGGCATCTTTATTCACTATTTAAATAACAAAAAGCCCTCAAGTGAAATCAAAGCATGGTAGAACATATTTCTTGAGTCTCCTTGATCAAAGCCTATAGAAGGAGGGGAATACTGCTCATAACTATTCCCTCAAATTCAGATTTGAGATATATTCTCTGTTGTAGCAGGAGGACTTCTGCATAACCTCGGTGGTGGCAAAGTGATGAATGTCTTTCAGGTATCAGACATCCTGCTTCCTTCCAGCTGCACATGTGATGGATTGCTATTAGTTCTCTAAGGATGGGACAGAAATAAAAGTCTTCAAATTAAAACAAACCACAAGCTAAATGTGTTTTGTTTCTGTTCTTATTTATTGACTAATACTGGTTTGGTTGGGCCCTTGCCTTCCTCTGTATCTACCTCTGTATCTTTTCTTAGAGTGCAAATAATCTTTGAGGTGGAGATGAACCTGCCCCTGACCTGAATTTGAAAGCAAATGGCGCAGTGGCATCCAGGCCATGTGTGGGGTCTCCCAGCTTTTATCTTGAATAATTAATAAATAGGAGATGGCTTTGGGTGGCTGTTCAATCTCCTGCTGAGATGTTGTTTTAGAGCAGGCTGATACGGAAGCTGTCCAAAAATTTTTGGAGTGTTATTTTTTTGGATTTGGTTTGGGGTTTTTTTGGTGTTGTCTTTAAGGACATGGGTGTTTTTTTAGAAAGGGCTGTGAGGCAGAAGAAAGGCAATTTCTAGACTTGAATAATTGAGAAAGAAGGTTCTTCAAGCTTGAATGTCTATGAATGGGAGGAAGTAATAAAAGAGGAATGGAAGCTTATACCCCTCTGGAGCCACGTGGGAGGCAGAGGTCACACACACGTGTGCCCTTTAGACCAGGACAGACAGGCTGCGCTGGCTGGGTGACATTGCTGAGGTCAGCACAGCTGGCCCTATAGTTCTGGAAGTTTTCAGTGTCTCCTTGTGCCGTCCTGAAGGAGGACTAGAAAATGCCAAAGAAAACAGAGAGAAGTCTGCCAGTATCATGACACAAGATAACCGGGAAATAATATCGTCCAGCGCCGGAGCTCATGTGCTGTCAGCCACTGATGCACATCTTACTCCATTCTAACTAATAATTGGAACTGAAACTCTTTAGTCAGAAACCAGCTGATTTCTTTGTTTCTTTTCATTCTGCTTTTTCTAGATAAGAGAATGAAAAGATTACTTCATAGATGTGTTACTCAAACGTGGATGTTCAGGCTCATTGCAGAAAGCAGCACAGCCTCCTGAAAAGAACAAAGCTGATGCGTGATGACCCATCTGATCCCCCACCCAGACACTCTTGTCGAGCTGGGGAGTGCCAGCAGCCTGAAGGATTTCCTCCCATGGGAGCTCCTCACCTGTGCTTCTGCACCTCACTTATTTTGAATTTGCAAGCCACAAATTGTGTGTCATCTCTGCACACCTTGCTTGAAAGGATTTTTTAAAATTTGTGTCCTTTAGTCCACTTCTGCATCATTTTAGATAAATAGATCAAACCAGTTGGAAGAAAAGGGAGTGGTTCATGTCCCAAATAGGTATTTCAGATTATATTAATCTGTAAACAACAAAGATGAAGTTTCAGAGTTGGATGCTCTAAGTGGTTTTGGACTGGCCACAACTTGAAGTTTAGATCTGGCTTTTGAGTCATGTCTCCATTAAAAACTCTAGTTATACGTCTTTCAAATTTATGGATTTTCTCTTCTTTCCCATCTTTGCTCAGCTAGATGAATGCTTAGAGAAGGGTGTGCACTTCAGGCATGCCTAAAACTGGAGATGAAGAGGAGTGGGGGAAACTAGGGGAGTTCACTTAAGTGTCTGTTGGGTTTCAGGAACAGTTTAATTTATGATGGTAACTTCTCCTCAGCAGCTGACTTGCAGTGACCTTAAAGGAAACTCTTGCAGACGGAGCTTTCACTATTTTGGGGAGAAATTGTGTATTTTGTGCATGTGTGCTTTGCTGCCATATATAGGTCCCCCCAAATCTGCAGGCCAAAGGCAGTGCCTGAAGGTTTTATTTCAGGGTGAGAGTTACAAGATGGCATTTGTGCACAGTAAGTTTCCAAAAACAAACACATCAGTGTTGGAAGCTTTTTGCCAGCACCCTGGAAGGTCTGGTTCAGAAGATATTTAAAAACTGTAAAAAAACCTCAAAAACACAAGAAAAGGAAAAAAGGATGTGTTTGCCTGCCTGCATGCAAGTGTCCCTGAAAAGTTGATGAGTTCATTTTTACTTATTTATGGGCAAATTACAGAGGTGCATCTGTTCCTTCTCTGTATACAGTCAGGCATCTCGAGTTTCTAAGATACTTTTTGACATTCTTTGAAGATTTAATGCCAGGTGGAAGATCAGTTAGAATTACAGATATCCTAAACTTTGAAAAAAATTCTTCTGCTGGAAAACTCCTTTACTTTTGCTCCCAACTTTAATGAGGCACAGTCATCATAGTAACTGAAGCAGCAGAAAGGGAAGAAAAGCCAACCCGACAATTCACAAGAAAATCTTTCCACATGTTTACAGTGAAGGCAAAATATTTGTGCTGTGTTTATTTAATTTAAATGCTCAGGGCTATGTCATCTTATAAAAATGGTATTACTGGAATAAACCAGTAAGTAGCATGGAAGTCAGATAACCGAACAGGAAGCACTTCACTGGAATCCAGCTTTTACCATTTCTACATGTTGCTTATAGTGCTGTCAGTAAAGAGGGCAAATAATTGTAGATAAAGCTCTCTTTGTAAGAGGAAGTATATGCCTTTAGATAGCAAACAACCTGGTTTGCATGTGCAATCAGGCAGGTGGGTGTCCTGTAGCCCTTCTACATCTTAATTGTGTCTGCAGAATGGGGAGCTTTGCTGCTTTGTTTTTAAGATCATGCCTCTAAAAGTGAGGAACACCTGAGCTGTCTCACTGGGGGTTTTGCTGTGCTTTTTTCCCTTAAATTCAATCACTCATTTGAGTAAATATATATACACACTCCCTTTGAAAGTATAGCCTGAGGAATGTGACGCTGGCCATCAGTTAGTGGATTTTGCTTAGTAATTGCTTCATCTATTCAATACTATTGAAAATACCCTTGAGCAGAATATCGCTGCAGGGGAACAACACTCTAAAGCAGCAACCTAATTAATGAATCTCATTGCCACTTAGACGAGCATTATACAGTTGGCCTTGGCTGTCATTATAGATCTGTTCTTACGACATTACATGTTTGTCCAGAAAACTGGTGCTATTATTAGGAAAATGAATAGAGTGGGACTGGGGTGCTGCTGTGTGTGGGTCTGTGAATGAAGCTGATTGCACTTGCAGTGTGCAGTTGCCTTCCTGATGGTACAGGTGTCACCAACATCTCGTGTCTGTGTGGAACAACAAATGAATTCTCTTGGCTTTTATCTCAGTAGCCGTGACCGAGATTATTCACTGCATGCAGATGAAGTGAAAGCAAAGTAATCATAGCCAGAGTCTGAAAGCAGGTAAATTGTTTTCATATAATAGAAGGGAGAGCAAAACAGGAGTAGAAAAAAATTTTCTTTCTTATTTAAGATGTAAAAAAAACCCCAAGCCTTTGTGTGCATCCAGAGAGGACCTGGTTTTTGTAGTGTGGATGGTGGGGTGGAGTGTTTGTCTCCAGTTGAGTAATTTGGGCAATAATACCCTGCTGCTGATGGGCCTTCTCTGAAGGCTTTTAGACAAAAGTTATTTTAGTAAAAGTCATGCTGATAACCAATAAATTCTTAATTCCTACACTTAAGAAAATAAAATGCTCTGTTTGTTATCTGTATTCCTATAATCATTCTACCAACAAGAACTCTACCTCTGGATGCAAGTCAGAGCTTGTGTTTTTAATTGCAGTCATAGACCAATTTACTGAGCAATCAAGAAATCAAAATTTTGAGGTTGGACCAGCTCATCTTTTGACATCCCTTCCAGCCTTGGCTATTCTGTGATGTTTTGAAAAAGCCACAAACACTTCTAAGAACTCTGTTCAATCAAAGGCAGTAATAACCTGCTCTTCTTTGAGAAGTTCTTATTTGAACTATACCGAGCCCAGTTCTTCAAGTCCCCCCTATGACGTGGCCCCTGTGCAGATGAGACCCCACATTAAGGACCCCCATAATGCTTAAAAATCCTTCAACTTTCTGTGGTGTTTTAAAATGTAATTTTCAGCTTCTCTGTGGAGACTCACTGAAACCTGTGATTTCTACTTGGGCTTAGTAGAGCTCTTTGGATAAAATAATTTTCATTAGTAAATTCCTCTGATGGGCTTAGGGACTTTTAATGTGAGATCGTGAGATGGTCACTGAACCTTTTTGCTGTTCTTTGAAGTGGCCCTGGCACGTGGCTAGTTTTGATCCTGGACTATCTTTACTGGTTTGTATGCTGGTGATTAATGTGGCAGCTTCTCTGCTTCAGCCTGTTCCTGCTGCCCCAGCTCCTGGGGCTGGCACAGATCTGCCTCACTTCTGCCTTCCCTTTATAGCTTCTGCAGGCATTCCTTGTCTGTGTCGTGGTGTCAGCTCCTTACTCTTTTTTTCTTTCTCCCCCCCCTTTTTTTTCCATGTAAGACAACACATTAACACACTTAAATGTGAATTTTTCTGAAGAATTTTTAATGCTTTCAAGTGGCACTTGAGTGGCTGATTCCAATAACTCCGGCAGTCAGTTGATGAAGCATTCTTTGCCTCATGATTTGAGTAATAGAAGTAGTTGCATCTGTGGTTATATATCAGAAAAAATAGCTTATCTAGCTCTTTTCAATCACTTTCGTTCATTGGACATGGTCACAATACTGTTTAGCGCTGGTCAGTCATTTTCAAGTCAGTGAGCATTTGGGTTGGTCATTAGCCAGCAGAGAAATCAATTAGGGTTGGTGAGTGTGTGTTGGGAGGAGAGGATTGAAATGCAGGAATTCCATTGATCAGCCCCAGGAGCAGGTCCTAAAGCTGTGCTGGAACTCGATGGGAGTTCTCTGCTCCTGCATCCCTTTTCAGTCAGGAATGTTGTCTTCGAGGTTCGAATTCTAAACTTTGATAAAGCAACAAGCTAATTAATAGAGCCTAAATTGTTAGCATTTTTATGTGGAGCAGTGCTGAGGATCCATTATTTTATTTAGTGTATTTGTCTTAAAGTGATTATGTTGCTAATTATAAGGCTCACTAGTCTGTTTAACACGAGTCCAAATAATTATAATTTGTTTGCATTCCCACCCTGCGTATTTTCATGCAATAAGAAAAACATTTTATTGAATGATTAATCTCGTGCATGCCTCTCTGTGTGTTTAGGAAAATTAAATGTTTCATTTTTGTTCTAAATGAGATATTTCTGGTTTTGCTGCTCTTGTTCCAAAAGTGTGATGGTAAATTTTGAAGAAATTTGAGGATAAGGCCACAGGAGGGATGTTTGGCTCTCAGGGCTGAAACTGAGTATGTTCCCAAAAAGTCCATAACAAAATTCCTTTTGCTGTCAATTTCTTTTGCATAATTTATTTTTTGTTTAAAAAACACCCCTGGGTTGAAGTTATTGTGAAGCAAGAGAATCCCTTCAGCCTTGGAAGCAATTGGGGAGCCAAGTTCCTTCGCTCCTACGGGAGTAATTTGAAGTACAAAATTCTTAACAGGCTTTTCAAGGAATGCTCAGTGTAGGGCACCTTGGAATCAACAGCAGGCATCAAAAACCCCTCTGTGAACTTGGAACATCCAAAGAATGTGTTACTTAATGTCAGAAAAAAATTTGTCAAGATTTTATAAAAAGCTCAGTAAATTGAGGCTAAAGTACTGAAGTCACTTTTAGAGCTTCAGAAAATGGCTTAAATGAGAAGTCAACATGGGAAGTTAACTCCTTGTTTTAGGGGGTGGGGGAAAAGAAGTCAAGTAGAGTTGTTTCCAGGAATCTACTTGGAACTTTTGCTGAAGTTTAGACACTAAAATGCTTGCTTGGAAAAAAGACCCAGCAGAAAAATCACAATTTCAAACTTAGATAATAGTTTCTGAAAATAGCTGGGCTGCCAGAATGTCAGTGTTTGGAACGGGAAGATTGCTAAGGGGAAATGGCAAGTAATAAGGGGCCTAAAGAGACAGGAGGAACCAGCAGCTTCATTTTGGTTTGAGGGAGAGAAAATTGCTTAGCGCTACTTAAAGCATCCTTCTTTTCTAAGATCTCAAAGCTTGCTGAACCAAACATAATTCTTTGAGGACAGGTATAGACCGATGATCACTTTACTCATCACCGTGAGGCTGCTGTGTCTGCACTGGGGCATCCTGACTGCTGGGCAGCTGGTGCTGCTGTGGAATTCAGCACATGAGGAGCAGGGAAAACACAGTTGGGAAGAGGCTGGGCTAAGAGATTGCACTGAAATGCTGTCAGTTCAGTCTGGACACCACCACGCTTTCAATGAATAAATAAATAAATAAATAATCAAATGCAGGTTAAGATATTTCCCTTCTTCTGACATTTGTGTTTGTTATTCTGCCAAACGTTTCCTTTATTAGGAAGAAAATTGGAGCAGCCAAGATTCTTAATAATAAAAGACCTTAGCTGAACTGTTAAAATTCCATTCTGTTCAAAACTTTAATGCCAGTTGGCTGTATTATCTCTTTATAATTTTCTTCTTCAGTGCATATGTAACTGCATTAGTTGGTCATTTACCAACAGACTTGAAAGGCCGATACATTTAGCTGGAAAAATAGCTGGGATTTTTTATGAGGGAGAAAAATGGCCTGAAGTGTTACTCGCTTCTTAATGATGGTGGTAGTAGTATTTATCTTTTTTCTTTTTTTTCCTCCTCCCATAAAGATGGGAACTCCAATTTTATTTATATTAGTGTGAAAAAACCAGCGCATCCTCAACTGAGATGCATAAATATGACCCCTTTTACTATGCAAGTAATAATTGCACTTGTAACTCATAAGAGCTGTTCCAATGCATGAACAGGTCCTGAGACAGCGTTTATCGTGGTTGTTTCGAGCGCAGAGCTTCTCTCCAGAGTTTATAGTGTGCAGGAGGAGCCTGTGTGTGTGCAGGGCCCTTCCCAGCCCCAACCTTGGGGCGGAAGGAGAGCCCACGGAGAGGGGGAACAGCGGATGGGCACTGGCGCTGATCCTTCCTCTGAGGCTTGGAAAATCCTTGCCAGCCAAATTGTGACTTGATCAGTGCTGATAATACAGTGTGAGGCATTTAGGCAACACAACTGTCTGTGCTGAGCTCCCTGAACCAGGAGAAGGAAACTTCCTAATGAACCTCCTGGAGAGCTGAGCCCCAAGCATTGGGTCTGACACTGTTTCTTCATCTGATGCCAGACGGCTCTCAATAGGTTTTAAAGCAGCTCCAACAATTTATGCTGTTTAATAAATCTAATCTGTGAAACAGGTCACGTAAAAAAACCTAAAAACTTTTCTTCTAATTACAGTAAGATTTTATTGAATGCATATTATACATATAGATCATAATACTTATTAAAAAAAAAGACTATTAAGATTTTACAGTTCAAGATTTTTTACAGGCAATGGAAACAGTGGAAGCCTAATGCTTTCTGAGAATCATATCTGCATTAGCAAGATAAAGGACAATTTAGGAAGATTACAAAAGCAATGATTTAGAGTACAACATAAAAATCTGCTGAGAACTAATTCGCAATGCCAGCTGCTGCTAAGCTTCTTAATCTTTATCTAGTTCAATTAAAATCTGAATGTTTGGGATTTCATTAACAACTGGGGACTTGAAAATTACATGCACTTTTACACTGCATTCAACTGCTTATGCACATTATTGGAAGTTGCCCGAAATGTCTTCAGGTAGACTTGAGATATAATTAAAACTTAAGTACTTAAAGGATAATGCAGAGGTAAAAGAGGATTATTTTAATTTTTCTGTCAGATCCAATTGACAAAAAAAGAATCTTGCATGAGTCGAAAGGAGTTGCAAACCAGTCAGAATTTTAATGCAAGGGATATTTATGGATAGTTGTGCAATCAGATGTGCAGATCAAACAGCTTCGTTGGAGGCGCAGTGAACGGGCCATTGTAATTGTGCCCTGCACTGCTTGTGTTTTTTTTTGTGGAAAATCCACTTCACATCTCTCGCTCCGTTCTGTACTGATGTTACCATGCTGCTATCAATTAATTATGCATTTCAAAGAATCTGCAAGTAGGCCTTTCTAAAATTAAACTAAGCAAAGTGATGAACAAGCTTTTAATCACTTAATACTGTGTATAAAAAATAGTTTCTTTCCATTAATTCCTCAAGAATAATTCTACTGAAAGTTTTTAAGAAGTAGAAAAAAAGAGGGTTTTTTTCTTTCTTTTCCCTTCTTCATTGCTTTTCTCCTGTTTGCCATGAAAAATTTGCCCATCATTGGCATACCTGTCGAATTAAAGAAGCAAAACATAGTGTGCCATCGTTGAGCAGAGCAGCTCTGTATTTTGGAGCAGTCATTGGAGCCTTTTGGCTCAAGATTTGGTTATTTGATGGTGTACAAGAATATTGACTTTTTCTCTGCAGTATAATGGAGTAGGTGTCATGCTGGCTGTACTTCCAAGGAGAGCCGGGTGCTGATGGAAGTGCCCCCCAGGCAGCATCTCCCGGGGTCGAGGCAGCACTGGGGGATCTGCCAGTCAAGCTCTGGTTCAAATTCTTAGCTGGTTTAAACTTTCAAAGTTTCAAACTGGAATGGATTTCTTTCTCTTTAATTATTCAGTTCTAATGATCTTAGGTGCTGTGGTAGGATGTGGAGGTAAGAATATTTTCAGAAGGAATGAGGGTGTTTAAGGTGGTGATGTTCCTCTTGGAAATGCTGAAGAGGTGTAGTGCTGCAGGATAATTGGTACAAGACTTAGAGACAGCCTGGACATGTTTAAATGGTGTGTTTTGATCAAGTTAACTTTTAAATGATATAATGATAAAAAGAAATTGTTCAGTAGCAAAATTTCTTAACACGTTTGGGGAGTTGGTGTTAACTTTTGTCATGGGGAATCAAAGTGCTATTATTAGCAAACGAAAACAGTGAGGTTTTGTCTGCTTGGCTACTTGATCTTTTTTTCCTTTTCCCCTCTTTAAAAAATATAATCCATGCTTGCAAAGCACAACCAGTGTGTAGCACTGCTGCTATATATAACTTTAAATAAAAAACAAACATTCCCCCCCCCCCTCCCTACCCCGTCATGCTTTTCAAGTGGAAATGCATGACTTGGTCATCCAAGTGGAGAATGCAGGAAAGAAAGGTGAATTTTGACTTTAGCTAAGAGGGTAGCTAATGTGTTTTGATGTTCTGTTTGATATTGGGGCCTAGAAACTTCTTCACGTACCAGGAAAAAGAATGCAGGTATCCCCTGAAAGTACATTATTTTTAATGCAAGGTGTTACCATGAAGTTATGCATTTGATGTGAAGGGAGACTTATTTGCAGAAATATGTGTATGGTGGTTTTCTTTCCCCTGCGCATTTGGATGTTGTCTTTTGCATAGTGATGCCTTCCATATTATTTAATAAGGTAAAGTGTATCTCAGAATTAAAAATAGGCCTCTTGCATTCTCATTTAAGAACTGAAGTGAAGGTGTCTAGATTGCAAGAGTTAAGTACTCTTGAAAAATCAATTACGCCTGTCTAGGACTCTGTGCTTGTGCTGCAGGGGGAACGTCACTGCTGAGTTCCCCGGGCAGGACAGCTGGGGGAAGATGCAGGATCCAGGCAGTGCTGCCTGCAGGAGTTACCTGTGTGCGTGGCAGGGTTTGGTCACCTGGAGGAGACTCTCCTGGCTGGCTCTGCCTCTGCAGCTTCCCTGGCACAGCTCCCATGTGGAGAAGCACAGCAAGCCTGGGCTGAGGTGGTTTTTTGTCTGGAGCTGATCCTGTGGCTTCACTATATTGAAATCCACCTGTAACCTTCCACATGTGAATGCTGAGCCCAGAGAGATATGGAGTATTTCAGCTTCAGAGACGTTAATTTGCCCTGCCATGTGCTGGGATAGGTGTCCTCAAAAGAGCAGAAGATGTGCTCTTTCCTCGTGACTGTGGAATACACTGAGTCTTTAGAGGTGTTTCTTTAACTCTGGAGTTTTATTACCTGATCTTAAAATGGATCAGCCATTATGTGGGTAGTCTGGTCTGACAATCTAGACATGGGCCTTCACTCCTTGGATTTAGGTAATTTAAGAAATTGAGGGGTTCTTATCAAAGATTAAGCCTCCTTTTTCTTCTTTTTTCTTGTAAAGAGAAAACAAATAAATAAAATGAAGAGTATTGATATATCACAAATGGAAACAGTAAATGTGTCACCAGGGACATGAGTGGGAGTTGAGAGCAAAGATAACTACAGACATGATAAGTATCTGTACATTTGGCTTCAGATATGAAAATCTGTGCCACAGATTGATCCTACAGGAATAATAAATACACATTATCTGTAATTGTTCTCAAACTTCATAAACCTTACTTTAATAACATCCTTAGCATCATTTTTTTTTCTGAGATCTTTTATTTTTATGACACTGTCAGGCTTTTTAATTTTAATTCCAAGAAAATTGCTCCAGCTGTTATAGATTTTGTTTTAGCTTCCTTTTCCATCATTCTCTTGAAAGCTGATAAACTGTCCCACTTGTGTTCTCTGGAGGCCAAGAGTTCCCTTTGGAGAGTCCTGGTAGCAGGTTGGAGGGTTCCTGCGGCTGAGCTATGCCTGGGTGATTTTTATGTTTTTTAAAGGTCACAGGTGGTGAATTTGCAACTTCTGTCACAAATGCATGTCACAGTATGATCCTGCAGTGGGAACCCATTTTCATTTGGGGATATTCGCTTTGGCAGAGCAGGAGTTGCTTAGAGCTGACCAGGTGTAGGATGTTCTCCTGTTGATGTGGGACAGCATGTGGACTTCTCAAAGAAGTCAAAACCTTTTTCCAGTGGTCATTAAGGGTGACCCTGAGAGCTGCATTAGCATTGATTAGGCTTGATTTTGATCAACATGAATATAAAAGAAATTATTTTCCTGAAACAAAGTGAAATTCTCTGTCTGAATAAAATGGGGCTGCTTCAAGTAGAAGAGGAAATATGAAAATGAAAAAAAAACCCACAAACCAAATCAGGCCTGACTGAGTAGAAATTCTTTTGTGTGATGAGTGTGGGAGGAGTTGTCCTGGAATAAATCTCATGCAAATATTCAAACCCAGCAATGTAAACAATATTTAATTTTTTTTACTTCCATCTTACAATTTATTTATTTTTTTATTTAAAAATATGATGTCAAATAGGAAAAGTGTTCTTGTTGCATGTGCTGCAATGTGTTCTTTTATCAGTGGACACAGTTGAGCAGCATGTGAGTTACCAGCACTCCCATGGCTGCACACGGAGCTGGGATCAGCCTGGATATTGGAACTGTTTATTGGCTTTCTTGTGCTGTTCTGAGCATGATCACATTTCGTGATGTCCTGAGGTGTTAAAAAACCCAAGAACCAACAATAAGCAGAATTTCAAGTGCAGCTTTTCTGAAGAGCAGGATTTAAACAGAGACCAGTGCACTCTTGTGAGAGGGATCGCCTGGTGATGAACTGCCCGCATGATGAGCTGGAGATGCAGTTGAATTTTAAACCAAAAATTTGAGTACACAGTTTTATTTCCTAATAACAAAGAAATATTCATACTTTTCTTATTCCATAGTGTAGTTCTCCCCATCTTCTCCCTACTAAGGTGGGCATCCAGCTGTGGGCCCTAGGCCCCACATCTGCCCAAGTGGCTGTGGAAGGGACTCTCAAGGGAACCAGAAACATGAATTTTAGTGAAAAATTCAAATATTTTGCTTGTCCAGAGTAAGATTCAGTTTTCACGCTAATGGAGGTCTCCAGACTGCTCTTTTTTTAGATAGTTTAAAAAAAAATTAAATTTTTTAGGATGAAAAGTGAAACCAAACCAACAAAAGACATACTATGTCCTCCTTTTCTCTTACATGAAATGAAACTTGACTGATTCTGGATAACATCTGAGGAATCTCAGCCCTCAAATTGAGTTTTTTTTTTTTCCTCATACAGTTTTAATTTGAAATTTTGCATTTTCTGATGTCACATTTTTATTATATCTGAAGATTGCCATCTACTGGCATATAAGAGCTTTGGGGTGTGTTATTGTTCCTAAATTTGAAAATCCAATAAAGTTTTATTTTCTCAACTGATTCGGTGATTGCATTATGCTTTGTAGGATGGGGCAATAGTAGGGGAAACATTAGCAGCATTTACTTCATCATACCAAGTGCTGTGCAATGTCTGCTTAATTAAAAGCCCATTATAACAAGATATCAATGCTTCCCACGTGAATGAACTCTATTACTCCAAATTAAGCCATATTTCATATTTCTATCATATAAGAACAGAAGAACACATTAATAAAAGGTTAAAATACACATTTTCTCTAATCATTTGAAGTGATTCTGACCACCTGGCATGTAACAGGTAGCTCAATAAACTACAGGGGCAGAACTGAATTCTGTAATTCCAAAATGGCAGGAGGCCTCAGGTTATTTTTTACTTAATCCTAAAACTCCTTAAGTTTCCCCACCCTGATGCTTCCCAACATCCTCTACTCAGCAGAGCAGAAGGATCTCCCGAGGAGCTTTACTTTCTCCCCCTCCCAGCTGCGAAGGGGCTGCTGTAATAACCCCCCCCCAAACTCTGAGCAGGCAAGGGGCAGTGATGCTCTGCTCTGAGTCCTGGGCTGCGCCTGGGGCCACCATGCCCTCCCCAGCTGCGGGCAGCTGTGGCCACATTACACTGATGCCTTGCAGGTGTGGGAGCTGCTTTTAAGCAGCCCGGGGAGGGGGGTTGGCAGCAGCGCTGTGGGGAGCTGAGGGGTTGGTCTGTGCGCTTGGTGGTGACTCTGCAGCAGGTGAGAAAAATTAAAAGGCAGTGGGAATTCTGGTTTGGGGTTTTTTTTTTTTGCCCAGAATTTTGGGTTTTGATGTTTCTTAACGATCACCTGCTCAGCATGTTGCCTCATCTGTGTTTTATAGTTAGGCGTCTGTTTTCTCTGAGTAAGGGCTTGGGTGCCTTGTGTGTGGCTTTGCTTTCCTTCCCAGCCATGTGGCTCCTAAAACTCAGCTTTAACTGAGCTCTGGTGTGTCCTGGCTCTGTGTGACCTCTGTGGAATGTTACATCAATGTAAGCAAACGTTTGGGGATGGACAAGGGTCTGAGCTGGTTTTTGGTGAAGATGGTGGGCAGTGATGGGATGCTTTTTGATTGTAGCAGTCCTGACCCCAAAAGCACTGATACCAACCAGGCGAGACTGGAAGTGTGAAGGTGCTGCGGCTTCTTCCACCATTCTGAAGAGTCAAAAAGCTGCCTTGCTCTCGGGAAGGGTTCGTCGTCTTGGGCATGAGGTGTAGGTGATGTGTGATGAAGGGGCTGTTGCTGTATTGTAGCTGTTCAAGCTTTATTGAATTGGAAAGTAAATAGTCATGTAAACCCTGTGTAAGTTGCTGAGATATTAGCTAGAGCTGCCCTAGGGCTGCCTTCACACACACACACACACACACACACACGAGTTATTGTTGTTGATTTCCTATCTGCTATTCTGATTTTATTTGGGAATTTGCTGCATTTGTGTATTAGTCATCTTGATGGAGTTCACCCGTCTTAGTATGCACTGTTTGTCTTATATAAAAGAGAGCTGAGCTGTGAAGAATTTAAATAATGGCGGAACAACATGTATGTTTATATAAAAATGTATGTCTTAAGGTTCTTATGTATGAACTTTGTAAAGGGTATTTATTTATTCGGGATGTTGTTGGCACTACACTTTCATTTCCCCTAGATAGAGAATTGTCAGTTACACAGTGTATATGTATTTACTGCTAATTATAAACAGTCTTCTTGGCTCCTTAAGGCGAGCAGGCTTTCCACCATTTGCTCACACAAGCCTTTTTTATCCTTCTTTGGTTTATAAGTATTTTGAATGTAGAAGAGTGGGGAGAATTATTGGGAGGCCACAAAACATGAACCTACAACCTGCAGATAAGTTGATTGTGAAGGTAATTAGGAGAGTTTTCTGTTCTCGTTCTTTGTATCTGTCTTCGGTAGATTGAGGGTGTTCCTCGTGCGCAGCAGCTTCTCAAACACTGGATATGTGTGAGTGGTGCTCCTGATTGAAGGCTCTTGTGCTTGAGGGATGTGGCAGTGGGAGCCAAGCCATGGAACCAGCTGTGCCATCCCCCCACTGAAGAGAAAATTTACCTCGGATTTTTTTTTTACCTCAGATCAATATTGAGTTTATTAGTTCTTCAGGCGGCACTCTCTGAGAGGCAGGTGCTGGTTCCCACCTTGTGTAAGCATCTCTACGAAGTAAATGCATGTTTACAGTTGAAAATAGAGCAACCCATTAATGTGGTGAGTGATGGACATGAAAATGTAGTTCTGTGATTGATGAGACAAATGTGTGTTGTTCACAAAAGCTCTGAGGAAATGCAGTCTATACTATACTTGTTACTGCAGAGTTTTTAGTGTTTGTTTTTTTTTTTATTACAAGCAGTCAATTTGCTTCCAATTATAGTATGAACTGCAGTAAATCTTACTGTGGTGGTGGCAGTTAATCACAGATCAACTCGCACAAATCATGTAAGACAAGTCTTGGCTATTAAGAGATGGACCATTCGTTAACAGAAGCAACTGCATCCTTCTGGTCTCTCCTCCATGACACATGCAAGTTGCATTTCCCTTAAGATAGTCACAGTTCTGGTGTTGGCCTGTAATACATTTCAGTGTTATTAAATGTACTGTGGAGTGGAGGCTCCCTTGCCTACTTGAATTAGAGAAGTAGTTAGAAATTTTTCCACTCCTTACTTGCCCCAAAATTCCTGTCAGAATTCATATCACAAATTATTCAGGCACACACCTGTTCTGCAGATAACTGTATTAAAAGGGGGTGAATGAGAACCTTAGAAATGGAGAGAGACTCCAACTTTTTTTTGGTAGTGATAGAATCTTACCCTTGGTGTGTCCTGAGCTGAATTTTAGCAAAAACTTCCTGCAGATCACTGTTGCTCTGGTGATTTCTGTTTCTTTTGTTTGTTTAAATTTTCTTTTCCTCACAGTTGGGATGATTTTGGAGGAAATTGGTCCTGTTGTACCTGCATCTTTTGGGCAGTTCTCTTAAAAGTCAGGGGTGACAAAATCAAGGTTTTAAGTGAGACTGAGTAAATCTTGGTCTGATTCATAGTAGGGGGAACGGTAGAAAGAGGAAAGAAGCTCAACACCTTCTTAGCTCTTTGATATTTGGGGGGATTTTTTTGAGAGAGTTCCTTTTTTTCATTGAGAAATGCTTCATCTTTTGAGAAAATTAATCACTGTGCTTGCTAAAGGTACAGCAGGCTGCCTTGGGTGATGATGATTTAGGAGGGTAGTCACGTTGTTGATAGATTCCATAGCAAATAAACTTGTTAACAAACGAAATTAAACATGAAACTGAGTAACGAAGTATTGTCCCTGTTTTGTTCAACACTGTCAAAAGGGATGGATCCAATTCCTGTTTCAATCCGTGGGAGCTTCTGATTGTGACAGACTTTGGAACAGGGTTAAAACTGTTAGCATCCTTTTGGATGACTTTATTTGTAATAAGGAATACTTACAGTTGTGTGGTTTTCAGCCCTTTGGATGTTTGCCTGATGATTGTGCGTGTAAACATGACCTTTAATAACAAACAAAATGGTGGAGAAGGTGGAGCTGTTTGGTCTCAAATGCCTGTCTTCCCTCTGTAATACTTGCAGGAACACTTCTTTCAAAATTCTAAATATTCTTGTCTGCCTCAATAGCTCCTTATCTGTGAACCCATGAAAAATGAGTCTGTGTTGTGGATCATCTACCACTGGTGTTTTGATTTGCATTCTGGAACGTGGCTCAGATCCGATAATGGGTCCCTCCTTTATGGTGGCATCTGGCCCTGGCTGCACACCATTACCTCCTCGCAGGCTCTTGCTGTGTGGGGTCTCAGGGTTGCCCTGAGCACCCCCTTTTTCGGGGCTCTATAAATTACATGTGTGACCTCAGGAGGTTTTTGTGCAATTCATCCATAAGCAGCAGAGATGATAAAGCTTCCTTATCTCATTGTGGTATTTCATGGATAAATTCATACATGGCTCTGTGGGGCAACCATCGAATACCTGCTTGCTGGTGCTGCTGCTGATAAAAAAGCCTGGGAATGTCCATCTGGGGGCTGAACTCTGCTCCATCCTTCTGTGTGTGAAGATCTGATTGGTGAAAGCATTCAGTTTTTGTACATCTTCTATAGAACAGACATCTTGTTCTGTACAAACCTAAACATCTATGATTTAAAAAAAGGAATAAAAATTTGCATGACTTCCTTTTAAAATTAAGAACTCTATTGCATCTTTGTAGCAGGTTATTCAGCCTTGTTCTTTTTACTGGTAAAATAGAAAAGTTGATTAATTGCAGTATTGATTTTACCAATTGATGAACCTCCCATCCCTAAATCTGTCAAATAGTACTTGCATTGTAGCCTGTACCTACAAAAGGGCATCCCAGGTCATGATTTGATAAATCTATATTTTTGCAGTGTATTGTTTGTTGTATAAAAACTTGACCTCATTGGCTGTAGTCCTTTTCCATCTCAGTTGTTATCTGAAGTGTATAATTATGAGGAGAACATCATCTCAATCTATCAGTGCAATCAGACAAAGAGATTCTGTTGCAAACTAGGGGAAGATTGTGTCCCAGATGGGAACAGCAAATTTAATTACTGACAATGGAATGAGTCTGAAATGTTTCTGCATGCACAGTTCTGGACAATGCACTGCTTCAAACCCAGGCAACTTGGGTTTTGCAACATTAGACTGGAAAGAGTTAGTGGATGGTAATCCCCTTACTGAGGATGAGTGAGAGTGTGTGTGTGAGAGGAAAGCTGGTGAAATGCTAATGAATTCATTGAGCAAAGTCGGTGAAATAGCTCAACATCTAAAGAGCAAATATCAAGCACTGATATTTATGTAGAGACAGCACAGGAAAAACTGTTCCCTTGGAGAGGCCCTGTGTTTCCAATAAAGAAGTTTTTTTATACAGTGGTTTATTCTGGGTGGCTGCCCTACCCAGAGAACATACCTTGGTGACAGTGCTGTGGCTTTGCCTTTGTAGGAAAAGGGCATAGGTGTCTCAATCAGGAGTCACTGAACAAATACTGCATATATAAAACCAGGAATCTTTTCCTACTCCTGCTTGGTAAATGAGGTTCAAACTGATACAGCACTGTGTCTGAGGCTGTGCATCCAGGCTATGTCTGCAAAAACTGACCAGAAGTTGATTACAGGCTCTAACTCTTCCAGGACTTGCTGCACAGCTGCCTGCTGGCATCTCTCTTGCTATCCAGGAGATGGATCCCTCAGTGTGCTGGAGGTAATGACCTTCTGGATGCTTTCTAATAAAACAATGAAGAGCTGACTTTATCATCCTTAAAGCAAATTACTTTTGCAAAATGCTTTACAAATACCAAGGGTGCTCTTTAGATAGGGATGTCTTCTATTAAAAAGTCTTGAATATTTTTCTGCATTTAAGTGGAAGAGCTGTCTCAGTCCACTGAGATGTGTAGGAGTAGCTCATACAAAGAAGGCAGGGCTGTTTCCTGTCCAGAGCTGTCTACAAGAACAGTATCATCAAACTGATTTTCTTTAACTTGACTTAAAGAAGGTGTAGTAAATTAAGATTTTTTTTTAAAAATTTTTTTGTCTTCACTAATTGCATCACTTTAATTTCTCTACCTAAATGGTCTTGGGTAAAGGCTTTGTGATAAGTCTACCACTACCTTTAATGTTTGTGTCTTGGCCTCTGTGTGATGGCAACATGCCAATGATAGCACTGCAGGACTGGGACTGTGGTTTTGTTGGGAGGGAAACTGAGGTATTTCCTCCTCAGTCTGAATACCAGCAGCCAGCCCTGTGCCAAGCCGCTGGGCTTGGCTCAGCCCTGTCGTGGTGTGGGTTTGGTGCAGCTGGCTCAGCTCCCCAGTACTTCACTTATCTGTTTATGTTAATATTGGATAGCAAGGAAAACACAAGGCTTGGCCCCAGTGTACTACCGTGGGCTTCCTGCTGACTTGTTTACGCCTTCTCATCCCACAGGTTTGTCTGTTGTCATAGTTTCCATTTTCTTTCCCTTTTTGAAAGCAGGACAGGAGGTCTCTATGGAGACAGGCATCAGTTCCACTCTGTGCACTAAACTGTAGGGGTTGCTGTAAGAGCAGAGCTGCGAACACGCTCCATCCCCTGTGGAAGCCAAAAACATTGCCATGCTGACATCTCCAATCCCTGGTGTCTCTGGGAATTAACATTTCAAGGTCGCAACAGCTTTGCTATAACAACACTGTCTGCTATTACCTTCATTGGATCAGCAACATGGCAACAGAAACATCTCTGCACAGTACAGCTTCAACTCTCAGGGTTTTTCCATTAACTGCTTAAAAGACACCAAACTATGCCAATGTCTTCTTAGAGTTAGTACATGAGAATTTCATCTGAAATGAAATTTAAATGTAGGCTCCAGTGACTGGGACATGGGGAAAAAAACTTTGTTAGAGATGGCTTTGCTGTAGAGAAGGAAGTTCATGGGATCTCTCAGCTGGTGTGTGTATGTAGTTACTCCAGCTCCTCCCCAGAGGAACTGGGTTGCTGAGTGGTGTTGTGTAAAAGATGTGACTTACATCTTCAAAACCCTCTGAGTAACAAATCACCAGAGACAGGGAGGTATCTGTCTTGCCTGCTGTCCTTGTCTGGGGCTGAACGTTGCTGTTGTTGTTGTCAGCTATGTGATGGATACGATGGGAAGCGCTGTCAGGTCTGGCTCAAACAACTTTAATTCATGTAATGATGAGGTAGGTGTTACGGGTGGAATTTGCAGAGGTACCCAAGCAGCTCAGGAACAAAATCCATCAGTGGTGTAATCACTGAAGTTGAGGTTCCCACATCACTGACTGCCTGAAGTGCTACTCTGTCACAGTTCTGGCTTGTGCTGAACTCCATCTGAAATAGAACTGAGAACCTAGAGAAGTGTGGATCCATCCATCCATCTCTGTACTTCTGCTTAGCCACCTTTCATTTGTGTTTATCTGTAATCACAGCTGTACAGGGGGAAACCTTTGCTCACAAGGCAGATAAAAAGGGGAAATCATAACTGCAGATGCTGTGACAACAGGAGGGTTGAATTGAGCAGGATGGGTAGAATCTGAAAACTCCACCAGACAAGGAGTAAGAGCTACCTGATGTTATGTAGTTATTTTTTTTTTCTCCCAGAGGGGATGGTGCTGATCTTCTACAGGCTTAATTTGGGGTCCTGGATGTACTGATGGTCCTGTCTGATGTGATGCTGATAGAAGAGTCATTTCTTGTTAACTTACAGCATATGCTATTCAGCAGCAGTTGAATTTCATAGCCAGTTTCCTGGACAGCCCACACTTAAGTAGCTAGATGTAGTTTTAATAGTACATTGGCTAAGTAGAACTCTAAGGAATGTTTAAAGAAATGGGTGATTGAAAGGTGGCTTGCTGTTCTGTTTGTTATGACTCCAATTTAAAAAAAAAAAAATTCTAGGATTTGGTGTCACATAAGCACCCCAAACTTGTAACTGCAGCTCAGCGGTTTGCGTGGAGGATATTGTACTCTGCCTGTCACTGGTACCACAGAGCTGTGCAGGGTAGTGCCAGATCTAGAGACAGAACAGTGAGTCTGACTGTACAGTATTGGTTGGGAAATAAAGGTCAAGTTCTGCTGTCTGATAAATCTGCTTTCTGTTAACTTCCTTGCGTGCTATGAAATTAAGATTAATTCAGATGAAGTCATCAAGGAATCTTTCAGTGGGCAGAGGGCTGACATAATGACTCCAAGCCTGTGCATAGATCACAAGAGGGAGTAGTCCCTGTGGGCTGCTGGCAAGAGATGAAATACTTCTTGTACTACTGGAATGTCATCTTTGTGCATGTGCTCGTTGCTTCCCACCAGGCACAGGTTCTTGGAGCTGTCTCAGTGTAGAAGTGGATCAGGTTAATTCCAGGTCTCTGGGAGCTTGGTTTCTTGGTGTGTTTTCACAAGCAGAGACAGGACGATTAAAACCACCTTTATGTTGTAATCTGAGTCTTCAAGGCTCCTGTTGTAGTACAGAGAAGGGAGCATCTCCAGAGAGATGGGTTTTGTCGGGAGCTGGGTGTTGGATGTGGGTCATCCCCCGGCACTCTGCTGGAAGGGCTCATTGGCTGTGCCTGCTGGGAATGGGTTTTATTGTATTTGTGTATGCTTTTAGGTTATCACAACTCCTTTACCATTGGTGAAACATTATTCAAAGTGTAATGATTGCTTCAGGCAATGACTTTGGCCTGCGTGTGGTATTGAAGGAGTGTCAGAAGATTGTACTTCTTGCCCTGGGTATGAAAAAGTCTTTGGACTTAGTGACATACTTCCATTTCCTAGTAATTTTTATAGATGTGAGCAAATGTAAGAGCTGTAGATAGGAGCAAATAAGAATAGGCACCAAATCAAATAACAAAATTTTGAAAAGGTCAAATTAATATATTTTTACAGCTATCTCTCATAGAATGAGCGAGGCACTAAAACTCTGATTATAAGTTCTCGTGAGAATGGATTGTAATGAGAACAGGAACCAGCACATTTTAAATCCACTCTCCTGGTAATAATTTTAACTAGAACAGTAACTGGTGCAATTGTAATTCATTAATTCATTTTTATGACAATTTAAAGACTGAAATGTGGTTGTTATTGTGTGGCCTTCTTATGCCATATCTAGGACACTTTTGTAGCTAGAGTTGGAGTACTAAGATACATTACAAACCAGATGGATGCAAACTTCCTGTGAGTCTACCTTATCACAATTGCTGCCTTCTATCAACTTCTTGTTTTGATTAAGATTGGGTTGAAAGAATATTAAAAAGTAGTTGTGATTTATGTTTATTTGGGACAGATGGCTAATTTAACTAGTCTGATCTCATTTTTTTTATTGGACTTCATCCAGTGGTCCTTAATAGTCTCATATCTGAATTCAACATTCCCCAAAGCCATCAGATGGAAATAACAAAAGTAATTAAAAGACCGCTTCGAAGTGTAAATATCCATTAAAAAAGTGTGAAATCTTTGCTAATAACATTTGTGGAGCTTTCGATATTTGGAAGAGTTTTAGTTGCACTGACAGTAAAGACTGACACCAAATATGGTGAGTGGTTTTATTTGTTTATTTGGTTTTTTCCCCCCTGCTGCTTTTAAAGTATGTTTAAAAAGACACTGTAACAGGCCTGGTGGTTGCAAAACTTCTTGCCCTTGTTTTAGCAGGGCAGTGCAAGGAGGGACGATGGGATTTTTGGAGTCAGGGTGGCTAAGTATTTAGGACTGATGCTCTCAGCATCAGCTTTTATCCTCTGCAGCTCCTGCTTGTGGGCCTTTGGCAGGTCCTTAGGGCTGCCTGTGCTTGGGCTGCTCTCTCAGGAGCTGCTGATGGATGTGGCCTGTGTGGCTGTCACAGAAGACATTTATATGACAAAACATTCTAATCTGTCAATGTAAGACAGATATTTTTGTTTTATGAATTTTGATCTTATTCCAGAATTTGTGTGTGCAGTCTTAGTCAAACCCAAGGAGTACAGGCTTGTTCTTGGTAAATCCTTGTGAGTGGGGAAAACCCTATGACGATTAAAATGGGTATTTTAATCTGTAGTGCTTAGACATCAAGAGCAAAGCCTTGGCCTTGCTGCAGTGAGCAACAGAATTCCTTATTGATTGTAGCTGGATCGTTAGTTATGCTAAAATAGATGGACAGAAGATATAAAATAATCCATGTTACTTGATTCTTTTTGTTGTTCAAAACACCAAGTGTGTTTCCTTAGCCACAGTTTGTGCTGTTCCCACTCTCCCTGCCTGTGCCAGGAATGCTGTTTTGTGTGTGTTGGGCTACTGGTTTCTTTTAACTGGCTTTTCTGGCATCTTCACCATGGGCTGTGTAGCTTAGTCTTAATAAAATTGTCCCCAGGAACTGCTGCTGGAGAACTTTTCTATAACACCAGCTCACATGGACCCAATGATTGGTGCTTCCCAGGTTCTTTGTTAATGTTACCGATCTTTAGAAACATTAATGATGGTCCCTGTCCTTGGCTTAGGCTTAATAAAAGGTTGTGCAGGTGTAGAAAAGACCTATGTAAGTGCTGTGAAGGTGTGTTTACAAGGATTGCTTTAAAAATTGATTGGAGAGTAATAGATGCAGTTTTAATTATAAACTCTAGATACTAATAGATCTTCCTTGTAAATAACTGTGTTGTCTTTATTTGCTCTTTGGAAGCTTAGGTCCTTCACATTGTTTGGCCATGCATTCAGTGTTAATCTTGTCAGTGAAAGTCTGTTTAGACCACAGAATTTCCTGGGTTTTATATCCAAACTCCCTTTTTCTCCTCCCCACTCCTTCAGGCAGTCTCTGTATTAGATTTCAGGCTTTCTAGTTTAACAGTCTCATATTTAAAAGGATCTTTGAGTTCCTACAGAAGAAATTAGAAAGGAAGCATTGCAATAAGCAAAGCTGCAATCATAACGTGTCCTGAATGATATTAAAGTTCTGAGTAGGAGCAGGAAATATTTCCCATAAGCCACAGACTAATAGAGCAGTGGCTGAAAACTACTTGTGGCTGGAAGGAAGAGCGGTGGCACTTGAGTCGAGCCTGATGCAGATATTGTATGTGCAGCTTTCCTGCAGGAGGGACATGTGGTTTGCAGGGGAATTTGTTTTTGCAGAGCACTGTCTGTCAACAAGACACTGGTGGCTTTAATTTAATTTTGCTGCCCAGAAAGGTTTTCTTTGCCCAAGGGTAAATCTTTAAGGTCCCTTCCAAGACAAACCATTCCATGAGTCTGTGGTGGTGCTTCCTGATACTCAGTTTCCTTTCTACTGTAAGTCAATACAACTTCATTGAAATTCAGGTTTTCAGATGGAAAGAGTGGGAAATGGTTTAAAATGGTTGATTTTTGGCTTATGGAGGCTCTGAGAGTCATAAGTTCCAAATCCTGTGAAGGTCACAGTTGTTGGTGGCTCAAATGCTCCAGCCAGAGAAGATGCTGAGAGCAGAAGAGGTGAGGACCCCCCAGTAAAGCCTTTGGTGGTGTGCTATTTTCATGACTATGTGATCTGAACTGCAGACTGTTTCTGTGCCTCAGAACGGTGGTGCAAATCTTATTTCTGTCAGATGGAAAAGAAAGGACAGGAAATGCTGGAGCTTTCACTCCAACCGCAAAATATCTTACAAGGTATTTTTGCCATGGCAAATCTCCCATGGTTTTCAATAGGGTACAAGAACAATTTGTATTTTAATAAACATGATGACTGAGGTTGTTGCTGAGTGAAACTAATAAGATGAAGGATGTTGACAAGTCATGGATTTGTATTGTTCAGCCTGACTACAACTTGAAACGTCAGCAGGACTGGACAAGCACAACTACTGAAAATGTGAATATATTTACATGATTTGATATGAAATATTGAAGCCAATTTGTTAATGGGCAACTTCAATGCTTGTTTTTATATATTGAATAAAAACCAGCAGGTCAATTTTAATGTAAAAATGCATGGTTTATTTTGGCTTTCTGTTTTTAGCACTAAGCCACATATTCAGCATAACAAGCAGAGAGCAATAACCTTCTTTTGATTTGATGATATACAGCACCTTTTATGTAAACCCATGAAAAGTGATTACTGGTATCATGAGGAAACAGCACCTTAGGGAGATTACCAGGCAAGGCAGACAGCTGGAACCCATAATCTCCTACAAGTCTCATTGTGTGTGGATCCATCCCCATGTCTACCCTAGGGTGCTATAAGTAATACTTCTTTAAATTATGCAAAACAATAAATTCTCTCAAAATTTTGAATTAAAAATTTTTGGTAGCCATGAAATTTAACTGTGTGTTAAGCCAGATGTTCAATAGAAGTTCTAAGTTTAGGACCCTGCAGAACTTATTTTTGTGTATAATGTGACACATTTCATGTTGTTTTCTTGATATTTGAGATGAATTATTCCATCAGTTTACCTGAAGTTTAATTTAACTGCAGGAATACGTATATCAAATCTATTTGACAGGGTTTTTTCAACTCAAAAGAAATATAATTGCATTTTAACTGAAATAAGTTTAGCTTTGTAGGTATTTCTATTGATTTAATTAGGTAAGCTTAAAAAAAGGGGGCAACTTCAGTGAAGACAGAGCAACTTTTTTTTTTTTCTAGAGTACAAATCTCCTGAGAACTGTTCCTGCCTGTGTGTTGACCTGGTAGCTGTGCCCTCTTGCTGCTGCTGTGTCAGTGATAGAGAGGCTGCAGTCTCTATGCCTTTGCTTTGGTCCATGCAAATTCACGGAAATTAGGAAGCATGATCTATGCTTTAAAAAGAAAGGTGGGATCATTCTTAAAATCTTCCCTCAGTCATCGTATTTTAGTCTGTTACTATTAAGGTAAAACATCCAGATCTCTTCTGGCATACCTGAAATAATACAGGTTAGAATAATTCCAGGGAGCCTGTGCGGACCCCAGTGCCTTGAGCTGCAGCCTCTGCCCATTCCCAGCAACCGGGACGGTGTTGCTGATGTGGAGGGAGCGTTTCCCTCGGTGCTAATCACATAATATTGACCTCCTGGTGTGGTGACAGAGCACAGTGAAACAGAAATTACTATTTTCAGCCAAGCAGCCTGCTCCCTGTTGACTTAAAATCCTGATGTCACACTGCATGCTGCTGACTCCAGAAGTGTTTCAGCGAGGGATTGTCATAAATTCAGATGCCTGCTAGAGATATCTGCACAGCACACTTTTGTGTCTGTCAGCTCTTTCAGGAGGCTAATTTCCCTGGCAGTTTGTATTACTTTAGTCCAGAATTTCTAGTGCCTTTTGCCTGGCCTGGATCATTGGGGAAATTGTCAAGAGGCACCTGGAAAAAAAGGTGTTGGAACTTGTATTGTTAAAAAGTTTGTGTCTTCCAGGAGGGTGTTCCATTATCTCTGCAGCTAGAGGTGCTACCCAAAGCTTCAAAGCCAGCTGTTGGACTTAACAATATAATTTTCACCTGAAACTTTTTGTTCTAGCAGGTGATAATGATTAGTAGTTGGATATTAAAAATGGGCTTTTTTCCCCTCCCAGAATGAGTTTTAGCCAGACATCAACACAGGCAGAATGACTGTGTAGCTGAGTGCTGCTTTCTCTCATCTCAAATGCCCTGTTGCAAGAAGCTGCATCATTCCTGAAATGTCATCATAAAGCTTGTCAGACGATTTCCACCCCTCAAAGGCAGATTCTGAGTGATCTGAGTGTGTAATTTGCATGCTAATTTAAATGTGTGAACTGGTTTGGGGTCAAACCCACTGGTTTGATGAAAGCATTGAGAGAAGGTTATCAAACATTCAAGAAGAGTGATGAACAGGCATTGTGGAAGATAAACATCCACAAGTTGTTGTCACTTGTGGGAGTTTGTTAAGAAGCCTCAGTTTCAGGCACTTTCATTATCTGCAGTAGAATTGCCATTTCCTTAAAGACAGGAATATGCCTTAGTATGATCTTCAGTAACAGCTCTTGAACCTATGCTGGAGGACAAGGCAGGCCAGCATTTCTGAGTAGCCATCTCACTTTATGATCAATAAGTTTATGACAGTTCATGTGTAAATTTAATTTCAAATGTACTTTGGCTTTTTCCTTGCTGATAAAATTATCAGTTACTTTGGAAACTTTGAGCGTTCTTGAAGTTGCTCTGATTGTGTATCCCTGAACAGAGAGAACAGTTCAAATTCTACATCTGTCTGTAAGGGAATTACAATACTCAGAAGTTAATTTTTCATAAAACTGGACCTAGAAGTCAGTGTCAAGGGTACTGCCATTGTCTGTTGGGATGCTTTTTTCTTAAATAGTTTATAGTCATCCTGTAATTGGTGGGGAATGGATTATTTAGCCTAATTTATCTTGCCTGCCTCTAATTTGTCTAATTTTATCATAGCTGGGACATTAAAAATCATAATGGGCAGCAACTTCACATGCCAGCTGCTTGCCTACTCATAAACTCTACTCTGGGACCAATGCTTTTCACTTACCTTACGTTTAATCCATGATTTTTTTTGTTCATTCTTCATTCTTCTTGTTTTTAAATGTTTCTCACTTCCTTTCCAAATTAACATGCTGTGTGATGTACCACTCTGAGCCATTATGGGATGTTAGAGGGATCCTGGGGTAGAGCACGACAGACATTTAACCTCAACGGGAAGGATGGGTGGTAACAAGTGTTGAATGGCAGTAACACTAAAGAATTTTAATCAGATTCCTCCCAGTTTAGTGTGTTGATATGAAGTAACAGTAATTCTTAGAGCATTGTGTTGAAATAGCACCTTAGTGTGCCATTGTTGAGCACAGAACGACGTCCAGAAAGATGTGTAGTCTCTGGACTAGAGGAGCTCTGATCCAGCTGTGAGATGTCACATGGATACCAAGAGATGGAAGGCAGAAGAAAAGGAGCCAAAGCTGGAGTGAGTGAATTTCTATGTTGTTAGGTGTTTGTGTTCAATGTGGGTAGCTAAGTGATACAATCACTTTCCAGCAGGATTCAGCCCTTTTTGGTGTTATCTGGTAAGCTACAGAATCACCAAGCAAGGTTTCTTTGAGGTTTCAATACCTGGAGTCAAGAGAGAACACTTTCAAAAGGGAATTGTCATGAGTTCCAGCATTCTTAGTGTTCCACTTGCTTTTGTGCTGTCTTGCTTTGGAAGGCCTGGAAAAATCAAGTAGAATTGGGGAAAAAACGTCTCGGAGGAGCCCTGAGCAGCTGCGCTCCCTTGACAAGGACCTGCAAACCTTCTGAGTCCTGGCATCACAGAATGGTTGAAGCTGTATGGGACCTTGAGGTCATCTCATAGCACCCCTGCTCAGTAATACCGAAGTGGCTGAACTAAATCTGTGTCACAGGCTGGGCAAAGTTGCTTGGCAGAGCTTCTGAACTGGATAAAACAAGGAGGGTCTGCTCCCCCACCTCTCTGTGCACACCCTTTCTGCATTGCTTCTGGGTTGCCTGCAAGGTTGAGATTCATGGTTAATGCAGACAGTGACAGTATGGATTGCAGGTGTAGATTGTGTGCATCCTTTATGTGCACAGTTTCTAAACACAACAAGAATTATGGTGATGGGCATCTGTGCTGTTGTGAAAAGCTCCTGAGGTTTTGTATGACTGTGGGAACTGGACATTTTTTCAGTCTCATCTGGGAATGTAAAACCTGGTTGGGAGAGGGAGGGTCAGATTAGCTGGGATATAGTATTCCATGGGTGGTGGAGTGGCAGTGGGTCATCAGGCTTCCAGTGTGTCATCCTGACCTTTAGCTGGGTTTATAAAGATCTCCTTCCAGCTTAAAGCTACCAGGACACTGATGTGCTTATTTCTGAATTCATTCTTCACGTCCCTCTGGAGCTGCTCTCTTGGTGCTGAGGTGTCCAAGGACTTTAACAAGACCCACTACTGGTGGTGTTCCAGGTGCTGTGTGGATTTGGAGTGTTGTCCACCTGCCCCAGGCACAGCAGTTCCCATCTAAGCTGTGACATTGCTTTTCCTTCAGCAGAGGCACTCGAGGTGGTGTTGGGAGAAGTATTGATCTAATTCAGCCTCGCCTGCTAGCTCAGTTCGGGTGATGAGATTGTAATCTCTTTTAAAGAAATACTAAGGTTACAAAGCTTGAAAAAAGATGTATAAGGTGTCTGTGTACCACTTGGAAAATTTTCCATCTGGGAGATGACTTGATACAGTGCTACTATTTACTTTTTTTTTATTTTGGTTTCCATAACCTTGTTTAAGAAAAATCATCTACAGATTTTACCCGGAGATATTGTTCCAGAGCACAGTCTTTGTGAAATGTTAATGAAATACTGGCTAGGACCAGCTCTGTATTGCTCCATTCAGGATCACAGCAGAAACTCTCCTTAAAAACTTCTGTTTGACTTTTGTGACAGTATTTGGGGAAGAAGAATCCTGATTAGGCTGTTCCAGACTTGCTCTTTTGCTTTCCCCTTTGCTTTACCAACTGAAGGGCAGTGATGATGATAGTTCTGTGTAAGGAGCTCCATATTCTTTGAAAATAAACCAAAAGTGATGCCCTTGTGCTAAATGGAGCTGCATCAGCTTATTTATGTAACCAGTAATCTGTCTTATGTTTTTACTTGAAGCAGGGAATGAAGTAATTTTGGAGTCTGGTTAGTAAACACTGTGGTCTGGCAATTAGGAAATCGATCGGGGCCCTAATTCACTCTAACACAGTCCATCTTCTGCTGGGCCTTAAATATCTCCTTATTGCTACATTCTCCAATATCCTTAGTAGGAAACCTGCTCATTTGTGAGGAATCAGCTGTACATGTGGTGGCTCATCTGTTTGTCTCTACTCTCTTTTTTCAGCCTTGATTTCCAACAAAAGCAATTTGGTACAGCTGAAAAAGAGCAAATGGTAATGGGCTTGGAGCTGAAAGCTCTTAGCTTTTAACACTCAAGCCCTTGAAGTGGAGGATTTGGGGATAAAGAGACTTTACTTATGGGTTAGAGATCCTTTGTTCTATGCTTCACTGTTGTTTTTTTGGTTTTTTCTGTTTGGCTTGGTTTTGCTCTAGTATTAGTAGATGGCAGGTTGCTTGCAAAGTAAAGATATTTAATTCTAGGGTCTTGAGCTTATGAAACATTTTTAAAAAATGCCAAGGCAGCACTCACTGGAGGCCCTTTGGCACCCACAACACTGTGTCAGGATTATGGATTACTGCCAGTTGTGCATTTCAGTCTGAAAAATTGTGGTTTGCTTTTCTGAGAACACACTGGTTTTTAGGAGCACCCTGGACCTCCTGGGTTCATGGTGGCTCTGCATTGCTTGAGGTTTGCAGCAAAACCTCAAAGTGATTTCCAGAAAAAAGGAATAAAATTTTAATTATTGAAAAATGTATACCAAAAAGATAATGTAGGTTGCTTATGTATAATAGGGTTTTTTTATCAGTCTTGAAAGTGGCCAATTTCAAGGTCAAGCAAAGCTTATTGTTGGATCCAAACAGCATCTCAATCAATTGTAAAATGAACTTTTAAACCCTTGGCTTTTGAAACTATATTAAGCAAGAGAGAAAATGTTTTAATTGTTATGAAAATGCAAGCCTGGGTTTTATTGTTAAGGGGCTGGTTTGACATTTGCAGCGTCTTAGACCTTTAGGAGAATCAGTCTTGGCAGCTTCAGGCTCTGATGAAGTTGGCTTTGCCTGAGCTGAGGGAAGGGTCTCTCTTGGTCAAGCAGCAATAAATGAAGTGATGGCTTCGTGTTCCTGTTTTCTCTCCACTCCTCCTGAGGGCCCTGTGGGCAGCATTAAAACACTGATATATGCTCGAGCCTCTTGGCATCGGTGTACTTCATGGCCCAGATGTAAGGAAGACATTGTTTGCAGTGAATGGTGGGGCCCTGGCACAGGTTGGGCAGAGAAGCTGTGGCTGCCCCATCCCTGGAAGTGTCCAAGGTTGGACAGGGCTTGGGGCAACCTGGGCTAGTGGAAGGTGTCCCTGCCCATGGCAGGGGGTGGGACTGGATGACCTTTAGAGGTCCCTTCCAGCCCAAACCATTGCAGAAGGTTCAGTCCTGTCACTCCATGCAGATACAGAGATAAGTGTTTTGGAGAGGAATTAAGAGTGTAAGGTGTTTTTATAACATTTGACACTTCTTCCACTCATACTTAACAGAGGAAGAACAACACAGGATGTGAACTCCTACGATCCATCTCGGTGCTGCTTGAATATAAATATCTGTGACAGGCTGCACAAGGATGCTTTAATGGCAGTTGTCAGAGACGTTTAAAATGGATTAGACCTTTTCAATTTTTTTCCCTAATAATGAATATTTAGTGAGACTTTTAAAGCTGTTAGCTATTAATTATAGAACCTAAAAATATGGTCGTGTTCAGTCGAGTAGGAAATCGGCACATGACTGTATGCAAAAGTATGTTCTCTGTCTAGTTTTGTGACATAGCTTCCTACTTTACATTTGCTTTATAAATACAAGAAATAATTTTTAATGATGACAGCTGGCGATGAAGACTTGCCCTTGAAAGTTGTAAGCAGGCTGGGAATATTAACACTAAGAAGGTAAAAGGATAGATTAATAGATAAATGTCTTGGTACTTAAATAATGTATGATAAAATTAGATTATCATAAATTTAGTTCCCTGTAGATAATATTATTTTGAGGCTAGAAACCCAAGTGTGGAAATAGAAGGTTAATGTTTGCATTAATAAAAGTGCAGACCATTGTCCTTTGCTAGTGTTGTTGCTGCTTTCTGCAGATAAGAAATCGCCTTTCTCTTTAAATTAGTTTATACTACCAAGGGTTACTTTTGCAGATTGGAAATAAATAGGGTTATATTTCTACAGCTAAAATAAATGTTTCTGCTGTTGAAATAAATGACTTATTCCAACAGTAGAAAGCTGATTATACTATTGATAAAGAGCCTGTCAGTCAAATAATTCTCATTTATGTATTCAGAAATCTTAACTAATAGTGGAGTGAAAAAAGCTTTATTAAATTCTCACTTTTCAGGGTAATTTTTTTCTTTGTAGCTGGAAATCATCTTCTGTTTGCAGCTTGCTGACATTTCCCTGAGTAAAGTGTTAGAGCAGAGTGAGGAAGCTTAGTTTTGGTGTTTTGTTTTGTTCTCACCCAGGTTATCTGAGTAGGGGGAATCCAGCTCGTGGGATCTAGTTTCAGCCTTTTCTGGTATATTCTTCTGGAGCAAATCTCATCTCCAGAAGACAGCTTGGCAGTGCCTTTGTGCTCCAGGGACAGCTGGCCCACTAACCTGTTTTAGTGATGCATCTCTGCAGCCCATCCATCCCGGGTTGCTCGGCCTCCCAGCTCCATTTGGGAGCAGGCTCTGCTCTTGCCCCTCTTTCCTGGCTGAGGGATCAATCTTGTCTGGCATTGCTGTGAGGAGCTTCAGACGTGTAGCCACTGTTACTTCCATGAGCATCTCTTGGTCAGCAGGGAGAGGGAGGCTTGCCCTGAATGCTGTTTGTCCTCTCCTGGTAGGAAGGTCTAAATGCTTTGTTTGCTTGTTTGAACATGTCTTTGTTGGTGTGGAGACTGGGCAAGTCTGTCTTAGAATGCACCATCCAAATATCTAAGTCACATAGGAAATGTCTGTTAGACCAGTGTTCTACCCTTTATGTTTTGCACGTTGTGGTTTGATGTCTGTTACTGTATTTTCCCTGAGGGGCAACATCAAAAGAGTTCAAATTCTCTCTGGTCTTCCCTGCTTTTTTCCTGGAAGCTTGTGCTGCAGGTTTCTCATGAAGACCCTTCCAAGCCTTTTGACCCATCAGCCTTGCAAGACCAGTTCAGTGTAGTGCCAGCACAGGGAGTGGGGAGATGACCCAGACTGAACTCCTTTGCAGATACAAAGCTGAGGCTCATGGGTGTTGATGGCAATGGGACTGGAGCCTTTCCTGACACTCCAGCAGAGCACACTATTAACCTCATGAGACCTATCACAGCTCCAGGGAGGGTGGTGGGTGAAGTTTTAAGCTTGTCTTACATGGGTTTGATTGCTTTTCCCAGGTAGTTCTTGCTGTAAGAAGTGTGAGAAAATGAGAGCAGAGATACCTAGAGGAGAAATTTGATGGGAAAGGGTGGGGAAGAGAGCCCAGGAATTTATTCCAAGTCCACCTGTGTGCGTGTGCCTGCATTTATTTCTACTCAGGCATTTACATTCCTCAAAGTACTCTCAGGTGATAGCTCTGAGTGCCCTAATGATAATTGCATTTACACTAAATGTGGAGCAGCATCAATACTGATATACAAATAATTTAAATCTGCCAGCCAGCCGTCTTAACTAATCAAATGGAGATTGCCCCCTGTCTCAGGCAGTAAAGACAGGGAAGAATTCATCATCTTTTAGCAAGAGCTTAAAGAAGGGTGAATGTGGTGGCCCTGCTGTTAAAGGTGTCCTAGGAAAAAGGATGCAAAGAGGAATAAGCAGACTGTCTGCAGCCCACAGAGCACTGTGCGAGGTTGCAGGAGCCTTGTGGTATGGAGTATGGTTAGTTTTTAAATATATATGGATTTTGTAGCAGTGGTTGTGTTTTTTCAGCTCCCAGTCAGAAGTATCTCTGATTCCATCCCTTGGTGCAGTCATACTCAAAAAGAAAAATTGACTTGCTATTATGTTTGGAAGGAAAATAGGCTTTAACCTTGAGGTGCTGAAACAGCAAATAAGATACTGTGTTCAGGTAAGGATCTGTGACCTGTAACAGGTGTGAGGGGCTGCAGAAGTGACCTGCTTTTACTTCACAGCATAGAGTAGAGGGAACCTTGCTGAGTGCTAATTAATTGTTGCTTTCATGCAAAATAATTCTTACCTTCAAATAGCCTTGAAAAAGAGTTCCAGTTTTCTCATCTAGGAGAAGTTGATATTCCGTTACAGCTTCATAAAGTGGGATCTAACTCCAAGAACTTAGCTCTTTAACATTATGGGGTTTGAACTGAAGTTTTGTTGACTATTTTAGGCAAGCCACACTTAATGTCCTGAACAAGGCAGGATTACTTTTAAATGATTGTCAAGGGGTGTTTTAGGGGCTTTGTTTTTACTGTGGAAATACATTTTCTATTGGGCTATTTAGGGGGTTTTCTGTAGTGGTTTTGTTTTGGTTTGTTTTTTTGTTAATACTGTATTTGGTCTTTTGTGTGCTCTGCATGCAAAATTTCTACTGAGTTAACAATATCTCCTGACTGTCATTGGCTTGCATGGACCTCCTGCCCATGCTCCTGGAGGGATGGGAACACTCTTCAAACATGAGGAGAAGATGGGGATTGACTTGCCAGGGTGGGCACAAGCAGCTGGACGAGCTCAGGCTGGTTCTGGTAGCCAGCACACAGGGAATTGCTTAGGAAGCTCATCTGGGCTGGGAAGGTGCATAAACAGATGCTGTAGCACAGCTAATACAGTTGCTCTGGCACCTGGAATATGGGATGGGCAGCTTTCCCTCCAAGTGTGTGCCATGAGGAGTTGTGTGAAAGTACCTATATCTGTATTAGTTTGTCTCTCTGCACAGTGCACTTCATCCTGAGAAAGGGAAGCAGTTTTGTACAAAAGCAACCACCCACTCAAAATACATAAATGACACTTTTCAATACATAATGCTCTAAAATACAGGATGTGGGAGATTTCTGTGTTTATTGTGGTGACAGGTAGAACCACATTGAATAAAAGCCTTAGTTGGCTCTGAGTTCTGGAAGGTCCTCATTTGTGATTACAGTCCTGATGATAAAGCAATTAAACACCAGTGAACATATATTTTCCATGTCTGTGAGGCTTCTGACATAATTATATAATAAAATTGCCACTAAAGAGCAATAATAGTATTAGTGCATCACTTGGAAGAAATGCCCAGCTTGAATGCAGAGTGTGCAAAACAACCCAAGTCCAAAACATGCTGCAGTGCTCAGGCGTGTGATGGGATGTACCATCGGGCACTCTGCTGGTTCCTGACCCAAGAGTGGGTACTGTTCCTGCCTGGCACCTTGGTATTGGAGTGTTACACAGATTAGTGTAGAAAAGCTCCCAGGTGTGGCTTTTGTGTCCTGTGTTTCCAAGATTATTAATTTTAGGATTGTCTTTAAAACTGGTGATTCCATTAGTCTGTGAGCCCTACCCAGCTCTGATTCTGTCCAGTCTCTTGGAAGGGACTCTGGATCCTGTGACCAAAGATGTCTTACTGTGTGTCATCCTGGCTGGGGCCTTTCAGCTCTGGTCCTGGTGGTACAGAGAGAGGTAGAGAATCTCAGTTCCCAGACCACTGAAGCATCTTGTACATTAGAGCTTTTAGCTCAGCTCATGGGAAAGGCAGTAGTTTTGATAAGGGTTTAATTGCAGTTGTCGATACCGAGTATGATGAGCATCAGCTCTTGTGGCTGAACCACGAGCCGTCAGTGGCACACACGGATGCATTGAGGGCTGTCTGACCTTGCAGCTGTGAAGATGCACAGAGTTTGCTGCTTATCCCATAAACATGGGTGAAACTAGTGAATGTGAAATAAAGTTGATGGATTCGTGGATATTAGGGTCCAGAGGGTCAACCAGACTTCATATTTTTTATGACTACCTTTTTAGCACATCAAGGAATGTGTTACCTGTTTATTCCCACATAAAGTCTAATAACTGTATTTAATGCATAAAGGTGTTACAGTAATGCCTGTGTCTATCACTAAAGTACTCAGTTGTATTCCTGTGAATATTTCTGAGTGGAAAAATTTCTTCTCTTTTTCTCAACCTTCTCCTGGAAAATTGACAGAATAAAAGCTGAAATCAATGTTGTTCATTAAAATTAAATGTAAACAGATAAATATAATGTTTTTCCATATGTAGTTTTCTATTAACAAAATGGAAAACTAGTTGACATCTGTTTATGTGAAATATTATGTAAAATATTTGGTTTTATGAATGTTGTACTTTTGGGGAACAATTAAAATATAACTATAGTAGTCTTAACAGTATTAAGCTCAAAGGAAAGACTTATGGAAATAATTAAAAAGATTGTAATATTCTTGATTTTCAGGGAAAATTTACTTTCCAGAGTAGTTCTCTTTATCATCCCAGCCTCTCTTCTGGGCTGTACCTGAATCAGTTGCTTTTCATTCTCATGTTATTTTCCTGGTGCTTTTGGTAGATGCAGACTTTCAGTCCCATAAAGAGCATTTTGCCTTTCAAGTATTTGTAACCTGTCTGAGAAGAGTAGCAGATATCAGTGTGCTTCAGCTTTGCATTTATATGAATTTGTATTGATGGGAAATCACAGCAAATACTGTTGTAAACAAACACTGATGTGCCCGGGTATGGAACCTGAAACAGAAATGTGCTCTGTGCCTGTTGATGTGTGTACAAAATACTCTGATGCACCAAAATATATTTGCACTTCCAACTAGCCAAATCCTTTTTGCAGTGAATTCTTTTAGCTTGGAACATCTCAGCTTCAGATCTGGTGTATAGTCAATTAAAAAACACAAGGCATGTCAAGTGACAACTCCTGGGTCCTGACTTGTGTTGCCTCTCTCCGTAAAAGCTTTAAGATGAAACCTTGCAAAAATGTGAAAATGCGTTCCCATGGTGCAAAACCTGTTTTATTACAAGTTCTGTGTGTATTTCTGCTTTTAGACCTTATACATTCAGTCACTGGCACAATGCTGTCTTGCATCTCCTGAGATGTGCCATGCTGTTAATGAATGACCTAAAGGCTGCTTTGGTCCTGTCCATGATGTTGCTCATCATTTCTGAGTACTTCAGGATTTAGATTAAGGCAGCAGACCCAGGATTCCCAATTCCATTTAATCACATACACAGAAGTGTTCTTGTTTCATAGCTTCCATTGTATTTCCTATTTTTAACATTCAGGTAATTAATTTGCTGTGAAGGACAAACAGTATTGATGAAAATTCTCAACATGTAGAAGCATTTAAATAACAGCTGAAACTAGTAGTGTAATAAATCTACAGAAGACAAAATGTGTGTCAAGATGTATCTGAGGGAAGGTTTCCAATTTCATTTTTTCTGGTTTGATGCTTGAGACCATGGATTGATCCATGGCCTGGGTCACTGCTTGCTCAGTATCCCAGTGCTTTTGTACAAGAGAAGGGCACCCTGGGATGTCACAGCTGGTGAATGACTTGGAACAGATGCCCAGAAGGTCAGGCAGCGACTCCTGGCCTTAAACTCCAAATCACCTCTGGAAACTTAATAGTGACCTGTATGAAAAGGGGCAAAACATTTATAAAGGGGGTCAAGTGTGCAATTAAACATAATAGATTTTGCTTATAGGCTTTTTGAAGTTGGTATTTAAAAAGCTATTGTGAGAGGGGAAAGCAAGGAACAAATTACAGCTGTGATGTCTTTTTTTCCTGACTGGGAAAAAGTACCTTTATTTTGGGAAGAAACCCACTGCCTTCCCAGTGAGTGCATGTTAATTTCTTTGCCTGAAATGTTTTTAGGTGTTTGAGGGTAACACAAATGAAATTACAGCAAAAAAAGACTGCAAAGAGTTAGAACAATCTTCCATTACTCTGGCTCACAAGCCCAGACAGGTTTGGTTGTTTTGTGGGGAAAGGTGATTTTGTTCAATTCATCACAGCCCTTCCACTGCACAAGGAGCCTGTGTTTGCTTCACTGCTGGCTGTGGAGAGTACACTGCTCCAATGGTCTGAGCAAACTCTTTGTCAAGGGAAACCATCACAGATCCACCAGGGACTCTCCAGCCCAGCCTTTGGAGAAGACAAGGAGCCACGTGTGGGTTGGGAATGTGGGGGATGCTCTAGCCTCCATCTAGCAGCTTTATAAGGAGCCCAGGGTGAGACAACACCAGCTTTATTTAGACAGCACTCACTCTCACATGTAATGAGCCCTTTAATTAGGTTCTCACAATGTGACAAAAAGTCTCTCATGAAAATATTTATAGTTGAGTTTTTAAGTCTTCATTGCATATATAAAACAAAACTTGTCATCTGAGGTAAAGCATCTGGCAAGCTGGTAGGTGTTAGCTCATGAATCGAGCGGGGACTATTCTGGGCCTGGGGAGCTACTCACATGTAGTATGGGTGGATCCAAGGGAGGGATGCGGCTAAAAACAGGATGTCAAGTTTAGGGTGTGATTTTTCTATTTAAGGCTTAATTCAGACCAATATGATTACAGACACCTCATCCTGTGGCTTTTCCAGAGTTTGTGGTAGGCACAGGTGTCCATGGGAACCTGCACCCTGGTAATTGATAGATGACATTTGTGGAAAGTAAACTCACAAGGTGGGCTCAGCTCTTAGGGCAGGGGAGATCACAGGTACACAAAGGTTCCTTCTAAATTATTGCCCCTGCAATGCTGTGATGATGGGGAAATGTAGGCATTCTTAATTAGGATATGAGCTTGTTTTAACTCTGTCAGCAGTCAACAGAAAGAGGGCAGAGAGCTGTCCTGTGAAGCTAAAGCTGAGGAGCAGCATGCGGGGTCCTGCTCTGGGCCCCTGGGTTGTGTCCTCTGCTCCAGCTTGGACAAGGACCCCACAGTACGTAGCAGGAAATCCTGGCAAAGCAGAGACCTCCTTGAGCTTGGTGTTTGGGGAGGAAGGGGAAGAGCTTATTTTCCTCTAGAGTGTTCCCAGACCCATTTTGCTTTCTGAAATGGAGCAGACACAACTGCAAGGTTTATTTTAATTTTGATGGAAAACTTTGCCAGTGTTTCTGCTTCTTAATTTTTTTTAGCATTATTTGTGAACCCTCACTGAAAGCCTCTTGCTCTTTCCCACAGCAACTCTTTTTAAGAGAACTTGTTTGATCCGTTGTCTTATCTAAGATTATGGCTAATTACTCAATAAAGAACTTTTTTCCCAAGGTCTTCCCCCTCCCCTTTTAAGTATCATCTCACTGGGTGAAATTTCTTCCTCTTTTGATTTTACTCCCTCACAACTGAGCTTTCATCAAGACACGTCTCAGCATCTGAAGGGAGCAGTTAGTGCAAAACGAAGCCTTTAGATTTTTCCTTTCCTTTTTGTGCTAAAGCTGAAAGATGAAGCACATGGAAAAGAAAATAGCATTAAATCTCCCACTCCAAGAGGAAAGGCACTGAGGATCTGGCTGCTGCAGGACAGGTTTGAGCTCCATGCTTCATTTACTACTTTGTGCAGACATAACAAAGAATTCACTTGAGTCCCTGTGGCACTCACACAACCTATTGCGAGGTAGGCAGAGGGGAAGCAATGAGCCTGGTGTTACAGTACAGCAGCAAACTGGGAATTAAGGTGCTTTAAAAACAAATGTTTCCTTAATAATCTCATTGTGTAGACCCAGTTCCTCTTTGGTTTAGCTTTCCATTTGTGAAAGAGGAGCTCTTGTGCAATGTGTAAATAGTTTTATTTGGATGAAGCGTACAGTGAGGCACGTAGCAGAGATTTTGCTTAATAATTCAGGCCAAAATAAGGAAAAAAGAAAGAAAAACAAAACCAAAGTAGTCCTGTCATGGAAGATCTTTCTTTTAACAAAAACAAAAGAAGGGGGGGAGAGAAGGGGAGGAAATGTCAGGGATGCCAAGTCAGATTTCACTTGGTATTAGCGAACTAGTTGTGTTAGGGAAGGAAAAATAGCGTGATCTTGTTTTAATTGAAACTAAATTTTGAATTTGGTGTCTTGTAATTTCTTAGTATAATTTCAAAGATGAAGAGTCCCCAGAGGGACTTTCTCTGTTAGGGACTGGGGGAAACCTGTAAGATTCCCCTCTAACCCCAACGGTAGTACCTTAGGAGGTGGAAATGCAGCGTGGCTCATCACGGCCCTGCATGGAGCGTTGTGCTGTTATGTCACAAACACAGCAGTGCCACCAAAGCAATGGGACTAGAGGAAAAGGCTGCTTCAAAGGACAGGTTTCTGTGCACACACACATCTCCTTATATTGACAACTGGAGAAATATTGAAAAGCACTGAAGCATTTAATTGAGTTTGTGAAAAAGGTCCAGGTATGTGTGGCTGGGCTGCATGGGCAATTTAAGCATTTGTGTTTGCAAATGAAGTGGGCACAGCTCTTTTTCAGGGGGTGTTTATAGTGGGGATTTCTGGGGTTGGGAACATCAGGGAGAGAACTTGCTGCTGTCTCACCCCTGCCCCAAGAAGCAAACCAGCTTGTATGGGTTTTGAGACATCTATTTATACTTAGACAGTAACGAGCAGAGAAAAATGGATTTGTCTGTATCACATTGAGAAGGAAAAATAGTAAAAATGATGTTTAGTTGAAAATAAGAGAAATTGATTCAGCTCTCCTCGTGCCATGCTGGCTAGGCTGGAATATCTTAGGTCAAGGTGGGTCATGGAGAGGGAACTTCTGTTAAATTCACAAAAGGATGGGGTCATTAAATGCTGAATATAAAAAGAAATTATTTTCAAGCTCCTGTTCATTGTCTAGTCTAGAAAGTCTCTGTAAAATAAGTAATTGAAGTTTTATTTTTCATTGTATTTTGTCAGTTCTGAGCGGGCAGAGTTGCATGAAGAGCTTTTCAGCCTGTTCTAAGGAGACAGAGCTTGAGTGGCCCTTTGTCTCTCTCTTATTGGCTTCCCAGTAACTTTTCAGCCAGCTGACCAGCTTCACTACCTCAATCCAGATTTTTCTGGCAAGAAGTGGAAGTGTCAAAACTAATCGGATTCCTGCAAGGGTTATAGGTGGACATGAGAGGAAAATTTTTCTACCAAAGTGAAAAATCTCTAACTTATTGTATACCTTGTCTGACACTGGAGCATCGAGGCAGCAGGCAAAACCTTCCAGAAAAACCCTTCCCTGACCAGAAGGAATTTTATTTTGTTTGTTTTAACACATGTAAGAAATAATATTGTGGCACTTCAGACGTTCTGCAATGCAAAATGTGGAAACAATTGAGTTCAGTGTGTTGTCACAGCAATGCTGTGGTTTTAGCACCAGCTAAATCTTTTCCCAGGGCTTCTCTCTGATCCTGTACTAGCAACATGATCCTTGATTTATATGAAGTTGTCTCAAGTTTTCACATAACTTGCTCACCTGAAGAGATCTCTTTCTCTGATGGAATATTGAGGTAGACTTCTGGTCTTGCCCAGTCCTTCATTGTGATTATTAGCACTTAATTAGTTGTGTCTGTGTTTCAGTAGAAAAATTAAAAAGCTGATGAATTAAGTGAACAGAAAAAGCAGGTGTGGAAAGTCCTTTGTGAGCAGAGAGTTGTCATGGTGTTTAAACTGTAAAGGAATTTTTCTGGAATAGAACAATGATTCTTGTCAGCTGATACTCACTTCATTATTTGAGGACTCTGCCATTCTTATCAGTCTTCTTTCTTAAAATTTTCTGGTTTTCTTACAAATTATTAGGAGAAAGTCCTGATATCTTCAGCATTCCCTGAGATCCTGGAATTAGTCCCAAGAAGAATTTTGAGAGTTCTCTTACTCAGACTGAAAAAAAGGCCATTTTAAGCTTAAGCATGAGGACTTGCAAGCTTAATTATTTGTGTGCTTGCAGAGTAAGACCCTGTGACTAAAGCTAGGAGTACCTTTGTGATAGTCATGTGGGGAGGGCTTAGCAGAGCCTGAGGCTGGATGGCCACCAAGCCCAGGCCACTTGGGGTGTCAAGCAAGTGTCTGTCCCTGATGCAGAACTTCTCCTGGTTGAACCTTTCGAAGCACGTGTTGTGGTACTAGTGAGTGAAAAAATCTGGTGTAGTTTTGAACATAACCAAACTAATGAGTGTAAACGTAGAGTTGGCTTCTGGGAAAAGATTGCCTCTTTAATTGTACCCACTTTTTCGCACGTGAAGTCTGCATTTGGATGTTAAGCCCAGTTTCAGAGACCCTTTTGCTTTCATAAGTGCAAATGGAGTTACATCCCAAACAGTTCTGTGGACCACTGTGTTTTCTGGATTAGACACTGAAATTGGTGGACTCTGTTTTGTGTTGGTGTCTGGGGTTTTTCTGAGTTAGACTGCCACTTAAATATTCAGAGGTAATGACCTTCTGAAGCAAGAAGGTTAAAGGTCTGATTTCTTACATAACTTTTGTATGAATTTTAATCCACCCATTTCATGAAGCTTCCCAGAGCCATCTCTAGCTCTGAGAATTTCTCACTCATGACCACCAGAGTTTCCTTCCTCTGCTGTAATACCATTATGGATTTGTGGGTTGGCTCCACTAAAAAATAAGAATTGAGCTGTGGTAGCATGAAGGCAGTGGGTCAGATGTGACAGACCAAGTCAGTAACCTGCCTGAGCTCAGCAAAACAGGCACAGTTTCATGATGATGAGTTCCCCCCAAATCATAACTCGCATCTACCGTACAATTTCCTTTGATTTAATGCTAGAATGTGTGGCCAAAGACAATACAGACTGTGGGCTGTTGTAGCAGCAGCTTAGATATCTTGAAAACTGCTTAATAAAGTGATTATGGGAAGGAAACGAGTACTGCACCTGAATTCTGATGACACCCTGTGGTGTCTGTTGTGGTGGCGGCAGTGGCAGCCGGCTCAGGCTCTGTTCTGCATGATTGTGAGCTGCAGGGAGCTGGTGTTTCTATTTATCTTTGTGCCACCAAGTGTCCCACAAACGTTCCACACCTGTGCTGGCTTGTTCAATAACTGAAAATTAGTTAAAGCCAGCTGTCGGGCAGAGGAAAGGCACTTTGTCATCCTTCTCTTATTTCTGTCATGGTGGGAGCTTTTTTTGGGACTCTTGGGCAGCTAGTGAGAAAATAAAATACCAAAAGATGTTCAGTGTAAGTGCTTGGGAGTTTGGGGAGTTTTTTCAGGGAAGGGAAAATATATTGCCTTTGTGGAGATCAGTGTGCTCTGTATTTAAAAATACAGGTAGCTGTATTTGTTATACCTGCTGGAGTAGTTACAATAGGACAGGCACTGCTGATTGGGAGTAGGAATTTCACTTAGACATGTGGTTTAGGGCACAAGGAAGTTCTGTCACTGTTGTTGGAATTTGTGTTGGCCAAAGAGTTTTACAAGAAGCTCGTTCTGATGGTCACCAGGAGCTGTGCCCAGTGCCTGGGTACACCAGCCCTTTTTCAACAAAGCTGCTTGCTCTTTTGCTCCCTAATTTGGCTTCTGAGGTGTAACAAAGTAACTGTTTCATTTTGATCAAAGTTAGTTAAAGGGGAGGATTTTAATGGCATTTTGGTTCAGGCATCATCATGGCGTTCCTGAACTTCCTGAATTATTTCTAACACCCCCATATACCTGACTTGGCTCTGAGAAAATTGCTGCCTCACCGACAGTGCAGTTGATCCTGTCGTCATGGGTGTACTTTTTGATGACCATTATTTTTTGCTCACATTTCAAACATGGTTGGAGGCTGAAGCAATTTGTATTAAGTAGCAAAAACAAGACCTCAAATAGAGTCCAGAACTGCTGATTGCATTGATTGTTTAGGACCTTTTAACAATAATGTTTTGCCACAAATATAACGAAGGCTTTCTTTTTTATTTCACATTAAGTCCTTTAATTAGAGGACGAAATTTAGTTGCTGCATGTAACTTACTGTACCACAGGCTGTGCTGGAGTTCATACTGTATTAAACCGGTAACGGTTTCATTAACTATATTAACAGTCCCATAATCAGAGTGTGGAAGTTTGATGCCTTTCTTTGGATATCACTGAGTTTCAGCTTTGTTTACAGCTTTATTGGCACTGGTGTGTCAGCAGGTATTCTTACTTTATAGTGTGCAGACCTCTTAATTGCCCTCATTGTTGAGAAATTAATTTCTATTGAGTTTTGCAAAGTGACAGCTGCTGGAGCCTGTAATCAGGTTGGGATGTGCTGTGCAAACAGGAGCCCACGGCCCTGTTGTGGCAGCTGCTGGGCCACCTTTGTGTCTTGCTGGGTGTTGCAGAGATGGGGACAGGGTGAGCATCAAGGCAAAAAGAAAGGTGGTGTTGGGTCAGCAAGCTTTGCTCCTGTGTCTGATGAGTAATTAGGTGATACTAATTCTGTTGTGCTAGTTGAGATTATTCTTCCATTGTGAATTCTGCCTTTGAATGAAGGAAAACACCTCTTTTTCCTGCAGCAGAGTTCAACTCTGTGGCTTTATCTCCCCCAGAATTACTTTTGGAATGAAATTGCTTGTGTTGAGTTGTATTTTTTGAGTTTGTTTTTTTCTTCATATGAATTAGTACATTAGATTGTATTTGGTGTTTTGGAGCATGCAACATCCACTGCTACATTTGCCTTCAGAGTAAATCCCCCACCTGCTGTTGGTCAAGGACTGCTCTTCAGTTGAGTCAGACAGAGCTGTTGTGTTTTCCTGCTGAGTACAAACTGCAACATGGGTGGTTGCTCCTCCCAAGACCATCATAGTGCTGTGACTGGTGTAATGGCATCCAGTAAAACTGAAAGGCCTGGCCTGGGAGAAATTTCCAGTGATTAAAATGTTTGTGTGAATCCTTTCTAGGAAATTGCTTAAGAAGGGATGTAAATAATTGGCTATAAATACCTCACAAATCCAAGAGACTTGGGAGACTGGCAAGGCACACTGGAAACTTTTCCCAGGCCACTTTGAAGCTGATGAACAGTTGCCATATGATAGAACTTACTGGATTTTGAACTTGGTAAAAACCCAAGTTGTCTGGGGCACGGTAGGGAATATACACTCGGTTAATCTTTATTCCTTCTTTTTTTGCACTGAATATGTAGGAGTTCTGGGAGCCAGTGTTCCCGGTAATCCACGAGCTTTTCCATTTGATTTCATGCAGCCTGGCTGTGTGACTGTCAGCCGGTGGCCCTGCCACCATCTCTCCTGGGGTGACCTGGCCCAATGCTCTGCCTGGTCACTTTGCCTCTGCTTCTGGAACTTGTGGAGAGCAGGCAGGAGGGATCAGTGACGCTCCTGCACCATTGAGAATCCTCCTTATCTCACCCCACAGGTGTTCTCACTGTCACTCTTGGTTTTCTCCCCCATCCCACCCAGAGGGAGTGAAAGAGCAGCCAGGGTTAAACCACAATGCGCAGTGAAGGTGATTAATATCTTTGACCCACTGCTGTTATTCTTCTTTCTGTCTATTATAAAAGTTCACATTAATATTAGAGGCAGGAAAATAACCCCCCAAAATGTTTTTACTATCTCTGGAGGAAATAGGGCTTTTATTTTATATGTAAACATTGGAGAAATGTGTGCATTGCCACTGCAAGCACCACCTGTAGTTAAATGGCTGTTGTTTCTGCAGAGAACCAGAAAAGCTCTATTTTCCAATTACAAATGGGAAAATCCACAGGGTGATATTGGATTAATTGACAGGCAGCCATGCATGAGTAATCCTGCACTTCCAAATATAAGTAACAAGTGCTTTGGAACAGTTAGAATAAAGATTTTTATATTTATTGAAATTAATCCAAAACTCAGAGCTGTGTCTGTACACAGTGAAGAAATAAGTGATCATTAAACAAAACCCACAGCCCTGTCTGTGCTGCACAAACCTGTGTACCAGCCTCTTTAAAAAAATCATTGTTAGAGTAATTGCTTTTCTTTCTGCTTTAGCATATAACAGCTCCAACGTCAGTTTAAAATGGGAAGAAAAATGTGCTTTAAATGGTTTTATTTAACTAATTACACGGTTAGGCGCGTAATTTAAATGGCTTGATTTGTTAATAAGTTGTTTAAATTAATGGAGGGGGGGAAATGCTCCAGCAGTTCATCTTATCCCCCTGCAGTTTAACATGGCATGTTCCATACTCCTGCTATTTAACATGGAATGCCATGTTTGATGTGGCAGCTGGCTTTCTGGGAGTAATACACCACCACCAAACCAAAAGCAGCTATTCCACCCCTGGTAAGATGTATTTTTCTTCCTCTCAAAACTAAAGCAATGGAAGGAAATCACCCTACACGTGTGTATTTTTTTTTGTTTACTTTTATGCAAATCACACTCTGGTAGGGGAATTTGTTGTAAACTCCAGTACAGACTAATTTGATATTATTCCAGAAGGATGTACACTTGAATATTTAACAAAAGCAACAATGCCAGTGAATAGATGACATTAAAAGTATTACTTTTGCATAATTTATGTTCAGTGGTGCCGATATCAGCCTTCACTTCATCACCCACTTGCACAGAGAGTGCTGGAAGTTTCAAATCTCATTAAGCTATTTATTCATTGTAATGAATGATTTTAAGTTATGCCACACTGCACTGTTCAAAAACCTATCTTACTGTACATATTTTAATGTTTGCAGTCAAATTAATACCTTTATTACTGCCTCAATGGTTGAGTGGACACTGTTCATACATTAATCATTGTTGTCTCTGCTTCATCCCACTCCTTTGCTCAAGTTTAAAATGCCATACTCCTTGATAGAGATGTAATGATCTACCCATCTCTGTCTTTGTGTGCAGAGCCTAGTATCAGAGGCTGGTAATCTTGTTACTCAGGTGTCCTTAGATCCACAAAACATATGGGATTTGCGTGCACTTTGTCAGAAATACATGGAATTCTAAGGTAGTAAGTGCACATGCAGCAGCCTCTGGTAACTTCCTCTCCAAAATCCTCAATATTGTCTGTGCACAGCAAAGACAAGCAATAATACTTCATTGCACCAACAGCAGGCAGTTGAAATTAAAATTCTTCTACAATAAATCTGATTGGATTTGCCCATTAGAAGCATTTTCAAGTCACAGTAATTGCCAAGTGCCAATATTAGGTGGCTGGTAGGGATTTTGTACCTTACTGTTAACATAGCAAGGGGCAGATGTCAGTTGTTACAACTGAACCTGCAGATTATGTACGTTCACTTGATATTGTTTAATATGTAATGTCTTTTGAATTGATTGTCAGTCTCTTTCCTGGAGTTTCACCACTGCTGGTGCTTTATCATCCATTCAGTGTTGGAAATTGCAGCTGTGTAAAGGTGATTTGAAAATTGCTCATTTGAGAGGGGAAGAAAAGAGTTAAAAGCAGTGTTTTACTGGAAAAGGATTGTGGAAAATTTGGTTAAATGGGCTTCAGATAACTAAATACTGATTCTGGTCCTAAGACTGTGAGTGATTTTGATGGCAGAGATTAAGAAGTCCAACAATATCAGAACATAAAAAACAAAGCATCAGCTTGGAGTGTAGCTAAATTGACTGCCCAGATATTAGTTACCCAAACTTTGAGTTTCTCTCACAGTAGAATTAGTAGCACAGCTTTTCGCCTTAGATGAATTCCTGAACTTCATATAATGTTTGTGCATTATAACAATATAAGAGCAGTGAAGACTTTCCCTCAAAAGTTGTTTCCCCTCATGAGAGAGCAAAACAATGCTGGAATGCATGCACTGACTGGGACATGATATTCCATCCCTGTGCAAGAAGAAAATGCTGCTTCTGTGTGTACACCAGTAACCTCCAGTGGTTCCCAGCACACCTGTAAAAGTGCTTAGTGCCTCTTTTTTTTTTTTTTTTTTTCCTTTTAACTGTCCCTGCTGGGAAATGTGACATCTCTCACTGTTGTGTTCTGTGAGAGGGTCTCAGGTAGAGGCAGATTGTGATAAGTGGGACCTGGGGACTCCTGAACCCTTCTGAGCTTGAGCAGCAGGGATTTGAAGGCACCTACACTGTCCAGTGCAGCATCTTTGGAGGGGCAGGATGGAGAGTCTCAGACTGACCAGATCTCTTCCTACCCCTGTCCTCAGTCATTCAGTTTGTGTTTGAGCAAACAGAAACTCTTCCAAGGGTTTGTTTTCAGCACTTACTTTCTAGGTCATAGTCTGACATACAAATATGCTCCTATAATTTATCAGAAAATACCTTTCAGAGTATGAGGAAAAACCCTTGACAATCACAGACTCCTTAGTTTACATCTCACTTCCTCCTGTGTGCAGAGTGTTGGTGATGGTTGGCCATGTCAGCTTGAAATGGGATCCATGTCTGTGGTGGAGTTTCCCATTTTGGTTGGGGAGAACTACAGGCCCCTCCAGTTGGGAAAGGATAGTGAAAATCCTGTTCTTATCACGATGCCAATAAAGTTTGGAGACAGAGAGATGCAGGTGGGCTGACATTGGTGTTTTCGGGTATGATGTTAATTAGGCATTTAAAAGACCAAATAGAATTCAATCTGCTCTACCCTGAAATTTCTCCTAATTTATCAGCAGTGTGCTGCTCAGAGGCTTTAGTGAAGTTCTTGGCCTCCTGACAGTTTGCAGGATCAGGCTCTTCAGGACTTTACCTTGGGCAGATGCACACAGCATTGGCATGCTGCTCAGCCAGCTGAAAGAAATCCCAGCGATCCCAAATTTGGGCCAGGTTTTCTCCTAGTTGACAGAATGTCAGTGAGCCAGGGAAGAAATTTTAAGGGGGTTATCTTCTCAAGATATTAAGCTCTTCCAAGCTGACAGCTTTGTTGCAGAGGTCAGCTAGGAGGAACAAAGAAGAGGCCCTGTGATCTAAAGATGGACTGACAGATATGATTTCTTTTCCCTTCATTGAATTATAATGTCAGTGGTTGTGTCCTGTTACTCCTACGAGTCTGGAAACCTCCATCTGAAATTGGAAAAAATGGATTTTACTGGTAAAGACAGACTTCTTTTTACTTTTTTTTTTCCCCCCACAATCACTCTTCAAGATAGCTCAGGTGTGAGGCAGGCAGAGTGTGGGCTGGGGCTGACAGATGAAACCCAGATTAGCTCAGCATAAGCAATAGGAGCAGCGTGAAGGCAAACCCAGGATGGGGAGTTTTCCCCAGTGATGAACCTGCTGAGTCACCATCCTTGCAGCCCCCAGACAAAGGGGGCTTGTGTAGCTGAACTCAGGAAATGCAAGATATTCAGGTACATGTTTAGTTGGACCTGTGTTTGAAGGTGAATGAGCTAGACTTTTCCTGTGTAAAGTTTGTACCTAGTTGCGTGGTTGTAGTAATAACAGGGTCCTTTTTGTTTTCTATCTGTTTCCCTTTGATTGTTGTGTATACAGCAGAAAGGTCATCTTGCCTTTTGTGCTCTACTTCTGGTGGCATGGGCTCTGTTTTGATAAAGCTGTATCATCAGCTACAAGCAGCAGCCTTCTAATATAATTAAAGAGAAGAAAATCCTCAGGAAAACTGCCCTGAATGTACACAATTATTTTGGGTGATGTTACGTTGAACAAAGATCATTGGCAAGTTGGAAAGTGCACCTTTTCAGCAATATATGAAATGTCTAGTACTGTAAGGCTAATGCAGTAAATATATTTAGTGTTTAAGCTTTCCTATCAACAGCTCTGTCCAGTGAGTGATGGGATCAGAGAGGAGGGAATAGAACCACTCGCTTTCTCTTTTGCAGTCCTAAAATGACTTCATAAAACTGGGAAGGCAATTTCAGCCATCAGAATTAACAAGTTATATGGCAGAGCCATTTTTTATACCCTCATTTGTTCATATCCCCTAGTGCTCTGAGTGGCAAGGGTGGCAGAGCCCTTGTAAGATGAGGCTTGTCTGGTGGTAATAATGTGTATAGTGACTGTCTGAAGTAGCTGAGCTGAAGGCGCAAACTCATTCTATAGGTTTGCTTATAAGAGAACAATTCATGAAGAAGAGCACTATTATATGCACAGCATGGTGTTGTTCTTGAAAGACCCTATATAAATGTGAGCAATAACAAAGAACAGAGATTTGTGAGAAGAGTGAGAATCTTATGTTTAATTCTGAGACCCAGGATTTGTGGGTAGGTAGAAAAGTCTGGACTTTTCCTAATTTTTCCCTCCCCAAGAACTTTGTTAATGACATGAGATCCCAACCTTCAAGAACTCTTTACTTAAAGTTTTTTCTGTGTTAATTACCTGATTTTTGTACAGATGTTAAACCCCAGGAACTGATCCTGATTTCCTTGATGAAGTTTAAAGTGTGAGTGTAGAAGAAAGGCAAGGGTAAGCCATGGCTGTGATTGTACTTAATTCATTAAATGATCTTAATTTGTGCCTGCTTTCCCTGGAGGACAGGGCCAGGCTGTGCAGCCATGCTGGCTCCAATTGAAATGTCTCATCACTCATCCACCCCTGCCAAATGGGGTGGTGAGTGGGGAGGGTTGGTGGGTGTGAGGACCTCCCTGGTCCCTCCTGGAGATGGGTAGAAGCTCACCAGCACTTGGATGAACTCTGAAAGACCTGTTGTTGGGGCCCCTACAGACTGGGAGGCATAGGAGGTGAAGGCACCTTGTGCTCCCTGACTATCATGTGCAGCTTTAATCGGAGTCATTTAAGAAGCTGTTGGAAAAAGTGTTTTAAAGCCCTTGAGGAGCTCTCCTGCTGAAGCTCTGCCATTGCTGGGTTTGATCTCCCTCCTCTTGCCAAGGCTGGTATGGATTGCAAAGTGAATGATCTCTCCTGATTTAACAGGTCATCCAGGAGATGGGATGAATATTCAGCAAGGTTCATGTCAGTGAACTGTCATTTTAAATCTTTGTGGTTTTATATCTTAAAAACTAGTTTCAGGTGTGTGTTATCTAACAGAGGTCAGCATCACCAAAAAGCTGCAGAGAGCCCAAAGTACAACTCAGATATCTCAGCAATTTGCAGGGGAAGTGTTTCTGGCAGAGCAGGCAAAAGAACCAACATCGCTTGGAGTGGGAGAAGGTGCAGAGAACCTTCTTTAAAGGGAAAGTGGGAAGTGTAAGTGCACTGCTTTGGTACCTGCAGAACATGTTAGCTGTGACAACAGCAGCTGATGAGGACAGCCCAGGTGTGGCCTGTGGCCCCTCTGGCTTGTTGACAGAGCACTGCTGGGACTAACAGCAGCTCTTGGTGGGGACTGATGAGGCTCAGCACTCCTGTTGCTCCTGAGACTGGACCGGACCGGACTGACAACCTCCTGTGTGCCATGGGATCAGTTAAACCACTTTATCAGACTGAGGAAAAAACTTAGGAAGCAGTGAAATGAGTTCTCTGTAACCTGGAATGCTTTTCATGGATGGTTTCAGGACAAATGACCTGGATGGCTTGAGAGACACCACACAACTTCCTGAAGGCAAGGCTGTGTGTGTGTAATGACATCACATACAGATTCTATATAAGCCAAGTGTGTGCTGGCTTTAAATTCTTGTTGCAGGGAGTCTATTAGAGTTTATCTTAGGGAAAGATGAAATATACTGGTTTCTTATACATGCAAAGCTAAATTAAGAAGAACATTATAGGTAGATACTTCTCATGAAAAGAATCCTTGCATAACTCTCATGGTACATTCTGTCTGGTCTTTCAAGCTAATGGGGATGCTTTACTGAGGCAATGCTTCTGGGAATTGAAAGAAATGTGGCATGAAAGAGGTTAAATCAATATACAGATTTTCCAAAATGTATTTCAAAAAGAATAGAAGCAGTTGATTTTCTCCATTTTTCAGGGAGGTAATGAAAAATAAATGTGCAGACTACTTAGTCCTTCATGTCAGATAACTCAGAGAGCATATATACAAAGCTGTAGTCAATTTTAAAGGCATTTGAGAAGTGATGTATTTAAGTATGAAGGCAACAGGCACGGTGTCCTTGGCTGTTCAGTCTTGAACAGACTGTGTGGATGTGTGGTGACCTGTGTATATTGGATTCTCTTTCTTTGATATTCTTGTACCACTAACAAACCCTCCTGATTTTGTTCTCTTATATTCCATCTTGATACCAGGAGATGGTGTGGACAGGGAACTGTGAGGTGCTCTTGAGTGACTGCAGGCAGATGCTGTTTGTAGAGCTAAATGAAAATGCTTTGAAATTAGAGATGACTGACAGCCTACATTCATTACCTCAGTTTTAGTGCCTCCTACCTTTTGACTACTTTCACACTGCCATTTTGGCATTCTTTCAGTGCATTTCCTCAGGATTGCATGCTGACAGGAACAGCCCAACTTAGAGGCGTTATTTGTGAGTGATGTTACTGTGAGACTGGCTCTGTTTGCATAAATGGGGACGGCAAAGGCGTGTGGTCCCACTAAAGACAGTGGCAAATTGCTCTTGACTTCAGTGTGACAGTGATTTTGCCCCTCTACTGCAGTCTTCAATCCCTCCAAATCCAGGGAATAATTTAGTGTGTTCAGCATACACGTGCCAGGATCTTGCAGAAATGCTGATCCAGTTCAGTTGTTTGATTTGTCATCATACTTGAAGTGTTAATTCTATTTATATTTGAATGTATTTTATTTCAGTGTTCCCATAGATGTTTTGTTTATTCTAGCCTGCATATTAATGTATTATATGCATAATGTAATACATTAATATTATGTATATAGTGTTACATTATGCATATAGGCCATTCATATGCAATAATTACTTGGTCTTCACTTTGAGGTCCATCACGAATTCTTCAGCTACATGAATTCAATTCATCAAGTAATTTCATGAAATCTTAACCTCTATAGTGACTGAAGCAAGCCTTGCTGAGAGCTGGAACATTTTATAGATAGCACTATTTATCCAAAGTTCTATTATTAGCCTAGAAAGAAGGGCTCACCATGTATTTTTATTAAAAATGACAACGTACTTAACATCCTTAATGAAAACTAACCAATGTGATATGAATTTAGAAACCCTGACACCTTATTTTATAGAAATGAAGTCCCCTAGTATATTAAAATTAACATTTTTTAATAACAAAAAGTGATATAGTCTGCTGCAGTAGGACTAAATTTATCTTATGATTGTACTTGTCATGGCCTTGAGTATTTATTGAGTAGTTTTAAAAGTTCATTAAACTCCAGAGATTAAATATTGCCCTGAGCAGTGCTCCATAAAAGAAAAAATATAGTGCTATTACTTGGTAAAATGTTGTGCTATGTTGTTAATTTAACTCCCCTGAGTTCTCATCTTCTGACTCAAAAGACATTTCTTCATGCTGTTAAATTTGACATTTCCAGTGGATCTTGGATGTGGTTGTCCTGTGCCATTGGGCTGTCCGAGGAGCAGTCGGCTGGGAGCTCTGCTCCGGGTCCTGTCCGTGCGCTCCCTGGGCTCACGGTGAGATCCTGTCACTGGTGTGGGGTGCTGATCCTCCCGCATTCCCAGGGGAGCATCGTGCTGACCTGGGGGATGCCAGCACTGTTCTGGGAGCACTGGTGGAGCTGCAGCCCAGCCGGGACAGCCCTGCACAAGCACAGAGTACACCCCCCTGGCCTTGAGCGCTCCCGAGACGCTGCCGAAGGCTCTGCTCTTGCCTTGATGGTTCTCTCCAAGACCACAACTTGGAGATCTTCAGATGGCATTGTGTTTCAGGTTCTCAAAGTGAAAATGTGTGGGGCAACTGTGGAAAATGGTTTTAAATAATGCAGCTGGTATTGTATGGGATCTTAGTTACGGAGCAATCAAGTTAGGAGCATCTTGTGGCGGAATTGAGGTGCTCCTCTTTGACTCAAATAAATTTCAGAGGAATCCTAAACTGAGTAATTTCTAAACAATTCAACATTACTTTCAAGAGATTGTCTTTAGCAGAAATCTTGTTATGCTTTCTGTAGCTTATGTAAAATTACTCTAATTTCTAACACATACCTGTGGATATGAGGCTTTAGAGATCCTCTACAAATGTAGCTTTTACATCTAAGATTTCCTTCTTTGCTTTGTATCCTCTGGGCCCCTGAGTTTTCAGTACTGCTTTCTCCCTATCCAGCTGGTTGAGGGCTTCCTTTAATCATTATTTTAACCCCCCAGATCCATGTGTGTAGAAGTGAGGTAAGTATTTTTCCAGCTACATGTGTTTGTGCAGCAGTCCTGCCTGGGGACGTACACATTTCACATGCACACCAGGCAGGATGGGTGTAAATCAAAGATTGATTTGAAAATTAAACTCGCTGGCCCTGTAGCAATATCTAAGTTTACAGTGACAAAACAATAACAGGGAATTAGAGAGAACCTCTCCTAAAATCAAATCATGCTCTTGTTTTGCAGCAGGTAATCATATTGCAGTTTGTTTCACTGAAAAACTCAGTGGCCAGTAAATAAAACTATCACTTGTCTTCAAAAATAGTTGCCTTTGGACTGTTCAACAGTGGCCTTTCTTTGCCCATATTTTCCTTTTTGTTACCAAACGAAATAAAGTTTTATGTTGGCATCAGTAGCAGGTGCTGCTGTTAAATTTGTAGTCTCAGATCTGTTGCACAATTTACACTGGGCTTTATGAGGAAATTTAACCTCTTACTGATCTGTCCAATAATATTACGTGCCTTGGGACAACCTGACTGCACCAGAGTAAGTCCTGAATGACTTGCTTTATACAGGACATAGACACTACTGGACTTGCAGGGCAGAAAAAATAACTTACAGTTCATCTTTTGCAATTTTATCCCTTTAATTCCACCTCTTCAGAGAAAAAGGTATTTAGCAATTAGGGGGGTTACACAGAATATTTATCAACCATTTGCCCTTTTCTTGTTACTAATGCATTTGTTTGAACCTCAGACATGTTTTTTCAGTTGTGAGATGTATCTTTTGTCGGTACAAATAAACACGAGTGTTAGCCTTTAGCGAGATACTTGAAAAGGGAGATAAACACATGTTTAACTCACGAAGTTATGCAGAAAAATGACAAAACCAAATTGGCTGATGCTGAATTGCCTTTATGTATGCAGGGGGCATGGGAGATGGAGCTCTTCAATGTGCAGCTAATGAAAGCTGATGCTTGGCCATTGGATTTTTAACTCCTGTGCACCTTGCAGGCCTCAAAAGGCTCACAGAGAATCTGGGAGATGTGCAAATAGATGATAATTTGTTGAAAATGGAGCATTTCACAGCTGCTTGGTGCTGTGCTGGAGCTTTAGCCTCAGCACAGGCACATTTAGAGGCTGATCCGACTTCCTTGTCATCCTCTTGTGTTATCCTCTCTTATTCTCCCGTCTGTATTTCCATGGGATTGTTGGTGCTGAAAGAGCATCAACATCAACGGTGGCATCAGATGTTGGCCATGACTGAGCATCTTGCAACCCATGGATGTGCTGCCTGTAATTAGCACTGGGTTTTGTAAACTCTAGATTATTAATTGCTGTTTTTCTCAGTTTTTGACTATGTGGACCCAAGTGTTGGTGAGCCTTTGAGAGCTCCCCCAGAGTGGAGGTCACTCCCATTTGACGATCCCTCCTGGTGTGCAGTGCAGTTTTACAGTCAGTGTTTTTCCTTAGAAAGGCAGGGAGACAATTTATATTGTGAAGTGTGAGGGAACCGATGCTTTTATCAAGGTGAGAGAGTTGTTTGGGTTCACTGCTGGCTTTTTTATTATGAACTTGTATTAGAACCAGATAGCTTTGTGGAAATGGTCAAAAGATCAGTAAAACTGAATAGTAAATTCTGCTGTGGGAAAATCAGTGTGGAACAGGAGTTATGATTTGTTGACATGCTCTTCCCAAAATACAGGGGTGTCTGTTTCAGCCTGATCAAAATACAAGATTGGAACCCTGTTGGAACAAACTGTTGTTTTCTGCCAGTTACTCTGTGATTTATAACATAAAATGAAAAGCCTTCTGCATAACTTCTGAGATGAGAATTTACTTTCACGAGTACCTTCACATAATGTAGAACAACCTTGGAAATGCCAGTCCACTTAGGGGTTAAATATTCAACTTTTCAATTGCTTTTGATGCATTAAGTAAGCAAATTATTTCTGCTTGCTTTTTCAATTACTCTGGCTTATGTCAACCCTCACATCAAGGAGCTATAGTAATACTCCTGGCAGTGTTAGGTTCAGAAAGACAGGAACCTCAGGATTTGATGTGGAAGGACTGGTTTAAAATTGAGTTTAACTTCGGCTTCAAACTTCCATCAGTTTGTTTTTCGGGCTCTAATTTGTCTCCTTGTAACATCTTTTCGCTGCTGTCCATGTTAACATTGACAAAGGCAATTTAATCAGCTCTCCTATTATTCTACTGTGTTTCCTGACTAGCAATTGAGTTTTTGTATTTGAGTAGATGGATAAACTTTTCAGATGATTTTTCCTCCACCCACAGAGGGGTTCTTTTCACTGAAGTAAAGCTTATATTGTTTCTACTAGTGGTTTTGCTCTATAAATGGAAATTTTGATTTTATGGTAGGCAACCTTTAGAAAATATGGAGATGTTCATTCATTGTTTTAATTCTTGAAGTAAAGAAATGACTGGCAACCATAGAGAATTACAATGATAGGGGTATGTACTGCTTTCATTCCTTATTGACCATAAAGCTTAGGGAGTTGTGATAAATACCAAGCTGGTTTAAATTGGCAGCCTGACAATGAGAAGATATTTGCTGGTGTGTTCTTTTGTCTGATTCCATTTGACTCAGTCTTCTATATAACAGTAAGAAAAAGAGAATTCCATTTTACTTTAGAAAGGGAGGTTTCCTTCCCCACCCTTGTATTTTTGAAAATCCCATCTTTGGAAGATTGAGCTAATTTATTTAATTTTCCCAGTTAGCACACTCTGTCACAATGATGGGTTGCTGTCACATTAAACATCAGAAAAATTTTCCACTTCTTAGCATTTCAGAAATGACCCGTGACATTAAAACTGTGTGTAGCACCTGGCTTGGAGGTGATTCTTTGAGACTTAATTGTAATTATGATGCTTGCAAAAAAGCTGCATGATGGTTCTTGATGATGATTGCGCAGGGAAATGAAAATGTTGTCAGGTGTGGGGTGGCTTGAAGGAGAATTTACTCCTTTATGTTTTTTCTCCAGTTTTGTAGTTTCACTGTTAATTTATCTCTCTGGTGCCTTGTGTGTGTACAGTGCACTCAGGAGAGAAAACTACAGATGCAGTCAGATTATGATGTTCCAAGAAGTCCATGGTGTGCAATATATTGTGGATGTGTGAGATTTGAGTGAGGAGCTTTTGTAGTTGGTTTATGCTGAGTTGAATTTAAAAGACCCAGTTCAGCTCAAGTGAGTGCATAGCTCTCTGCATTGAGATAGATATATATATATATAAAATATATCTGTGTATGTTTATATGGTACTAAGGGAATGGTTACCCTAGGGAAGCACAGGACTGATGATATCTTGACTTTTACCATCAAATCACCCTGTTGGAGGGAAGTGCCAAAGGTGCTGTGGGTGGGACAGGGTCTGCAGCACTGGGAATGTGGGTTTGGAGTATCCAAAAGTTTTCTGGGAGTAAAAGTCACATGTAGGCAGAGAAGTGGGAAACAACACATGGATGGATGGATGCAGAGGAGATCAGAGGGGTGAGAGGGGCAATGGGCCTGAGGAATTGTTCCTTGGCAAGACAGAGCACCCGTGTAAACACTTCACACCATCGGGGCCCACGCTCCATTTATTATTTCTGAGGATGGGTTCCAGCAACATTATGTGGGAAGAAGCAGCATGAGCTGGCAGCACCGTTTTCACTGCAAAACTGTTAAACAAATAAGTGTTACAGAAGTAAACCTGTGAGAAATGAAACATCTTTGTACTTTACTGAGCCAATTAAAAAAAAATCAGGGAACCCTTCCTACATGTATTAGAAATCTGTTTTAAAATCTGCTAGGTGGATATTTTCAGTTGAAGGAAGTTATGTTGCTGTAATGTTTTCTCATTCGTTTCATCTCAAATATGTGAAACCTGCTGTTTCCTAAATAAGTAAAAGCAGATGGAGCAGCCTCGGTGATAGGTTTTGCTGAACACTTCAGCTCTGTTAGTTCAATTCTCACTTACTTAATGCCACTCCATTAGATATCTGCTTGAACGTTGCAGTGTGGAATGTCTCACAAATGCAGCCTTGACTGGGAAAGTCAGTGAAATACATAAAAATAGTATTTATCTAATCTGTTTTATTCTCTTCGGTATCTCTTGTTCCAAAGGATTAATTTGGCCAAATCATAACACACTGCATCAGTTGTGTTAACCTCAAAATTAAAAAAAGCAAAACTAAACCAACAAACCCAAACTCCTGAGTCAGTCTCCAGATGTTTGTGAGGTTAGCTGATGGAGATGTGTTTTCAAGTTCTTTATTTGTTCCTTGATTTCAGGGACCTCAGATATACAGTAATTTTCTGGTTTTCAACTTTTTGTATTCTATGTTTTTGTTTTAAAGGAAGATTTTTTCAGTAACTGAATGTCCAGGTTTTAGAAGAGAAAACAAATGTTGCAGGGCTTTTGATGTTGCTGGTAACAGTGTTTCTCTTAACCACTAAGTGAGTTTTCCTTGATTTTGTTTATTTGTGTTTACTGCTTTACAAGCGAAGTTGAGTAATCAATTATTGGAATGTCAAGGTCAGCAGTACATTTTTAGTCATGCACACTATGATTTGTACAAACTAAGGCTTTGACCTTTTGATTTTCTTTGCCTACAAACAGGAATTGCCAAAGAAGGTGTTGGAAAGAGTGTTGTGGAGGAAATACAAAAGGCGAGGAGGGGAGGTTTCCAAACAGAACTGAGTCTGGAATCGGTCTTTGTAAACACATCAAATCCATATGTTGTAATCCTGCCTAGAGAGAAGGTATCACGTTGCCATTGCTTCCAGTAGGTGAGGATATCGTGCCAGAGGGCTGCTGGGGTATTTTGAGCTTTGATGGGAGTAGCTGATACTGTCTGCTAATCACAAGGAGGTGATAAAGTGTAAGTTGTGTAGGACAATGAATTTTCCTTAGTTATAGCTCCTCTTTGTTCAGGTACAGCAATTAAAGTCATCCCTGATTTTTTGTGTGCCAAGAAATCTCCTCTGAGTTACATAAATTTCTTCACATTCTTTATTTACTTTATTGAACGTGTGTAGTAAAAATATCAACCATAAAATTCATCTTCCTCATGGAATTTGTTTTGCCATCTGGTAGTCTTGAATGAGGGAGAAACTTTTCTTTCCTGCTGAGAGAACTGTGAAGGCCTCCCTCATCCTTCCTTCTCTGCTTTGTTTAAATCCAATAGTTTCAATGCAAAAAACCATCACAAATGGCCAGGCTGGGACTGGGTTTCTGTCAGCAGGACCTTGGGCTTCTTCTCCAGGCTCAGAGGAGAACAGCAGGCGTGGAGAGCGTGATGCTGCTCTCCGCTGTGTTTGTTGTATCAGCTCTGTCTCATTTCTGTGCACAATGCCCATGGAACTAATATATTTAAGGATAGTGGAGCAACTCACATTTCCTTAATGAGACTCATGATAGTCAGCATTGTGGGTCTTTTGGAAATGTTAGTGTAACAGCAGCTTTCTGGGATGGGTATTGTGTTTTCTTGCTTGCCTTAAAGGCTCTCTGGCAGATGGACTACAAGGAAAATAGTTTAAATGGGGACGGAGGTTCAAAATAAGTTGCCTTTTAATTGCTCTCTTTCAAAATCATCGTGTATCCTGGAGGTTTTACCACTAGCTAATGTTGCATTTACAGTTCTTAAGATGTTCATTATAGTTACAGAGTCAAGAGCCTTTTCTGAAGGGAGCTGGTGTGAACGTTCCCAAGATATTGTAGGCTGCTAGGCACAACTTTTTGTTTGGTTTGAAGCAAGGTACCAGCTTTGCGATGAATTTTAATTGATTCCAGTTGCCCTTACTTTTCAGCTTGTCATTGTTAAGGAGAGGTTTGTTTAGTATGGGGCAAAATATCTCTGTATTTTTCATTCTGATGTGTAGGACTTTATCCTTTTCTGGTGTAAATCAGCCTAAAGCCACTGACTGCACTGAAACTCTGCCGATTGATGCTACTTGACCTCCTCTTTTTGCTGCTTTACATACAGAACACAAAGGGATTACTGACTGTGAAGTGCCTGCAGAATCAGGCCCTTCGAAATAAATTAGTCACATCTCTGTCCAAGCAGATTGCAGTAAAACAAGAAATATGAGTAGTGCTCTTAGAATAATTTTGAACATAAAATTTTTTTACTGTGTTTCTTCTCAAAGGAACTAAAATGTGGTCTCTTACAGATAAATATAAATGAGCAGACCAGTGAATTTGGATGAAATCATACCTTTTTAAAGATTCAAATTGAAAATTAAGCCTCAAAACAATAGAACCCTCCTGGGCCTTTCAGGAAGGATTGTATATTGCTCATCAGACGCTGCTGCCAGGTTGCAAATTTTATTTCACAGTGAATTCCATGGGAGAACTGCTGGAGCTTGCTTTTATGATGAAAAGAGAAAGATCTATTGAAAATATGTGTAGCTTTTCCCACAATCTGGATCATCTCTTTTAGGAGGGATGTTCTTTTATGGGGAAGGAATTGTAATGGAAAGTGTTGGGTTTACACCATGGTTTTTTCTGAACCTTTGCATTAAAACCAGCACTTAGGAGGATGATCCTCCTGATAAGGGAGGACCTCATCTTTGTCCCCACTTTGAGCCAGCAACTGTGGCAGATCTACTTCATTTTTCTCAAACCATTTTAAAACCATCTCCTTTCCAGCTATTGCTTCTCACTTATTTTCTTCTTGGAAATGTTTTTCCAAGCTTTGATGCCTTTTGACCACCATCTCTCAACTTGAAGTTCTCTCCCTACACTGAAAATACAGAAGGGGAAGAATCTGTTCAGGAACTATTCCAAGCAAAATATAAGCATAATGAAGGAGGTAAAATTAAGCAGTTTACCCAATCGGTAAACTCCAAGTGGAAGAAAGATTGGTTAAGAGATGAGAAGTTGGTTATTGAGAACATTATGGTCTTGTAAGTAAGGAGGAAGATCCTGCAGCTTGATTCAGTCTGGTAGGGAACAGAGCGGGGCTTTCAGGAGGTGTTTTACAGTGATGTCATCCTGTTTCTGCTTTTGACTGCTGCTTTTTATGGGATATGAATACTGGCCAAATGTGGGGAAGATGCCAACACTGGATTTACAAGCACAAATCCTGAGGGGAATCTGGGAGTGTCTCACAAACCTCCAGTTGGCCATTGGGTACACTTGAAATGTACCTCAGACTTAAATGTTTTCAGTGATGGATCATTAGAGCATATTGCTATTAGAATAAGATACAGAGAAGCAGTGTGTTTTGTGCTTGCATAGTGTTAGAAAAGATCATGTTTAGTTATACAAAGTGGCTGCTGATCACAGAAGGCAGCTTAACTTCAAGAGAAAACTCTAATTGTGATTATGGAGGAAGTATTTCTGCTACTTCCAATGCTGTAGTCAGAAAACCCTTCTGCTTGTGGATAACCCCAGTTGATGCAGATTAGGTTTAAAAGGGCAGTTTTACTGGGCAGCTCTGGAACCAAGTCAATAGTTAATAAGGCAAGGAGTTGGTGCCGGCAGGAAAGTACTCAGGGCAGCTCTAATAAATGTTTGTCTTTGGGGGTTTGACAAACTGACCCCTTAGGTGGGTGCAGGTTATAGTAATTCTTGTTGTACAGCTGCAATATTAATAAGCCTGTGAAATAGTAGGAGTACGGGGGTGAGCTGGCACACAGAGGCAACAGGAGAGGAAATGACTTAAAAAGGTGGCTTTGCATATGTTTGCAGTGCACTCGAAATGTATTTTAACTTGCAAATTTCCTGGTGTGTTGGTGTTATGAGGTGAGAATGGGACTGGACCCTGCTTTATAAACCAGCTGTTTCTCAATAGATGAGGGCTTCAGACCAGCTTCAGTAAGTGTTTGTGGGTTGGGTGGTTTTGGTTTGTTTGGTTTTTTTCCTCCTTTTCCCAGTTCTGTATTTAACTGCCAGTCGCAGCCTGTGTCTGTATCCATGCTGTATGTGGGCAGAGGGAAAGCACGCTGTGTGTGTGCTTCAACTGTTGGTGTTTGCCTGGGCGGTGAGAGTGGGATCATGAGACTGAGCATCTCCTGGGTCCAACCAGTCAGTCACAGCAAATTCCCTTGATGTGGCTAGGCTGGGATGGACAGAAGCAGGGACCAGCCACACTTTAGGGGGGATTCATATCAGCAAGACTTAACTTTATAAATAGTCCAGTTTAAAAGGTTCAGTTCAATGCAGATTAGAATTTAATTTCAAAGGAATACCAGAGAGCATACCCTGACATGCCTCCCCCATAGAAAGTTTATTTCAAATTATGGGAAGGTAGAGCATTAAGTAAATGAAATGTGAGTAATACCTTGCAGATTGCCAGGGAAGTGAATGCCTAGGCATTTTAAAAGTAATGGTAATATTTCATCAGCTCCTGAGAAATATATCAAAGATTCATAGATTTTTAAGGCCAGGAGGCACTGTTAGATCATCTATTCTGACAACCTGCATAACAAGCTAAAAACTTTTTCCAGTAATTGCATCAAACATACACAAAAATATAAAAGAAAACAATTCTGATTAAACAGCAAGAAATGTGCATGTTGAAAGTATTGTTGTTTCTCCAGGCTCCAGTTTGCAGAAGTTTTGTTTGCTTGCAGGATGCAAATCGGATCCACTGCCTGACTCATCCAGCAGCAATACCTGAATTTTGATTTCATGTTTTATCATTTATATCCTTTAGGTAGATGAGATGTTCCTATAGACAAAGAGCTTCTTTCACTCAGAGGTGATTGAATCCTGAAGGGGAGCAACACGAACTGAGCAGCTGGAGTTATCTAGTAGTGCCAAGTCTGGAGACATCCAAACTTAGCCCATTTTGTTGGCTGCTCAGCAGCACAAAGTACCCAAAGTTGTTGTGTTTGTTGGGTGTTTATTTGGTTGTTTTTCTTAAGTCATGATAAAATTGTTAAAAAACCCATCCTAAATAAAAGACCACCTCACTTTTTGAGTATCAGTGGTGTGTTTGATTTCAGAGCCAATTCTATTATTTCCTGCAGTTTAGATCCAGTTTGAGCTCTGGGTCTGAATTACACCATGGGCCAATCTTCCCTTTTTTGCCCTTCTCCACACCTGCAGTGATTTGATTTGATTTTGTTTGCTGTTGAAGTTATGACTTTACACAAACTCTGGCAATGGTATGCATATGGATCACTTAGAAATAAATCTGTGTACAGAAAACATAGATTGCCAAGTAGGCAAAACATAAAGATGTCTGTGCACCCATAATTTCTGAGTGTTACTGTGCACTGCACTTAGCAGGATTAAGAGCTGGGTATCTTTCCTGCAAAACATATGTTCAGGCAGGAAAACCACCCACATTAATTTTTGTCTTCAGGTGTCACTGCACATGAATCTTCCCTGCGTGTCAGGATTCATATAAATGGCTGATGATGGATCTGAAGATAACATGTTGTACTTGGAGCAAATACACTGTATGAACTTGGATGCTCTAAATATTGGGGTTATTTAGCTTCTCTGAACTCCATCTGCTCAGCTGTTCTCAGTGCAGGTACCCAAGGCTGCTTGGGTACTCACTTGGCTTTAACTGTAGTTAAAAGGTGAGTTTAATACTTGATAACTGTCAGATAGGAGGCATATCAAATTTGAGCTTTCACACAGGGCATTTTATAAAGTGCTTTTCGTTACCAGCAGTGGTGTGCTGATGGTCATGATGAGTTTTGTACAGTGATAAAATCTTTCAGTGGCGCGTTTGTCAACAGTGTCAAGGTAACAGAAGTGACTTGAGCATCATCTCTTGCAATTTATGCTTTGAAGGAGCTGAACTATTCCATAAACCTACTTGAATTTCAAATAATTCTGATATATCTGAGAAATATAATTCTCTTTTGCAGGACATTTAGTAGTTTGTCTCTGCAGTTTCCATAACTCTGCATCCTGTTCAGTCTCTGTTGCGCTGTCTCTTCCCCCCTCCCTCCTTCCAGCTTTGTTTCCATATGCTTGACATAATTGTTCAGGCAAGATATACTGCAGATGGATTGTGGAAAGCTCACATTAGAATAACGTGAACAAAGATACTCCTGAAATCGCTTACTGATGCGGATGTGGTAAGTGATTTGCTTGAAAATGCTCCTCATTTCTTGCTTAAGTGAGTGATCATGGTTAAGTTTTCCCCTGTATTTAATAGTCCATTAAAGTCTCTTTGAAATACAGCTTTTCTGAGAAGCTGGAGATGGAAGGATGCTCTTTAGCTGTGTGCTGATTGATACCAACCTGACCAGCATCCACAGCTAAAAGAATTTGCAGCAGCAGCTGAGATACGTGCATCTCTCAACCACGCTATTAACTGTGGTGGAGCAGAGTTATTCACAGATGATATAATCTAAATTTAGTGCAAGCCACTTAAATTCTCACCACAGCTTGTTTGGGCTCCTGTTCATGAGGAGACTTTCAGGGCTTAATCTTTGTCTTTAATCAGCAAAGCTCACTGTGAGAGGACGTGCTGTTGTAAACAGCACTGAGGTCTCCTTTGCAAGGTTGGACCTGCCTCACATTCAAAAGACACTTTCAGGCTGGTGTGGTTCTGATTGGATTGGGTTTGGTTTCAACCCTGGTTAGAGAAGTCAATATTAAGCAACATTTCATGAGGCTTTTTTTAAAAGCAGTGTATAATCAGTGAGTCCTCATTTGTTTCTTTGCAAATGGATTTTATTCACAAACAGCTGTTATTATATAGGAAGTTTGTTGGATTTAGTCCTTTTATTGGTGGCAGCGTGGTCTTTATTTCACATCAGTGTCCTCCATCTGCACCTACCTTGGCACATCGTTCTGCCCATCTTGCACACTCTCTTCTTTGTAGTTCTGAATGGAAGGAACACCAAACATCTTGAGATTGAAAAACAACAACAAATCACCAAAAGAACCTGCTCAGCCATACTTAAAACTGGCTTATTTTTGGAATTTTTAAGAGGTTTTTCCTGTCCCAGATGAGATTTCAGTCTGGAGCAGCACTTGGGAATTACAGCCAGTGTTGTAGCAATGCCACCTAAGAGCAGATGCCAAGAAATAAGGAAAATAGTTGTTTAACTGCCTGCTGTTTGTACTAAGTTAGTGCAGCAAGGAATGCCAAATATGTCTGAATTTACAGGGAGTACATGTATTGGAAAATACCTTGTCGTGGCATAGCAAGGGTAGAATCAAAGATGCAGGTAGCAATGATGAGAAACATTGAGGGTAGATGCAGCTCTTGCCAAGGCTTAGATCACCATCAAATACGTAGATAAATCTTTCCTGTGTTTGTTTGAGTTTCCTGCTAATGCCAGCAGTTCCTCTCCCGCTTGGGCACATTACTGACTTGCTTCACTGGTCTTGTGTTTTTACTTAGCAATGGGCTAATATTCAAAGCTTTATTAAGTTTCGAGGTATTGAACACCCTCTTCTGCCGTCCTTGCTGTCATCTCTCAGTGTCCTGTCGGTGGGATCGCTTTGGTTGGCACTGCCCGTGGTTTTGGAGCCCTGAGTGTGTGTGGTGTGCTCTCTGTGCATAAATGTGGACAGCTTGGAGTCGTAAGTCAGATCATCTGGGTAATGATTCTGCTACTTTGAATGTGCTGCCTGAAGCTGTTGCCTCCCTCCTGAAAAGTCTTTGTTGCTCAGGAAGTTAAAACATGTTTCGTGAGAGGATAAGGTACAGTCCTGGGTCGGAGGGCTGAAACACTTGCATATGCTTTGATAATTGATTTAATAAGGAAATCAGGTATATGTAAATATAATTAGTTTAGAATATTTTTTCTTTTTTTATTTATTTAAAAGAACCTAAAGCCCATTTTAGGCAGCAGTGACAGCTGAGCTTTTCAGAGGTTGGGAGTGAATGATAACACACCCTGAGGCATATTATAAAAGGTCCGTGTTCTTCATGGATAGGGTCATTGGAGAGGCACAGGAACAAGCTGTCAGTTGCAGCATGCAAGGAACTGTTTATTCCTGTTCATTTTGTCATGCTGTCTCACAGAGGTTGAGGGCACACAAACCATCTGTTATTTCAGGCCAGTCCCAGGACTTGTGTCCCGTTGCTGTCATTGAGCACAGGGTGTAATTCAGGCAGCTCAGATCCTTTTGCTGTTCAACTGTCTGAGGGGATGGGGAGGGATGGAGAACTGTGGGAATGGTGGCTTCTTCTCTCAGTCCCAACATCTCAGTAATGGTATCTCAGGGATGGGCTGTGGGAGAAGCCACAAGTGGTGTCCTGCAGCTGCCAACACCTGTGGGAGTTCTGTGCGGTTTTTCATTTCCTTTGGGAACCTGTGTGAGGGGCCTATGCATGACAACAGCTTCTGTGGCTTTGGGCTTGGTGGAGTCCTCTGGGGGCTCTGGAGCTCAGAAGTGGGTGATGGTTTTGGTCATGGCCAATCAAGAGTTGCTGAGGATTCTGTAATATTGTGTCTTGCTTTTTATGGCCAACACGAGAAGTGTGAGGTGAAAGCTGTGATTTCTGGGTGGAATTTGTCCCCTGCTTTGGGTCCATAGATGCCACTGCACTTGTGTTTGGCCCACCCCAGAACTCATTGTGTTTTTTTGTGATCAGATATCTGCACTTGAGCAAATCACAGTGCCAGAATACTGAGAACAGTAACTTTAACACTTCCTTGTTTCCCTCTTAGCATCAGTCCCAGCCTTCAGCTTGCATGTTGGAAATTCAGATACTGCCAGTCATGTTGTAATGCTCTCAGGGAATCTATCAGGAAAGCAGGAGCTTCACATATAGACTCAAAGTGTTAGCAGACTTCAGGAGGAAAGTATGAAATCGGAGAATGGCTTGCTTTTTTGGCAGTGTCAGAGTAATCTATGTTGGTGTCTCCTGAGATGAAACCGATGAGGACAGAAAAAGGTCTGCAGCATCCTGTCCCTAAGGGTGCTCTGACTTTTCAGTGTACCTGAGGAGCTGCCTTTCCTCATTTACAAATGAAGCTCAGGCATGCAGGAGGTGGGGTAAAGGGTGTTATGCCTGTGAAATTAAACTGTTTGAAGGATCTATACCACAATGTATGAATTGCTTTAAATGGAGCAACAGGAGGAAGATACAGTTCTGGCAGCATCGCTGTCGTGCGAGACAAGGTTTTGAGCATCTGAAAAACAGATTCTTCTGCCTGTTACCAGTTTGGAATTCCAGGTAGCCTTGTAGGAAAAAAGAAAAAGAGAAGCAAAAGAAAAAGCCTGGTATGTAAAGATGTAATTCTATGAAGAGGCTTCTTGTGCAGACAGTGACTTGCTCTTGCGTATGCATGGCTTTCATCTCCTCGTAGAGGCAGCTCCAGTTAATGTTGATATAAAACTGCCTGTTAATTGGAGTACATGGAGATAATGGTAGGTATAATCTCTAAGTAAACTCTTAAAAGCTCTGGCAAAAGGGTATTTAAAAAAAAAAAATCTCTCCCCAAAACCTGAGTTTGCACTCTGCTTTGAAGATAGACTCATCAGTGTGCGAAGCAGACTCCTGCCTTGAGGCCATTTATAGTGCTGAAGCTTGTGAAGCTAAAACAGTTTGATGTGTAATTGCAGGAGGAAATGGAAAACCTGCTGAGCATGGCAGGATATAGTGCCTTATCACCCTTTATGTGCATCCAGTGCTTGCTGAAATTGCCAGCGGATCCGCAACATCGACAGAACGGTGACATTTTTCATGGGCCGCCGTGTTCTGAATCAACACTGCAACAGTGTGATTAGAGTAGGTAAAGTAGGGGGAACAATCAAAGAGTTGCATGTGACAGATCGGGTTTTAGTCATTCCCTGCTCCTTATTGCCTGCTGTCTTGTGTGATATGCAAAACAGCTTCTCCAGACGCATTACACCTTCACATTACCTGAAAATTGAATTTTATTTGGTGGCCTGCATATAATTTATAGCACTCTTCGAATGCACTTCAGTTCTCATTTAGCTAAAAGTGTGTTCTTTATTTCACACTGGCAGGGAAACAGAAATAAAACTGAATATTCAGAACCACTTACAGTATATAAGAAACCAGGCTATTGAAGTTTTAAGCTGCTTGGATACGTTATTGACAAGAACTGTCTATTCTGGAGTTAAGCACACGATGTATTTGATTCCCAGAGGTATCATCTCTCCATAGTAATTAATCAGGAAAAAGGCACTGACTCTGAATAGTACTTGAAGTTACGCGCCACTATTAGCACTCAAAAACTAAATGGTAATTGAACATACCATATGGAGGAGAAATGGGGACCCAGGCTAAGAACTGGGGACCCAGCCTTGCAGGGCAGAGAGGAGAAAGGGTTTTAATTATTCAAATAGAGTGCTTGTTCCGTGGAGCACTTTGCTACATGGAAAAACACCCTGTGAATAATTTACTGCTTGTATTGTTGTGTGTGTAGCACCAACTGTTGGAATCAGCTCTTGGACCAGCATGTGTTGTCCACCCATATACAATCAAGTAGGTAATGCTTCTAATGCAATATCCCTGGATCAACAAGCTACTTGCATATGGAAAAACTGGCAGTGAAAATTCATTTGGGCTGTAAGACAAATACTTGTAACTAAGATTGAGAGTCTGCATTTGTTTCTCTGCCATCTTAAAGGACAATGCAATGAGCTGTAAAAGATCCTGGGAAGTTTACTCAGAAAGCAGAGTGTTACCTGAGTATCAGGATCTGTGGAGGAGCTGGCCAAAAGGAGTCATTAGAAGTGAGAAATAGACAGCAAACTGTGCTGAGAAAGTAGCAAAACTTCTAGTGGCTGGCACAAAGACAAGTCCTGGATGGAAAATGAACAGCCCTGCATCTCTTTTGCACTCTCTGCCCTGAAGTACCAACATCACCATGTCTCTTGGATGGAGAGTTTGGAGTTCTAGCTTGTGTTGTGGGTGATGCAGTTTATGCTGATTTATGCAGCTCTTGGAGACCATCTGAGACAAAGATGCACCTGTTGTCTTGGCATGTCTTTAGGTCGAATTCCAATTGCTCCATGATAAATACAGCGATATTGGTGCTATGGTGTTGTACACCTGAATATGCAGTGGGGATATCCCTCACTTGCAGTTCTCTGTGATCTGAATTTTGACTAGGAAACCTGTGTTTTAGCTGATGCTTTCTCAGCTGTCTTGCAGCCACTTTGCTTTTAATCATGTAGGTTCCTTCTTGTAGTTTTCATTTTCTGAGGTTCACTCTGTGGAATCAATGTCTGCTTTTTTTTTTCCTTTTTTTTTTTTTGGTGCATGTTTTGTTTATATCATCTCTGAGCTTGATTTATAGAGCAGGTCATTTGTTGCAACCAAACATTTATTTCAATCTTGTCCTTACAGTTTGATCTTTCAAATAAACTCAATTTAGTTTTATTCTTCAAGAAGAATTCATCCTATCTACCAGACTTTCAAATTCCATAGTTTGAGAAAAGGAAAACAGCTTAAATGCTGTTTTCAGGCAAAACTTGTGCCATGTAGGACAGCTAATAGCAGTGTGAATTTCAAAGTCTAATTACGGATGTTATCAACTATGAAATTTATGCTGTTTGAGGGGAATTTAACTGTGCAAATGTATGTTTTGAATGAATTTTAAAAAAAACCCCACCTCTGAAAGCACTGATTGGAATTCATTTGGTAGAGGAATCCTGCTTCCAGTGGGGCATTCCATTAATTTCTCTCCTGTTAGAGGATGCAGCTGAACCAGCTTTCCCTGTACCTTCGCAGACTCAAAGGCATCCAATTTTGGCAGCTTCTCCCAATGTTATTCATTTAGCAAAACTATTGCTCCAGCAAGTACGAGGTGATGTTCTTTGCATACTTAATCTGACCTGCTGAGTGGTGCTGTGGATTGATGTGCTTTTGCATTTTAACTTTTTAAAACCAAACATTCCTATGGAATTGTGTGGTGTCACCATGCAAAGCAGAGGCCATACAGCCTGTGGAGGGTGGCAGAGGTAACTGGAACAGCAGCTTTTCCAGAATTCTCGTGCATCTTCTAGGGTATATAACATAAATTAATAGTAAGGAACAGTACTCCCAGTCAGGGCTGTATTATACTAAGATCTCTGCAAGTTCAGGAGTTACAGCTTTGACGTCTTGTAGTATAACCAGCTGAAAACTTCCTGCAAGAAGTTTTTAATGGGAGATTGACATCTGATGTATTTATATTTAACAGGGCAAGACTCACATGGGTGCTTGACTTTCACTTGTAATTATTTTGCTAGTCCTCTACACAACAGTTGTAAACTTAAGTAAACTTTTCTAAGCAAATGAACAGCAGAGGTATTTATCTACAAACTCTTTGGGTTTCTCTGGGATGTTTAACAATAAAAGCCCTTTCTGGTGTAGTGATGTGCTAAACGCAGCAACAGATTTTCCCCTGTTATCATGGGAACAAATGCAGTTACGGTGTAGGCTTGAACGACATCAACACAGATCTATTCCCAAGCTGGAGATGATTTTTTTGTTCCTTTGCACAAACATAAACATTGCTTTGATGGAATAACAAGAATCAAAAACATTTTTCCTATATCCATCTGTGAGTGGCTCCTTACACTTTAGCTCGATAAAATACTTTGTAAACAAAAATTTATTGCAAAATAACTTCATGTTGAGAAGAAAAACAGCAGCAATACTGCTCTGAACCTGCTCAAGTCTTGATTACAGTCCTGTGAAAACTTGGTAAATTATTAAATTTTAGTTTCAAGAAGAGTAAACAACTTTGTTTCCATGAATGCCTATTTAAGGCTCAGATTCTCTTTAGCACTTTTAATAATTGCACTTTTAGCATCTTATATTTAGTAAATGGCAAGCTTTGGTTGCATTTTGTATTTACATTTTTTGTATTCATAGTTGCTTTTTTTTCCCCCTTTTTATTTCCTATTTATGTGAACCAAACAACAGTAGAACACGATCTGTCCATCAGGGTTTATAAGAATATGTATCCCCCTCACTAATGGTGTGGAGTTTTCTTTACAACAGACATGCTTTCTCCTGCATTTTAGTTTTATAGACTAGGCTTTTTTCTCCTTCAAAGTACATTATAAATCAATAAGATGCATTTTACAGCAGAAGAAAAACATTCTGTGTACAGAGTATTCTTTGGGAGACTTTTATATTTTATTGAACACTTGAGAAGTTGCAAAGTGGCATGTTTGGAGTAAGAGTAACTTGGCTTTCCATTGATGCTGGCTTGTGATTATGTTTATCACCTTGAGTGCCAAATTTATTGCAGATCTGGGTGTCTGTATTTCAGTAACATCTGGAGAATGTTTATTTGGAGTGAACCATCCTCTGCAGCAACCGAAGGCGAATGCTGGCCTGTGAATGGATCAATATATATGGAAACCCAGAGAAACAGGTTTTTACAAAACTCTTCAAGGTGAAATCTTAACCTACTGAAGTGAGGGGGGTTCTGAGCTGAGCTCGTGGTGTTGCAGTTGATGAGCACAGCCGAGTGCTCAGGCAGGGGCGGTGTGTGAGGCTGAAACCCCTTCCCCGGTGCTACAGCAGGACAGCCCCGATCTTTGGGAAGAAACCTTGAGGATGCAGCAAAGTACAGAGGAGTGTGTTCCTGGTTTGGGATGCACCTCCTCTCCCGTGTGGCTGACAGCTCGCTCTGCTGCTCCACCACTGCCTGCAAGGCTGTCTGAGGTCTGACTCTGGCTCTTGTTTAGTGGAATAGGAAACAAACAAACAAGAGAGATATTGCAATTCTTACTGTTCTTGAAGCATGATGTGTATGCCCTCAAGGGGAGAAGAAATAAATAATTCAGACACTAGAGAAATTAAAACAGCTAAAGGAAGCCAAAATCCCAAATCCCAGCAAAATACTTTGATTGATATTTTCCCTTCTTACTTTGCTGTGATGGATTTATTTTTAGCCACTAGTAAGTCTATCAAGTCCAAAAGTATTTATTTAAAGGAAATATTTACAGAAGTTTTTGCTTTAAGTCATATAATGTTAAAAATAAAAAAATAAAAAAAAACCACCATCAAATCAAAAAGCCCTTTTAGCTGTGTGGTTCAAGACAGTCCAACAGTGGTAGAACATTTGATTTCATTTCAGCCAGGTGATGCATTTCCTTGCTGGCTGACAAGGTTCAATCTTTGATTGCTTGACCTTTCTCTAATAAATACCTGTGATATTAAAACCCTGTGTAGTTCTGTTTCCTTTTGCTCTATCATGAAAGGATGCAAGGGGGAAGCAGGATTTGGAAACAACTCTTCCTGTGACACTGATGTCACTGCAATGCAACCAACCTCTCTGTCTTCCACGCTCTTTATTCAGTCTTTCTCATGGGGCAATGTGGTCTATCTGAGGGTGGATCTGATCCTGTGAGTGTTGACTTGTGCATTGTAATGGGGTGGAAAACACTTTGGACATGCAGATGTGTATTTTGTGCTGGGGACTTGGAGTTTCTCCTTTGATGCAAATAATTACCATCCTACTACTGTTTCATTTTGTCTGTCTCAAAAGCAAGAGGAAAAGTGCAGAATCCCTTAATCTGAGGCATTTTCCTGCTTGTATTGAAGCCACCAGCTTCAGTGGGAGGATGATCCTTTTCAGAGGCAGAAGAGGAGGCGGGCACAGGAACGCTGCAGAATGTTTGAAGCAGCTCACAAGCAAAGGGACCCTTTTCCCTTTGTCCTGGAGCTGTTTAGGCAAAAAAGAAAGTTCTTTGTTTTAAAATATTTGGTTAACCTAGATAAATCAGATTGTTTTCAGGCAGAATCTTTCACAGGAAGGAGAAGTCAGCTTTTTAGAGGGGGGGGGGGGAAGAAAAAAAGAAACTTTTAGAAGCTTTTGATGCTTCTTGAGTGAAGCCTTGTGTTTCAACGACAAACTCTTGTCTGGCTGTAGCTGCAAATCTTTTGCCATTGATGTGCAGCTGGTGAACACAGACATATCCCTCTGCCATCCCACTGCCTGGGAGCCTGTGTGTGCTCTGGGATGAGCTGTGTGATGGAGAAGGGAGCCCATCAGCAGTGGAAGTGGCTGTGTTTGTCCTCTCAAACACAGCGGGCAGGACCCACCCTTGTGTGCAGTGCCACCCAGTAACTGCATGTGCAAAGAGAGTTAAACCAAATCCAGGCTCACTGTGTTCTTCTCATTAGCTTCGTTTCCAAAGAGTCTTCATTACTGGAGTAAATGCTTCAAGAGGTTGCAAAGCCTCGTTCATCTCCATTGCTCTCTTGGAAGCATCGCTGCTGTTCTAAGGATCAGCAGGCGTAATCTGCTGTTTGGTGCTCAGACTTGTGCAACTCTTACTTAAGGCTGGTTAAGAGATGACAGGCTGTCAGAGCTGGTTGTGAAGGAGCTTCAAGGAGCCATTGTTCTTTCAAATTAAAACATTTAAACATTTAAATCCAAAGCCAGGACTGCAGGCTCATTTTAATTATTCTTTTTGTCTTTTGGAAATACTTTCCTACTGATGATCACACAGCTGTCACATGTACATTACCTTTAGTCAGGATACATGACAGTGCTTTCCTATTAGCTGTCATTGTTTTACAGGGGAAGCTGAAAACCACTAAGGCAGATATATTAATTTCGAAAGAAGACACTGCTGGTGAAATTATTAAAATAAAAATATCTGAAGACTCAAATTCATTTGATTTAGAGCAAAGATGTGCTGTATTGGCTCTTGGCAGTTGAGGTGACAAGATTTTTTTGGCTGTCTTATGGAGATGCCGTTCCTGTCTGTCTGATCCCCCTCCATCAGGCTGAGGAACCCTGCTCAGAGTAGCTGGTTGTGTGTTAGTCATCCCTCCTTGGTAGATGACTTTTGTAAGCAGATAAGTGTATTACTACTCTATTTTATGGAACAATCCCAAGCACTTATGAAATCTCAGATGTTTCCTCACTCTTTTCACCTGCTCATCTTGATTGTCTGCCATTAGTTATCAAATTCAGTGTTAAACGTGAACTAATTCAGTGCCTTCTGAGCTGCAGAGTTTATTTCTAAGACTAAAAAAAAACCTACCTGTTGCTACAGTTAACCATGGTTCAAAATATTTTGTCTTTTCCTTGGTGGATTAAATACTTGCCTTTTTAAATGTTTCCCTAGGAGCTGTTTGAGTAGGCAATCCTGGGTTCTGGTGCAGCAGCAATGTTGTTTGTTTTTCATGAATATTCTGTTATTTTTTATGAGACATTATACAAAATAGAAAATCAAGAGTTCTATTTGCAAGTGCAGGCTGGAGTGACTTGCTATTTACTGTCCAGCTAGGTACAGTTAATTACATATGTTTTTTTTCCATGTCTAATCTCCCAAATATATAATGTCATTTTATTTTCATTTCTATTTGCTACACTGGTTTGGAAATAAATGAATGCACTATGTTTTCTGAGAGTTCCAGAGTATTTTAAAAAGGGCAAACCAAATTGATTTAATCACAGATATTGTTAAAAGCTCTATTTTAATGGAATGTGCTGTGATTGCTGCTGCGAACAGCAGACTTTCATTTTTGAAGTTGTTATTCAAAGAGAATATGCACGTCCTGAGAATGAACTACAAAATAAAAATGAAAATAATAAGCCCAACAACAAACGAGCCATAGCAGGAAGGTATTGTTTTTGTATAAGAACGATGGAGCATCTGAAAAATCTTCCTGACCCATGATTCATATGATAGAATCACTGGGAAACACAAACCTTCAGCCTCCTTCTTGTTTAAAGTTAAGTGCAGGGGAGAGGAGATGATGACTTTTCCTAGGAATATAGAGCCATTCTGATCCCTGGTAATTTGCTTTTTGCTGTGAATGTGACACACGGAGTGGTTGTCACTAAGGGCTTATTAAAGAAGATGGGAAGAGCTGGAGTGGGAGCTGTGGCTGCTGATGGATTGCTGCATTACAGTGTGGGGTTCGTGGCTCACACACTGTGAGAGTGAAGGGCCTTAATGGTGGCAGTGCTGGAGCTCCTCGGGAAGCTTCAGCACAGGAGCGGAGGTGTGCTGGGAAGAGGGAAGATGGATTTACCACAGCTCATGTTGGATGGCTACAGGTAGATGCCGTTGGACTGCAGGAAGATGGACTAATTAAAGCTTTGAATATCTTACCCCATAAGTTTTTGCTTCAGCCTTGTGGTGCAGGACAAGCTGTACTCTGATAGGGACCATTTTATGCTTCCTTTCTTTTCCCCTGTCACATTAACTGAGCTGCAGAACACGAGCAGCTCTTTATTAAGAACTGTTCTGTCCCATATTGTTTGCTCTTAAATTGCTTGGCCTAAGCTTTGTTTTCCCAGACTGGGCAGTGTGAGTTGTGTTTGTTTAACCCTAATTTCTGGCCTCTTTTTTTTCCCAAGTGCAAAACACTCTCCCTTGCCCCCATGTCGGTGGGATTTTTGAGGAATGCTGCTTTGAGCACGAGAGGCAGCCAGGAATGACTTTTGTTGGCGTTTGTGCAAGAGGAGAGGAGCTTGTATCCTTACAGAGAGAGATGTTGACCCCAGTTCTTGAGCTGGAGCCCCTGAGTTTGCAAGTGCCCTCCGACTCAGCTCGTATGGTCAAGCTGTAGCCTGTGCTGACAGCTTGGGAAGTTCCCAGCTCAGTCTGACTTTGGCCACAGCAGTGCCCAGCGGGGTCTCTGTGCAGCATCACGAGTGAGAGTGTCATCTTTTGACCTTAAGCAAATATAAGAGAGAATGAACAGTATGAGCAGACAGTTTAGTGTGGTTTCCCTGGAACACCACAGAGAGAGCAAAATATATACAAATATTAGGGTTGCTTTCCTTAAATGTGAACTTTGGGTAGTTTGTGGGTGTAAAGTCAAAATGAGCCAGGAAAAAAAACATCTTTGGAGTATAGCCAGTGTTGAAACATTTTTAGCTAAGTGTTTGAAGTTGCAGCATAGGTGGCTAATAGAGACCTATGAAAAATCCCTGATGGGGAAACTTTAGCCCTAATTCATCATTATTAAAAAAAAGGGGGGGAGGAGGAAGAGGTGTGTGACTTCATTTGAGCAGTGCCTGAAATAACGGAGTAACAATAAATGACCAAGTGGATACTGTAGATTGATGCACTGTGGGTATTGGTGCTGATCGTTGTTACGACTTGAAGTAGAGTCTGGTTTCTTTTCATATCTTTGCATGCAAATGAAAAATATTTAAAGAATAGTGCTCTTGAAGGGATAAAGTGTATGCCTCTGAGCAGCTTCTGCCGGTGTTTAAATGCCAGCTCGAATTTGCAGTGCTTTCTGAGCTGTAGAAATCAGTTGTTACAAGGGCTCTTCATTGGTAGGATCATTATTCTTTTCGTGTTGCTCAAGAAAAAGACCCAAGAAACTGCAGTGCAAAAGTAAGGAAATGCTATTTTCTATTCAAGTGAAGGCTTGGAAATCATTGGTTATTTCTCTGGGCTTGATTTTCATAACTGCTGAGATGGGAGTGTTAACAGGTGTTGCAGGGCAGAGCAGGCACAGTGCATTTTCATTTTATGTTCTTACAAAGCATATGCATCAGAATTGACATCCACTTCTTGCATACAGATGCCCTTTTTTTTTTTTTTTTGAAACGCATACAAAAGGGAAGATTTCTGTCATAATGCATGTTCTGAATTGTCTAATACCAATACACCTGCAAGTGTTGATACTTCTCTGGGCAGTGCTGGTACAAATTTTAATATGGTGATTTTCTTCTGGCAGTTGTTTTGGTTTTGTTTGCTGCTGAGACGCTGGTTCTTGTGTTAGAGTACTGATATCTGCATTGGATGTTCAGGTTCTGTCTTCTGTGTATGGGAATGTCTGTATAACTGCAAATGTCCATCAGATTCTGAGTCTACATTAAGCAAGGAAATGAAGATATGCAAATGAAACTTTGAGAAATAACCATGTCAATTTATAATAAATGACTAAATACCACAAAGAAACCAAGAAATACAGTCAACATAGCTGATACCCGAGCTGGCTATATTAAAATATGCAATGCAATTAAAATGTCACTGTAACGTGAGGGAATATTAGTGATTTATATCTTATACATTTAGGGCAAGACACTGACTTAGCTGGCAATCCAGGAAGCTCACTCAGAGGCCTAACCTTCCACTGAAACACATCTCGTGCTTTGCTCTGATAAGAACCTTTTGGCATAAAGGAGGGTGGAATGATAGATCCATGTCTTGGTGCCACTCCTGGATGCCCATGTAACGCTTCAGGTTCCCCCAGTCAGGCTGCAGGCAGATGCAAAAGAGGGAGAAGCTTCCTTAACCTGACTGAGCTAAAGCATCTCGCATTTGAATTCCAGCCCTGAAGTCCTCTGCTCCGGCCGCCGGTTTTGCTGAGCTGTGCAAAGGCTGTGTGATGTACACAAGTGGTCGCTGGGGACGGGGCTAGATCTCTTGACCTAAGGCGGCAAACAGAACTTAATCTCTGGCCCTCAGTGATTTCCTTTGTAGTTAGAGTGGCTTGTGTTCCCTCAACGCTACCGACTGTGGGGCAATTGGCTCACCTTAGTCATGTGCACCAAGTGACTCGGATGTAGCACATCTGGAAATACCCAGGGATGGGTTTCTCTTTATGAAGTTGGTCTTTTACAGCCAGAAGTAAGTGCTGTGCATAAGCCTGTCCTTTCATGATTTCTCGATGTTAATTATGGCAGATACTTTTGCAGCTGTTGAGAATCCTGACCAAGTAAGGATTTATATAGATGTTCAGCTTTGTGTACTGATTGATCACACGAACCTGGACAGGTAAATTAACAGTATAAAAAGTTTGTATTGGTGCCAGTTTTGAAGTCTTTTGATGCTTGCATTTTTACATCCCTGCCTGTCCCCAAGTAGTCCAGGGCTGTAAATCCAGTTACTTTTGCTGCACATTTTAGTGACTGTGTTCACAGAAGAGAGATAATGTAATTGAAAATATGTTTCTTTTTAATTGGGATGTAAGAATAGGAACTTTTAATGTGCATCTCTAATTCTGTAGAAACTTCAAGCTTGGGGTAGTTAAACTTGTAATATACAGTGAGAGTTGTTGCTTATATGCACATGTATTTGAGCTACAATGGGATTTCAAAGAGTATGAAATAAATTGCTTCAGTTGCCAGTAAAACGAATGGGAAGACATTGTATGAATAATTTTTATATTTTAATGCACAATGCCATCCTTCAAATTGCATACAGGATCAGTTCCCATCTTGGTTATCCCAATGCAGGCTCTGAAGGGGAAAATGCCTTAAATGAATTTCCCAAAGGCAGAGGTTTATGTGCCGGCAACCACGACAAATTCTGCACTCAACAATTAGTCATTGCCACCATTCCCTTTTCTGTCTTCAGCTGAGCCTTTCCTCACATCTTTCCAGAGGTTAACAGCAGCTCCAGATCGTTTCTTTTGTCCCCAACAAGGTGTAAGCCACGGGGAGCTGTCTCCATGGGAAACATTTTTATTCAAATAATCACGCAGCGTTGCACTGCATGAAAGCCGGGGCTTGCGCAGGGCTGGGATGGCTCTGGTAATGACTGCTACATAATAGGGCCACCTGGTGATTTGTGTGCTGCATTGCTCGGTAGGAACTGGAGTTCGGCAGCTACTTTGGGCTCTGGCTGACAGGGAACACGCTGGGCAGGTGTGTTCAGCTCATTTGCTTCGTCTCCAAGTGAGGTCATGCTGACCAAGCAGCACTTGGAGTTTTCCTTACCTGCTGGCAGACATAGCGGCAGGGAGGAGGAGTCATTCCCCGAGAAACTGTGCACGGGAGACGGATACTGAAAGCTTTGTGGAAATGAACAGCCACTGCTGTTTTCCATGTAGTTCCTAACAGGAAAGTTATTGCACTTAATGCTGTTTACGCTTTCTGTTGAATGTCCCTTGTGTTTCTACGCTCAAGGAAAAGGTGCAGGAACAAATGCTGATGCCTGGGAATAAATGCATTCAAATGGGATCACCTTTTTTTCATTACAGGCCATGTTTTGATAACTGTTGGTCTGGATGTGTTGCTTTCCAGAGTTCATAATTCTGAGTTTTAATTACTCTGCTTATCTTATCTCATCAGTGGGATGCTCGCTCTTAATGCAGCAAACCCCACAACCTGCTGGAAACACTGCAGAGAGCAGAGCAGGCATGAAAAGAATTACATCAGAGCAACATTATCAATTTATACCAGCTGAGAATCGGACTTGGAAAGCAAACTTGAGAAGGCTGTGGCTTTTTAGTATTGTAAAAATGCTCTTATGACCAAACTAGCTTTACTTTGTTAACAAGCCCCCCCCCCCCCCGCCCCCACTTTCTGCCAGCCATTGCATCTGGTTGAATTATGCCAAATAGGTGAAATTGTT
>JAWWEU010000053.1:10242188-10360871 GCA_035583155.1 Acropternis orthonyx | reverse complement strand
TTCAGGTATGTCCTCAGTCAGCCTGGACAAACAGCCTTGGCTGACAATCATCCTGGAAATGTAAAATTACTTTTTTTTTTTTTTCCTGCAAGAATGTGTCTAGGAAAAAAACTCGAAGCACTTGTGAGCATTCAGCTGGTAAAGTCATGGGACCCACAGATGCTTTTAGAATACACCCTTCTGGCAGTTCCCAAAGTTGTGCTTTCTGATCTCTGTGGGAATAATCACCAAAGGAGTGAAACCATCAGGATTTACCCAACTTGCAGGAACTTTTAAGTAATTTTTTTTTTAAAGCATTAAAAAAAAAAGAAAAAAGAAGTATTTTTCAGCATTTCTTCACGTCATAACCAGAGGATAAAATAGAGCATGCAAAATTCACCGCAGCTGAATTAACAGGAGAGGGGGTTGTTATATTTAAGCTATGCATTTTTCTGTAATTAAATGGGTTTCATAGAGCGAATGTTCCTTCTTGAGGAGAAAAATCTCTTAATTGGCAGTTATGTGGGGTTAATGAACTACGTGGAGTACAGAGGGGAAAGAAGTGTGTGTGGGGGGAGAAACAACCCCATATGTCAAAATACTGAGTGTCAGAACTCAGCAAATCCATTATCAGAGCGGGCTTTAACCAACCACTGACGAGATGAGACTGGCCCTGGGAGAAGGCACTTCCCGACGGGAATGCTCGGAGAGAGCAGGGATGCTGTGGATGAGAACAAAATGATTGCTCAAGGGACAGCCAGTCATATTAAGGAGGCCATAAGAAGGAAAATCTTAAATAAATAAAAGGCACGGGGTGCGGATCTGGAAGGAGATGGGAGATCTGATTTTCTTTTTTCAAAGTGCTACAGTGGGGAAATTGGAACAATCTCAGTTTGTGTTATTTCTGCATTTGTGAGGTTGTTCACTTAACCTGTGCAGTGACCTGGAATACTCAATGCCACTGAGACAGAAAGAGTAACTGAGAGACTTGTGATTTCAAGGAGGAATTTTATTGAACAGCAGCAGATTTACTTTACACTTCAGTAGTAAGTGATAAGAGAGGAATTATTCAACATGCTTTCTTATTTCAGCCCTGGGAGGTGGTGTAAATTTTGAGGGCACAGAACATAGTGCCTCATATCATGAAAGTGAAAACTGTTTTAAAATTAAGATGAGAAGTGCCATGTTTCATAGATGTTGCTTAAGTTCCTCTAGCATTCCTCTGAACTTAAAGTTTTTAAGTCACGGTAATGCCTTTTGACAAGGCATTTGGACAAGAGCAGAATGCTGAACTGATTAAGAGACGAAATCTGAAATTTACTTAGAAATTTCAGAGGGCAATGGTTTTGGCAATATATATAAACACTAGTTACGATGTGTCAGTCTGTATTAGACCCTGCTTTTCCTATCTTTCCATGGGCAGATGTTGCTTTTTTCACTTTATAGGTTTGTTAGGGATTTTAGTCTGCCTTTTTAGCACCCTCAGGCTTCCCATCAACCCGACCACAAAATGCATGTCATATAGGATTCACCTTTTCCCGTTGGATTAGATACTCCTGGATGGTCAGCTGGAAGCTTTTTATTTTTCCCCTCAGTTCTTTTTCAGAGGGAGGGAAGAGTTTGAGGAGGGATCGGGAATCTGACTAGACTTGATTATTGGAATTTGACTTCACAGCTGATAAGCACCAAGGAAACAAACAGAACAGACTGTTGAAGCAAGATAATCCCTCTGACAATTAAAACAAGGCTCATTTGGAAAAATACACACCCAAAAGTGCCATTTATGCACTGGGTATTTCTCCATGTGACATTCTGAGCCCATGTAATTGATGATAGTGCTACGTGTAGGTCTGTGCAGGCAGGAGATAATTTTTATCAGATCTTAAAATTTAAATCAGCTTTCTGCAATTCAGCATCGAATTCATACACATAATGCTCTTGGTTTTTCACTCAGAGATGGAGCATGATGGAAACCTTTTTTTGTTAAAGAACAGTGACATCCTAAATAAACCTTTAGTAAGACACTAAAATATCACTGTGATTTAGACATTTTACTTGTTCAAGGGAGGAAAGTGGGTAGTCTTTTGGCAGATCTGTTCTAGGCTGGGTGCTGACACTGCTGTGAGATTTGTGAGCACACACACTTGAGGTTGATTTAATGAACTCTTGGCTCAAATACCCATTTGGTCCATCAGGCTCCAGTCTGCCTTCTGCAGGAATGTGTAACTCCTGGGGGAGGTGTGCCATCAGTTGTACCAAATGTGCACCTCCTGGTCCTGGGGAGCTGTTAGCCTCGTGTTTGACTGTCTGAACAGCCTTCATATATTTCTGTGGCTTCTAAAGATACGATCACAGAAAGAAAACTTTAAAGGTTGATAGTTTTCATCTTTTGTTTATTAAACAGGTTGCACATATTTTATTATTTTTTAGTACAGTGTTCTCATACCAATAAAACATTTTATCTGGCATTGCCAGGTGACTCTTTCATAGAGAATCCTGTGAATGTCTTATGTGGGCATCTTTGTCTACAAACTCAGAAAGTGAGACTAGTGTTAAACACACCTTTTCTATCCATCTTCCCGCTTTCTTTCCAGTTTCTCGAACAGTAAAGATATACATTGTTAACCCAAAAATGCAGAATGTTTTGAATACTTGTACATTATATATATGTGCTCAGGGTAGAAGTGAACAATTCTGTAACATGTAAATATATTATTTTGAAGCTCCATGTGCCCTCTGTGCTTATTTGTTGGCTTTGTCTGCAGAAGAATTAGCCAACATAGGCAAAACAAGGGCCAGGGTTTGGATACACCTTTTTTGAGCTGAGAGTCTAATTTGAACCTTATAGAGCAACACAGAACAACGTAGTAACATGCTGTGATTCAGTGCATATCAGTTCGTAACTACCTCTGAGAAACCACTCTGAATATGAATTAAAAAATACTCTTAAAATGTTTTATTATATTTAGTTCTCTATAGTGTGAACTGCTGGCAAAGGTTAATTGGTTTGTGTAATGCTAGAAATTATAGTCCTTGATACATCTACTAGTCTGAGTTAGCACAAGAGCTGCAAGATATTCATACTGGCTTTGCTAAGGATCTAATAGCTAATTTGAATGCCTCAGCCCTCAAAAGAAATACAGAATAACTCCAAGTTTAATCAGGATTCTCTCCAGAGCAGAACTGGACAGCGGATCCAAACTAGGTCGGGCAGTTCTGTGACACAGATTTTCATCCAGTGGAGACAGAGTTGCTACCAAAGTAGTTTCACTCAGAACAAAGTCCCCAACTTCCAAAACTGAGGAACACAGCAGAAAAGAATGATGCTTTCATCCAGGTCATGCATTTTTACATTTTTCCCTATTTAATAAGCTAAAGCCTGGAAATGTAGAAATTGGTGCATGTATTAGGCAAGTCTTTGGAGTTACTGCAGGTCTCCAAAACACGAGGGGTTTGATTTCAGGGTTTGGGGTTTTTTTTTCCTGTAACACTCCTTTACATCTTAAGGTTGTTCTTGAAAATCCCCACTGAAAACCAAGAGGAACTTTGATCATAGACATGGAGCGTTGGCAGGGCTGTTTGCTGAGGGAGCAGAGTGGGCAGTCTCTTGTGCAGCACGGAAATGAATGCCCAGGAAGAATATTCAGGGGACAGGCCTTTTCCTTTTGTCTTGCTTAAATGGGAAAACCCAGCATACTGGCCTCCAAATTTAATACCTCTTGATAAAAGTTAATAATGCATATGTCTGAAATACACTAGGGTGCTCTCCTATCCACTTATCTGATAGAGCTGAGATGAGAGTGCTGGCAGGTAGCTCTGCTGGGTTGAGAACCTTTCTAAATTAGGGCAATAATTTTCTTTTTTTATTCAAGAAGAGTTTTCAGCTGTTCACTGGTAGCTGCTGCTTTATGTTAAGGCCGTGGTTGTGACCTGTTTAATTTTACCGTAATGCTTTAACCTTACAGTTTAACACAGCTTTAATCTGCTACTCTGAATTTAAGACCTGATTGTTCTAATGGCTCTTTTGGCCAGTTTCAAATGGAATGTCTGAGCTAGGGTGGCATTTGGTGGAATAGGTGTGTGGGCAGTTCATTGAGAATGTTCAATTTTTGAGTCTTTAAGTGTTGTAAGTGCCTGCATTCTTTCTTTCTTTCCAAACTTGAATGGCAACAAGCTTGGGTTTGCCACCTCCTGTAAAGGAGTGGGAGTTCTCTGATACTTGTAGTTCTGTACCAACTCTTCAGTATTCTTTCAGAACTGAATGAAAGTATAAAGCTATAGACACTAAGAACAATGTGCAGTACTCATTCAAGTGCTCAGATAGCATCAGAACACAGCTGAAGACTCCCAGCACTGCCCAGGCATGAATGCTGCTATTAAAGGAAAAGTGTCCAAGTGTGACTGCCTTTGATCCAAGGTTGGTGAGATCTGGTGGAACTGACAGCTGTTAATAGGAAGCAATCATGTTTGATTCTACCTGGCTATTTCTTTGCTTCTTTTATCTTAAAGTAATTTAGAGAAGAATTATATGAGTAACAAATACGCACTTCAGAATGGTTAACATCACCTCAAAGGCAGAGGTCACTGCATGTATCCACAAGCTCAAAAAGAAACTTGAACTGTCACTGTGCATTTAATATCATATAAAACTTCCTAATATAAGCCAGGAATTAAAGCTTACTGTTAATTAGGCTTTGGTCTACTTCTGGAGCTGTTTGTTTGCTCTGATCTGAAGGGCCATGTCTTCTCAATCAAGAAGTGCCATGAGCATTGAATCAATTTTCTGCTCTGAATGGGGTATTTATTCCTAATAACTTTTAGGCAAAAATTCCCCTCCTGCGATTGATGTGACACACACACCTCGTTCTAACTGTCTGCAAATCTGTACTTAAAGGCACCTTTAGGCAGTACTTTTATAGTGAAAAGGACTTAACTGGGCAAAATGTGCTAATCTTTCCTGAACCAGGGAAATGACTTTATTATTCTCCCCATCCTCATGCCATCATTATGATCTAGTGTTTTCCCTTCATAAATGAGAACAGTAGCCTTGCCTCTGACCTCCATTAATGTGTATCATAAAAGCTGCCTTTATAATATGCTCCTCAGCAAGACCTCATTCCCTTGCGACCTGTTCTTTGGTGGCAGTTCAGGGAAATGCTATGGATTCCCATGAAACTTATCAAATGGATGTGATAACCCCATTGTCAGAGGCTGCCTGAGCCATTGTTAAGCACATGTTGAATAGCCCATTTGTTATTATATAAACTCTTTAAAATAATATTAGGAAGAAAATAGTTGGATAAAGACAAACATTGCTGGGTGCTGTCGTAATAGGTAAAACATGCACCTCTCAGAGGTGGGATTTGGAGAAAAAGCAGCTTTGATCATAAAAGCAGTTCAGGATGAAGATGTTCAGCTGTTACGAGTATATTTTAGTAAATAATGGTCCATCCCTGAGTATCTAAAAAAGAGGAAATCAGAACAGGAACACTGCTTGTACAGAACAGCATCTCTTCATGACTGCACATCTTTGGAGTGATGGACATAGCTTGTTTCTTCTTCCAGCTGCATAATTTTATAGCTATTTGCATATAATTCAGTATTGCAGAACTTTATGGAGCAGTGAAACAAGTAGCAAATAGGTACTGCACAACACCTGACACAAAATGCAGACAAAGGGTCTGGACTGTACGTGCATTCAGAACAAGAATCTGAATTTTCCATTGCATTGTAAATTGTTGGAAGAGGGGCCAAAGCTAGTAAAGTTCTTCATGGATCTGTGCTATGTGGAGGATTTCCTATTGCTGTTATTTTAATTTTTTCATTAATATGGTTCAGTTACTACCTATCTATGCCTAACCCTTGGAAAATCACTTTATAAGCTGTCCCTGAGTTTCTCTCCTTTTTCTAAAATGGGAAATATAACTTTTATTTCATAGAAATGTTGTGGAATAACTTTATATACAGCTGTTAAAATGGTATAAAACACTCACATGTTCTTTTGGCATGATTTATTTTGTGAGAACAGAAGAAAGCAACGTGAGGAATGAATCAGGGATTGTATTGACCCAACTGTCACTGTGACGACCTATTAAAATCCAGGATGTTTTATCATTCTCTTAAATTGGATTCAAAATCTATATGTAGCTAAGGATACACTTATTAAATATTGTGCTGGTAGTACTGAAAATATGTGAACAGCAGATGTGTTGGATGTCAGAACCATGGAGTAGTTGAGACTGCAAGTCACCTTGCAGATCATGTGTTTATGATTTTGTTTATGTTATGTTTGAATGGAATTTCCTGTATTCCAGTGAGTGCCTGTCACGGTTTAACCCCAGCCATGGCTCAGCCCCACGCAGCTGCTCACCCTTGAGCCTGCAGTGGGATGGGGGGAGAGTGGGAAAGGTAAAGGAGAGGAAACTCTTGGATAAAGACAGTTCCATGGGGAAAGCCAAAGTTGCACACACAAGCAAAGCAAAGTAAGGAATTCACTGACTGCTTCCCACTGGCAGGTGTTCTTTCTTCCTCCTCCTTCCCCCAGCTCTGTATGCTGAGCAGGGTGCCATGTACTCTGAAATATCCCTTGGGGTCACTTGGGGTCAGCTGTCCTCTGTGTCCCCCCCCCAAATTCTTTGTGCACCCCCATCCTTTTTGCTGGTGGGGTGAGGAGCAGAAAAAGCCTTGATGCTGTGTAAGTCCTGCCCGGGGGTTACTGAACATCCCTGTGTGATCCATACCGTTTTCAGCACAAATCCAAACCACAGCCCATACTCACTATCATGAAGGAAATCAACTCTTTGAGCCAAAACCAGCCCTGTTGCCCATCACCTGCCCTGGCACTGGGCAGGGAGCAGCCTGGGATGCCCAGAGTCCTCGGGTGTACTGAGGACAGAACTCACCTCTTGGCAGCTGTATTTTGCTGTTCCCACTCTTCTAATCCATTATTTCCTTCAGACAGCTCTAGTCATAGGCTGTAAGGTTGGCTGGCCTGGGCTGTCAATATTAACTATCAAGACACTAGTAGTAGTAACTTTTTCACTAAGCTCTGCATTTCTTGGAGAAGATTTTCTATTGTGGCAGAAGTGCTGGGCATGGAAAATCCTGCTTCGGTAAGTCAGAATGAAGTTACTGTGGAGTAAATCTCATTTAATGCTCTGAAACGTAAGAGTACATTCCTATTTTGATACATATGGACAATAAATCAGGTCTCACGAAGCCGTTCTCTGTCTAAGAATAGCAAAGTATAAAGAGAAACAAAATGAATTCATACTGCATATAGATTTAAGTGTGAGCCCTTTCTGATATCCAGGGTCTTTTTTCCTTTACAGTGTAATGACTTCTCACAATTTCACAACAATCAGTTATTATTCTAGAAGGCCAGCAATGCTCCTTACAACTCAGGAAGTACTGGTTTGTTATGTTGATTTTCATTCCGTGTGTTTGCTTTATGCTTTGACCCAGAATGTTCTGGGGGCAAGAACACTGTCTCCTTGACTGGATGCACTGGGCACACTTTGTTAATTCTTATTGGGAAGATAGACAGCACTTTTTGCTTAACTGTGCCCAATATCTGTTGTTCATCTAAAGAGGACATTTATTCTTTGTTAAAGCTCTTAAAAGAACTCGTCTTGGTTGTCTCCGAGCTCAGCAGCAGCTGTGGTGGACTCCATGGCACACGGTGCCCCCAGCCCATGTGCTGGGCTTGAGTTTAGCACTGTCTGGAATTGCACTGTGCCCTTGATAGCCTTAAGATGAGATGGTATTTTCATCCTTGGAAACAGGAATCAAATTAGATGCTGATTTTTCGAATTTTCCAAGGTTATTTGATCTTTGCATCTGGTGGGAGAAGAGTGACATGTTTTCTTGGGATCATAAATACTGAGTTTTTACTTTCTCCTTCTCTGTAGTCTTAGTCAGTGCTCACTTTCTTGAGATGCCCTTCCATAATGGACTTGTACATTATTATTGGTGTTCTTTGATACAAAAGAAATTCAATACCTCTGGGGCTATAAATATCATTGATTCACTCCAAATAGAGAAAGATACTGCAATATTTTTTAGATTATTAAGACTTTTCCATTTTCTCTCTGATGGGGAAGGGTTATGAATTTGGCATTTAGTATGCCCTAGGTAACTAAAGTTATGCAATCAAGCCCTCTCTTAAAAAGATAATTATGATTGTTTCCAACATTTAATTCTCTTTTCTTTTTCAAAATATTACTTTTAATGCCTTGAGCGTTTTTTTTATTGTTTTAAAGAACTGCTCCTGTGGCCTGTGTCAGAAGAAAGTCTTAGTAGGGGTATGGCAGATTATATTTCTCACCTACAAAGCTTCTATGGAATTACTGAACTCTTCAAGATATTGTTGTAGGAATCCAAGCTTGCAATAAATGTATGGATTTCTTTTTCCCTACGGAATGAGTAGGATGAAAAAAAAAATCTCAATCTTCTCTGTGTGGATTTCAGTTTCTTGGCCAGCTTGCTTTTAAAAAAAGAGTGAAAAATTAGAGGAAAGTGGGGAGGAAAGTAAGTTTGTGTCTTCAGCTCTGTTGCTGTTCACCAGTCCCGTATCTGCGTCAGGTAATACACAAAAGCTTTGCTATATTTCGTTTCATTTCTTAAATTGATGCCTGTGGAGGTTGGGCTGCAGAGAGCTCTCGGGACAGAACGGGTGCGGCCAAACTGCTTTCCATCACTGTGCTGTATGCCCAGCAGCACCTCTACAACCAAGTAACCTCTAAGGAGAAATGTGGATGTGGAGGAAATAAAACCTCCAGTTGTCATATGTGTGGTGTAAAACCACCAGCCTTGTTTGCTTTGAGAAGTTCCAGAAAGTTTTCCAGTGGTGGCTGTGCAGCACAAGTTAAAGCACATTAACTGGAGTGTGGATGTTGACGTTCAGGAGAAAAACAGCTCTAAAGCTAAAACCCAGGAGGGTGTCTGTGCTCTCCTGTGGGAATGTTCCTACTGGGATTTAATGTGCTGTGACTTCTGCACGGTGACTGCACCCCATTAGTGGATTTGCCTCAACTTTCCTGATTGTCCTTAAGTTGATGTGACTTTTGATCCTGCTCTTGACGCTGCCTGCAGACTTAGAGCCACGTATTTCCATGGACAGACCTTACTCTGCAGATCCTGCACTATGTCACCCTTACGTGTCAGTCATTTAATTAACCTTTCAAATTGTCTCTCCAGTCCCAGTTAGAAAGGGCAAAGTCCCGTGGCCTGTTTTAATATTTAAAATGAGAAACCGATGTTCATCACTGACGCTTCATTTCCTGTAGAATGATGTGCCTCAGAGCCCTTTTATCTGCTGGACCTGATGTGCATGATGATGTTACTGCAGTAACACGCACTTTTCAGCGGGACTGTTCCTAGTTTAGGCTGATTAGGTTAAAAGAAGATCATCCAGAATGTGATGATGATTCAACATTTATGTTTTTTAGCCATCTCAGGCTAAATATATTCTCAGCAGGATACTTGGGAGAGGGACAGCAAAACTGCTCTGCCCCGTTATGTTTCTAATGGGTTTAGTAATGCTCAGTGGAAACGGTATCTTCAGTTTTCTTGGTACAGATATTTGTACCAGAGTACTCTGTGCTATAAAGGCAATTAATTATCTGTCTGATGTGCTTACTGTACGTCAAAATCTGCTTTTTAATTATGAGTACAAAACTGGCTGCACAAAGGATCAATTTTTGATTTCCTGAGATACTTAGCGTGTTATGAATAGGAGCATTTTATTCCTGTTCTAAAGTAATTGTCAAAGTTATGAAAATACGCAGAAACTAGTGTTTTTAGTTGTCTGATTTCCTAAAAAAAAAAATAAATTGGGGAGCTGTGAAATTTAATAGTAGAAAATGAGGTTCTCTAGCAGCTTTAGACACTTTTCCCAATTAATCCAATAGAAAACATGAGACACTGACACCATCTCAAAGCAGGCATCTAATTCAGGAGCCTGTTGGGGACTGAAGTTGTTTAGATAGTGCAGGAAGTTTCCTCAGGACTCTGACTCATCCTTCAGAGACTGCAGTTGTGAAGTGGAAGTTTGGGCTCCTGTCTGTGCCTCTCAGCTTCACACCCTGTAAAAAGCTGTGAATGCTGTCCTGCCTGTCTGAAGCCACCTCTTCAAGCTTTGTGTCCATATGGGAGTATAAAAGATTAATAATTGTGTTTTGCTGATGGTTGGAGGTTAAAATAAATATTGTTTTAGAGCATGAAAGTGATATCTGAAAAAACAAATTGGCATGTGACAGTCTGTTTTATGAAACTGAAGGCTATGTTATAATGGGATTTTGCATGAAATTTGCAAGTGGTACACTAAGAATTAATTTGCTGCTAGGTTTGAGAGTAGAGCAGCTTCAAAATTATTAATAAACATGGAGGGGAAAAATTTGATTTATAAGTGATTTATGATTTAATTTTGAAGGAGTGAAATCCTTTGTTCCTCTTAGTTGTGCTGTTTCTATCAATAGAAATCTGTGGATGATTAGCCAGCATAGAACTGGGACATGATAGAGTTGGTTTGACCTGGAGCAGCGTGAGTCCACTCTGGAAGTACTGAGAAATGTTCAGCAACATTCGTGACTATCCAGGAAAGAAAATGTATGTGTTTGTCCAATTAAAACTCAGGGAATAAATAAGCACTTTAGACACAATCTAATTATCCGGTTGGAATTTGGCCAGGATTCTAGGAGTTGACAGCCCTTGAGTTAGAGGTGTCAACAGGGAATTGATAGTGAGGGTAAAGAGTTGAGTTCTGTGTCCCAGATGTGGAGTGCTGGGAAGTACTGACAGTGCCCCCCACAACCAACTCCTCCTTTATCCCTGCCCTTCATTAGTGTGCCCTGAAATAGCGTGAAACATAATTAAAATAATCCTGAATTATCATTATTTTAAGTGCCGCTAATGGCGCTATTGGAGACAATGAGATGAAATAGGATCCAATTTTTCTTGTTAATATTGTCCTTTTAATTCCTCTTGCATCAAAGCCTGTTTCTGCATAAAATAGCTCTTGAGGAGGATTGGGCTGCATTATGAGGTATCACAGAGTTTTGGATTCTTCATCTTCAGATCTTTCAGGAGGAAAGAGTTATTTCTCTTTGAGCTTCTCTGTGGGGCAATAGAAAGTCCCATTTTTAAGAAATAATAGGAGATATCTATGCTAATACTACCATGTTTGCAAATGTTTTTTCACAGATTGGCTCTTTGCAGTTAGAGCTGTCTCTCAAAGAGCAGCTCAGTTACAGAGGGGAAACAGCCAGATTCATTTTTAATGTAATTTATTCTTTAGAAGTGAACACCTCTGAATTTGGGGGGCATACCTCTCAGCAACACAGTTTCAAAACTTGGTTCTCCCTCTCCTCCCCCAAAAAAGGGGGATTGGTTTAGTTTGAAGGATCAGAGGGGTTTGTTTTCGTGCTTTTTATTTGCCCTTTTTCTCCTCTTGCTCTTTGGTTTGGCTGATATGCACAAATGTTTCTTGTGTCTGCTTTTGAATTGCAGCATCCATAGCAATCACAAGTAGCTGCAGATGAGTCTCTGGACTGTGGCCACCATATAACAGTTCAGAGTTGTCTGTGGTGTCCATATGAACTGTCATATCCTTCACAAGCATCTTTACTTGACAGCTGATGTTGGCTCAGAGTTTCAGATACAAAACTTAAACTGCATTTTGTTGGGTCCCGATCTGCCTTCCTGCCTGCTCCAGCCCTTTGGATCCCTGTGGTTTGGGTATCAATGCACCCATAGAATTGCTTGCCTTGCTCTGTTGATGCCCTGTTTGTGTGTGATACTGGGGGGAACCCTGAATACATTCCTGTGTGTATGCCCTGTATTTTAGGGATGTTTCCTCCAGGAAATGAAGTGCCAGTAAGGCACTAGTAAAACTTCATGAAGTTGTTGTACTCCCAGTCAACCCAGGCACTTACTGCTTCAAACACAAAGCTGCACAGCTTTGGCCACATGCTCCAGAGCCTTGCTTGGCATTAACCTCCCACAGACGTGAAGGAGGTATTGTAGTATTCTTTGTCTGATATTCTCAAAAACAGGCTTTTGTGCATCTGTGTGTGTAATCAAGTGAAGTGGTGGACAGCAGAGAATTTATGATGGCTGTCTAGACAGGATCCATAGAGATAAGTTCCTTTTCACCAATTAGGAGGGAAAAAAAAAAGGTTTATTTTGCTTAAGCAGTACCTGAGAGTAATGCCATTCTCTCGGTTGGTTGCTCAGCTGTTAAGGTGATGTTGAGGATATTATTGAACAAGACCGAAGTACCAATGGAGAATTAGCCAGTTCGGTTTAATGACTGAGCATTTCATGTTTGGATGGGAACAGCATTACACGTCTCTTTCAGGAGAAACAACTACATTAGATTTTTATGAAGAGATTAATCCATGTCATTCCTTACATCCTACAAGATTTTCTGTCGTAGCAAGGACTGGTTCTTTGCAGACCCAGTTCTGAAAGCTCCGACTGGTCCTTCCAACCTCCTTGTAGTTTCCCTTAGTGTTGGGAAGTGGGCTGTCTGTTCTCCGGCCGCTGACATCAATACCCGAGTGCCATCCATTCTGTGATGCCTCAGGCACCGGTGTTTCAGGATGTGCTGCAAATCACGGCTGTGATTGAGGGGCAGACACCACTGGGATGGTGTCAGGGATAATTCAAGGTCCTTACAACAGTCCGTAGGGAACCAATTTCTGCAGACCCTGCAAGTTACTCCAAACTGGAGCATGGTCGTTGTCTGGACTGAGGGAGTGACTGCTTCCTCTCCACTCGTTATCTGCCTCTCTCGTTTACTAACGAGCTGCTGCAATCCTGCACTCTTCTTCTTCCACCCATACAAGAGGGAAAGCCCTGTGTGCAGTCTCTGTCTGCCCAACAAACCTGTCCTTCACGAAGGGGAACTGTCATTGAGTTTCCCTCGGTCTGATCAATCCATCCCAGTGCTGCCTGCTTTGGAAGGCTCAGGAAAATGAGCCTCTTCTTTTTCTCCTCTTAAAAAAATTTGTTAAATACTTAAATGCAGGCTTTTTTTTTTTTTTAAATCTCGCTGTGAAATGCCTCAGGGCAAGGTTACAGTAATTGTGTTATGTTGCCCTGCTATAGAGAGTCCCATTGTAATTTGGCTCGTTTTTGTAGCCTCTATCTCCTGGGGTTCAGCTGCAGTAGCTATTGCAGAGTGTCAGTGTGGTGTTACAAAGGGCTCTGTTACATGCGTGCTCCTTGGGAGGATGTCTGCCAAGGTGTAGCGGTGAAGGTGCCGTGGGGTTTGTGACTGACAGGGGGGTTTTTTTCCCATCTTTTAAAATTTTTTTTAACAGGAAGTTGAAAACTTCCTAATTTTTTAAGCACAAAGGGAATTTTTTGTAGGTGAGGTAGAACATTGTGATCTTGTAACTGTCGAGCAGTTTATTGTTCTCTGAAGGAGGACACAGTGCTTGGCACTCATTCCCTGTGATGCTGCAGTTTTCCCTCATCCCTCCTATCCATGTTTCTCTTCCTAACTTTTAATTCTGGTCAGCCTGACCCATTTCTGACCAGAAGTCTTTGTCTGATTCAGGGACAAATTAATCGGGCATTACATGTAAAATGTCAGTTCTTACACAGTAGTGAAACGCTCCTGAGCTCACTTACTATCTTGCACAGGAGACAATAGTGCGTTGCTGCTGGAATGGGGGCCCCTTTTTAGGCTTTACCTTCTCTTGGTACAGGCTGCCCCTTGGGAACTGGAGATCTTTCAGGGTAGACACAAATCCCAAGTAATTTTTTTTTTAGTAATTGTTAAATCTTTATTGTTACCAAAGAGGAATTTAAGGAGTTAGAACAAGATTGGTTTAAGATCTATTTGTTTTCCCTCAAGTCACTGCAGATTCAGAGAATGGGTTAGTTTGTGCTTTGTTTCCTGAAAGGAATATAATATAATCCACACTCCCTCTGCATGTTCTCAACATTTGGATTGTTCTCCACAGTGTTTCAGCCACGAGAGCAGTTAGTATGGATCATTCCTCTTGACCCTGACCATATTTGTCACCTCAGTTAATTTCATTTCAGAGGGTGATTCCCCTTTGGCTGAGAGTGAGGTGCCTGGCAGCTTTGCTTTCCCCCAGTGCTTTTATCAGCTTTTTCAGATGCCAGAACACCTTTATAGCTGCACCACATGCTATTCTGTGCTGCTTGTCTGCACTGGGTGCTTTAATGGAAGGAGAGCTTTGAAAATGTGGGGTACAACCCAGAATTTTAAGTGTTACTCCAGTCAGTGGGGGTTAGTTTCCTTGCATCCTGCTCTCCTGACCTATTTTACCCCAGGAATTAGAAGCAGTCTAACTTTCTTGACATGCATCACCCAATCCATTGCAGTTGCTAAAAGGGAGATGGTGTATTTCAAGATGCACCAGCAGCAACATTGCCTAGAAGCTCCCTTTTAGCAAAAATAAAAAATTCTGTGAACATTGGGGTGCATTAAAAATTTAAAATGCAACTAGTGTTTTCCATATTGTACATACATAAAGGGGTAATATGAGCCTTTGCCAGTGGATTGTGTCTTTCACACACAAGTGGCTCTGGACTCTGAAAGCTTTCCTGTGCCTGCCTGTTAAATTTGGCCATGCCATTCCAGCATCTCATGGGTAATCTGCGATGCTGCACACAAATCCTTATGCAAGTTCTCAGTCTGACAAGCTTGAGCTAGAGCAGGCGTGTCTGTGAGAGGTGTTCAGCACCATTTGTACCGCCACTGGCCTGTAAACTCAGCTCAGATGTTTATCACTGCTGTTTCCAGCCCGAGCCTGCTGTGTTCCACACAACTTCTTTTCCTGATGGAGTTTGCCTCAATAAAACTTGACACACAGCAGCTTCGCTGCTGGACGAGGATGTGTTTGTTTTTTCACTTCTGAGTCCTGTGGTCAAGCTCTGTTGAAGAAGAAAAAGTCTGAATGTGGACCTGAATCTTTTTTAGAAAACTTTAAAGATATGGCAAAGTGTTTATCAAGGAGAGAATTTTTCTGCAAAATGCAACAGCTTTTGGCACTGTTGCACTTTCAGTGTTGCTTTGGTACCTTGTCTCTCTTCAGGTGGGCTTGGTTACCTTAGCAGGGACCTGAGTCTGTGCTGGCCAGGTTGGCCATCCTTCAGGGCTTGGTTTGAATTACACAATCCTAGAATGGTTTGGGTTGGAAGGGACCTTAGAGAAAATCTAGTTCCAACCCCCTGCCCTTGAGAGAGAAACCCGAATCCACTCTGCCTATTTTTTTCTTTCACTGTGCTGCAGAGTGGTGTGTTTTGGCTCTCTGTTAGGGAGGCACAGATGTTGGAGCTCACACTCCCCAGTCTGGTAGGATCAGTATTCCCACAGAAATGCCGAGTGGACAGAGCTGGAGCGGGTGGGTGGGATGAGTGGGAGGAGGCTGAGGCTGGGCTGGGCTGGTGACCCCCCTGGAGAGCAGAACAGGCTGCCCAGTGAGGAGGGGCTTGGTCTGATGCAGAGAGGGCAAACTTTCTGGGTGCAGAACATGGGGCGGGGGGGGGACAGAACTGCCAAAGCCAACCCAATTGTTAAAATGAATTAGAGAGAACCGTCCTTAGGATTTGCAAGTTTTCAGCTGATTTCAGTCTAACTACACATTTCCCAGCTCTGGAGAGTGTGTGAGGCTCTCCCCGAGGGACCCCGGGGCTGTTTCTAATGAATTACAGGCCTGCCAGGCCTCTGAATTTGTTTAATTTGTTTTTCTTTTATAAAGTGAATATCCTTTGGTTTTGTACAGTGGGTGGAATGATTTTTTTTTTTTTTTATTTTTTTTTTCTTTAGTGTGCAGAGCATCATTTTATAAACTCTTTAAAAAGATTGGAGTATCAAAGCTCTGGATAAGTCTTGCATTTGAATTTTTGTGACTTCTTCGCAAAGGGATCATTATTCATTTTCACCTTTACGGGTGTTGCTTTCTGTATGAAATGCAGAATAACCAGCTGCTAAGTGAGTTTCAAATGGAGCTTTTCATTTTCTGCTGAGGAAATAACATGAGCTGTGGTGGTAATAGATCATCTGTATAGGAGGCAAATCTATTTTTTATGAGCGTGATATTCTGATGGCAAGTGCCGAAATAATATAAAAATAAGAATCCATATTGCAGATAATTAGTTCTGAGGGTTTGGGTTTATTTTAATTTGTTGTACTAAACTCTGACTTCTACATGGGCAGAGATGAAGAGCTGTTTGCTGTATATTGTCTCCTGGAGTTTCAGCCAAATGGGTACAAACTGAACGTTTAAGTTCACAGGATTTAGTAGGACAGTAGATGTGGAACAGGGAAAAGCTGAGCCAGTTTGTCAAGGCCGATCTCCCCAACTCCAACTGTCTTCAGCGTCAGGGTGGGTTGTGTTGGGCACCCAACAGCTCTTGTAGCCGGAATGAGAGCAGACTTGGGCAAATACTCATCCCACTGAGCTGGCTGTAAATCCATCCTGTCGCTTCTGCTCTTGTTGTGTGTTCGTGGAAGGGCAGAGGGGATGAAACAGTGGGGAATCCCTTGTAGTGCAGCGTGAGAACCAGCGAGTGTGTCCGTGGGGCAGAAGTGATGCACGGGCTGCTGGCACTGCTGCCAAGTGCGGAGCTGTCGTGTCAAGAGAAAAAAAAGGCTGAAAAACACTTGTTACAACCATTGAAAAATGTTAAAAGTTGCTTGGATGCAAAGCTGAGACAAAAACAATCCAGAGGATGCCATTTCACGCATGTGCCCCTCTCTAATTGGTTCCTTGTAATGTTTTCTATTTGCCAAATAATGAAAAATATTATTGCCGAAGCTGAAAATGAAAATTAAATTTCTAGTAGGATATACTGGAGTAATGAAGAAAAAGAGAATGTAAAAAGGACTCTTCCATGATAATTAAGAATTATAAAGTCATTACTTAAACTTGCTTTCTGAATTACAGAGAGAATTAAACTGCTTGTTTTGGAGCAGAATCCTTGTAGCATTCCTTCATTAAAATTCTGCATTGTCAAAATGGATAAAAATGCATATACAATGACTAATTTTGTTCCAACCTTGCCTCTGCTTTGGGCCTTATCTCTCTTCACAACAAAGCTCACCTTGAAGGGACTGAAGTAATGATATGTATTTGCTGAGCTGGAAAAAGAAAGAAAGAAGCATCTACATTTTGCAATCTGTGTTCTTTCCCCTCCAGATACTGAGGAGGAAAAGACCTGTGGGGTACTAAAGCTCTCATGTACCATAAAGTGGTATTATAATGAAAAGTATTACTTTTTATGGCATCCCTACAGTATTAAGGAAAGGCATTTTTCTATAAATGTTAATCTTTAATCTTTATAAATTGCACTCTGTAAGACTAGAAGGTCTGTAAAGCATTTGTCCCGAAGGCTTAGCAGGATCAAAATAACATTGCAGACTTCCTATTTTTTCTTTTCTTCTTTCCATTTTTTTTTTCTTTCTCCCCCCCCAAACTTAGAATTGCTACCTTGTTGGCAGAGAAATGGGTGAGAGTGATGTAAGCCATTAGACTTGCCTTCCAGGTAGCCCTTAAGCTGATGTTCAACTTTATGGATCTGCATAAGTCCAGTTGAGTCACTGGGACTTAAGTCTGGGCTAAAATCCAGTCTGGAAGAGGAGGATTAAGGACTGGAAGCCACACAGGCTGAGCTCCTCTCCCAGGTTTCTACCAGCTCTAATCACAAGACACTTTGGGCACGTGAAATGTCCACACTAACTGGTGTTACAGGGAAGTTCTTTTCAGGCAGGGGTAAAAATGACCACGTTTGGCAGACAATTGGAGCTGTTTTATACTTTTTCTGCCTGCCAGATTCCTCCCCACTTTTCAGTGAATTTTCTGTCATATCTTCTGCTCCACCTCACTGCACTCAGCCTTTGCTCTGGGTGGGGTTTCTGATCATGCTGATCTTTGTTGCTTGGGATGAGGCTTCCAGCGGTGGAGCTGGTGTTTGAAAATGATTGAATGGAATTGCACCCTGGGTTTGAACCTTAATATTTAAGTTTTGCTTTGACATCAGCTTGCTTGCTATTGTGGATTTTTAAAAATCTGTGTGTGGGGCTCGCTTTACCAGCTGGTGAGCAAGGGGTTGATTAAACCTAAATTGAGAGTATTAACAAATCCCTGCTGAAAGTTATGATAAGCATCAGCAATTTCCAGTTTTGTTGAACTTTTTAAAATTGGTTAGTCATTCTGAAAAATACGCATTAATGGTGTATAAATACTTGATATCTGTTTATCAATGAAACCTTGCTATAATAAAGTATTTATGAGATGTAATTTTAATCTATAATGAAAGTTTGTGCAATGCCATCTCATAATTTAAAAAGCAAAACTTTGCCAGAAGTTTTAGCTCTGCCTAATGTGTCCTTTATTACTTTTGTTTTTCTCTAGGTAAGTGTCTCTGTTCTGAAACTGCAGCAAAGTTCTCTGAATGCTGAAAAGTTGGATGCCTGTTGAACAAGTAGAGCCCCTGTGCTTCAGTTTTTGGTAACGTCTGTCGCAGATTTGCAGTCCTTTCTGAGTCTGTAAGAATGTTTTTGTCTCTGCATTTTGTGATTGCTAAATGGGTGTTGGTGGCTCCTGAAGGAGGAGGCAGACTTGTGGAAAATGGAATTTTAATTTAGATTCAAGTTTGAGGCTAACTGAAGGTAAAGACTGAATGGAGTAAAACCAACAACCACCTTTTTAATATGGGGGATTTTTTCCTGCTGTTGTTGACTATAAAGTCACAGTAAGTGCCTGTGAGTGTGTGAACAGGCTGAAACAGTCTGGTGCTTGTTCATTCCAACCAATCCTTGATGGTGCTACAGAAATATTGTGTAAATATCTATAATTTTAGCCTTCACAGTAAAAACTATGGAGGGAGGGTTAAGGGTTGTCATACTATATTTCTTGGACATGATTTGGTTCACGAAGCACTCTGTGTTGGTAGTGGCAGAGGTTGGTTCCCCTGAAATTCAGCCCTCCCTAAAAGTATGAAGCCAGCAGTGCCTGGGTGAGCACGTGGAGAAAATTATCCTGGTCCAGTGCTCTTAGATTTTTAATTTTTTTTTGAAGTGGGAATTGCTCCAAGTCTGGGAATTCAGTGAAGCTTTTACATCCAGGTCTCAAAGCCTTAAAGAGGTGGTGCTCTGGTCTCACTCCTGAACCCAAATCTCTGAGGTTTCAGAACAAATCCAGTTGCAGTGTTTTGTTTTCTGACTTAATCCAAGTGGCTCAAGTACATCTTGTTTCAAGATTGAAATAATGAGGGTGAGTGTGGGAGAAAGGAAAACAAGACCTTTCGGGTTTGTTTTTTTTTTTTCCTTTTCATAAGGTTAAGAGGTAAATGCACTGTTGGATGCAGATGTAAATTGTAATTGTGCCTTTGTGGTGTATGTATTAGAATATTGACCTGAATTGATACTACAAGTATAATTACATTGATTCTTTACTGATGGCTATAAACAGTGACATTTCCCTTGATCTCTGAACAGAGTTAGTTACAAAACACGTGCTCCACTTTTATATTCACACACTGCATTCTCATCACTTTTGTCTCTTACTCCCCAAGGGCTTGGTTTAGAAGAAGTGTCTGATTTAATGGAAAAAATGATGAAACAACACAGACAGCAGTTTGGAGCATTTCTAATGTAGAAGAAGGTGTTTCTTTTTGATTACGCTCCTCAGACTTCATTGCTTATATTTGAATATTTTGCTTAAGAAAAATATGATGCCAGGCTATTTTCACTTTTTAAATTATTTTAGAACATGCATCTGCCTTCACTGATCTTAGAAATGACTATTACTGAAGTAAGAGCTATTGCTGTGATCTGATTTAACAAATGTGCTCCAAACTTCCCATCAGGCTACTAGACTGGAAAGAGCTTTTATTGGGAAGGACAGAAATGAGACATGGGAACCTCGGACACTGCAGTTTTTATAGTGGCAAATATATATGCCATAAAAATAAGGATTAAACATTAGGAAAATGGGTTGGTATTACTGCTTCTAGTGTAGCCTCATGACTTCATTTCACAAATTCAGCAGAGAACCCTCCAACTTCTCCTTTATGCTCTTCCAAGTAGATATCAAGGAAAAAATGCTCACAGATAAGCATTTAAAACATGGAGATTTCATTCAAAAATGCTGTTCCTTTAAAGTGACTTCTTTTGACTTTCCTTGTTCCGTGCTGCCAAGTTGTGCTTGTATATCTGGAAACAGTTCCAGACTTCTTCTTTTTTAACATCCCGAGAATCATCATCCCGAGGACATTGTGAAATGAGACCGAGTAATTGTAACTGAGATTGCTAAATACGCTGTCAGTGCTAAGATTGTAAGTGTGATTGTTCTGGCAGTGTGCTGTGATCAAACCACCATGTTGTTTATCCTTATTTAGAGAGGAGTTTTTCTGGGATGTTATTTTAGTAAGGTACAAAAGGAATGATTATAATGTCTTGTTTAAGGAGACAAATGCTCCTGACTGCTTAAACAGAGAACAGTGTTGTGCATTGCTCCTGAAGCAGTAAGTCAAGCAGTTCTCAATTTCAACAAGAAAAATACTGGTAATGGTATCATATTAAAACATTTTTAATGTCTTCCCTTTCAAAGATGTGCTTGTTCAACTCAAGAAGCAGAGCCAATAAAGCTGCTTGTGTCAGGCTTGTGTGTAATGTGGCTTACACATAAAGAGGTTAAAAAATAATGGAAGTGGTTTTTTTCCCCGCCCCAAAAAATCAGGACTAACGTTTGCCAGGGTCTCTCATTAGGAGATTGCAGAGTAAAGCAGAGCTGTCTTGATTATAATAACCGTCTTTCAGATAATGCAGCAGTGCATTAGCACTTTACACTGGTTCTGTAAGTAGATTTGCTTTATTTTCAGTTCCTAGTAGAAGCCAAATAAAAGTGGCTTATGCTTTTGACCATAACAAATTCATTCCACCCAGACTCTGCTGCTCTGAGAAAGTGTCAGGTAGTTTTGGGGCAGATTGTGTTGGTAAGGGATAGAGTCAGGGAAATGGGAGACTGGGAGCACTTCTGGCCAGATGGGCATCACTGTTTTTGGAGAGCTGGGGTAGTACATTGGGCTGGAGCTTACTAATTGTTTTGTCCCTGTGCCTCATTGTGGAGCAGCTCCTTGTGTTCTCTGGGCACAGACACGCTCTGAAGTATCTCACCAGGACACACATCCTGCTCTGCTTGCTGTGTCCGTGATTTTGTAAGTGGACAAGGAGCACTTTGGGATGTCTGAGTGCACTTGCAGAGCTGTTCAAAGCAGTGATTGCTCCTTCCTTGGAATGTTACCCATTTGTGTGCCTTGTCTCCACTTGTGTTTGTGTCGGTCCCTCCTGCTGGTGATGGTGCCTGTGGTCGGAGGCACTGCCAGGGCTTGGCTTGGTGCAGTCCAGCTGCATCCATTCTGCAACCTCTTTGTGTGAATGCTGTGGGTTTGTCTCTGCACTGATCCACATACAGTGTGTCACAGCCCTAGAAATAGAGCTGAGTCTCTTCAGGCTGAAGTGGCCCATTTTTGTGGCTCCCAAGATGCCCTGTTTGAGTGTCACACGTGGAGCATGAGGGCAGGTGGCAGCTGGTGTGGTGCAGGTCTTGTAACTACATTTCTGGTTTAAGTGTAGATAAACCAGCCACAGCTAAATGCTCTTCAGTCCTGGCTGAACCTCAGAAGGGACAGTAAGTGGAATGAAATTCATCTGGTTCTCCTCACCTTGAGAGAAATAAAGAACCATGTCTAGGTGGGCCCAGTGTGTGTGGATGCTTTGGTGTGGACAGGCTGGTCTGTGTGAGTAAACAAAGTGCTGTCACCCTCAAAGGCTTGTCAGGCACCACCTTGGCTTGGTCTTTGTCCTGCAGTTGTCCTGGTTTTGCTCTTTTGAAGCACAAGCTCTGGGAAATACCACTAAGAAAGTGATAGTTGGAAAGTTAAGGGTAGGTGTGTATTCAGTTATGACACCAAGTTAGAGGAAGAGAAGATCGTCATGTTTCGGTATAAAGCCCTTAAATCACAGGGAGAAACGCATGGTCTTGTTTCAGAGCTTTGGCTTGGCTGCAGTGCAGAAAATGCTGGTGTTACTTTAAATACCTGGGGCAGTTATCACTGGGGTTTTAGTGTTGCCTATGATATTACTTTACTGTGATTAGCTTAGCGATATATTCCATAACCTCTGGGCTATTTCTTTGAAATATATTTCCATTTTAAAAGTATACTAATATGACCATACTAAGAGGAAAATTATCAAGTTCAGAAGTCATTGCTGCGGAGTATCTTTAATGGCACGTATAACACCATGCTGCCACATTGTGCAAAATGTGCTTTAAACATGCATCTCTCCCTAATTGAGCAGACACTGTTGTTTTCCATATCATGTAAAAAATATTGCCCTTACACTTAGGTCAATTCAAAGGAGCTTTTATATAGGTAGTTATTTGAATTAGCTGATCAGAAAGCACTAGGAGTGTGCTTGGATGTTTAAAGCATTGCATCTGTATAAATCATGTGTCAAATATGCTTTGCACTGCTATGTGTGGGGTTAGGCAGTTGATTTATCCCGTGGAAATATTCAGCCCTTTCAGCATTCACAGAATATGTTTCTCAGTAAGTTGTTGCACTCACAAATACCTGCATTAAAGGATATTAGGCTGCAAAGCAGAGCACACAAACCTTAAGAAATCCTCAAATTAAGATTGTCAGTGCAACCTTTATTTGCATCTTGTGTGCATCTGCATTACAATGAAACCTTTATATAGTCTCATGCTATTTCTGCACAGGACCCAGGCCCCAGTCAGTGCACTGAAAGTAGGATGCTCTTTTAATGAGAGGCTATTCAATATTTTGTTTTCCTTTCATTAATCAATGTGTCCCCTGTGTCTTATTTCTGCTCATAATTCTAACTGTGTTCTGGAGACAGAATTATTAATTTCCTTTTGGGCTCCTCTGTAGTGCTCATCATTTTAGTATTTGACTGGATCATAAACGCTTGGGAGCTTCTGTTCTTGAATTAAAACTTCTTGTGAGGTAAGGGGGTTCCAGTTTTTCCCCATGCTGTAGTATCGAATTGAGCAACAAGAGATTAAGGCCAAAACTACCCATTAATTTCAGGTGTCCAATCTGTGATGACTTGGACCTGTTTTTTTTCAGCTTACTTAGCAATGTACAGCACTTTACACATCCAGATTGCAGCTCCCACTGAGTCCGTTTGCAGCTGGGAATATTTAGCCCCTGCACTTAGGATAATGAAATCACAGACAGCAGTGGAAAGATTGCCTTCCTCCGTACAGGCTGGCACTGGTGAAGGTGAGGAAGGACTGCATTCTTAATTAGGTGTGTCCTGGAGACCATTTGATTGGACTCTGTGATCTCTAAGCATCAACTCCGTGCCCATTTCATCTTTTCCACATTTCTTTCTGTACCTGTGAACATCCTTTCCCTTCTCCAGCCTCTGCCCTTCATCACAGCCTTTCCCTCCTCACCTCTGACATGCCTTTAGCTTTTTTTTTTACCTGACTTCTTGCCTTGCCCTGACCCATTTTGCCTTTCACGTCAGTCACCTGTGTTTTACCCTGGAGCCCTGACCTGTTATGTGTGAAATATTGAACAGGGAAATACAGATCAGCTTTTTGCTGATGGTAAGGGAACTGACATTCCAGTTTTCAGAAGACTAGAGGAAGGGCATCACTTGTGTTCAGAGCCCCCTCTGTTAAATTCCCAGGAGTTGCTTAAAACTATGCAAATGCTGTGTCTTTTCAAATAAAAGGTTGCCAGATTGTTTTAATGCATACAAATGTTTTATTCACACTGATCTTGAACCCAGCTGACCTGTTTCAGCTGGAGCTTTCAACCTGGGGCAGGCACTTGGAAAGACACATGTTGGCCAGTAGCTTGTGCTTTGGTTAAAAACAGCCCAGGATTAGGATTTTTTAAAAGAAATGTTTAATACTGGTCAAGCTGGAACACACTGAAAGGTACCACATGCATGAGACATGAAGTAGAGCTTTGGATCACAGGAGCATTTCTTTTAATGATTTATATTGCATAAAAAAGCACTTTGATAACCTGATGTGAGTTAACAGTGACTGCAGATACTCAGTACACATTAGTTTGCATGAAAATTAAATACAATCGTTGCCTTTTCTTCCTCGTGTCTGTGAAAAGGGCTGTGGTGTTTGCTGTCAGAATGACAATACTCGTTGGGTTTCATGAGTGTTTTGGCTGATGAAGGGTTGTGTCTCTGCCTCAAAACACAGCCCGGCATAACACGCCTGTTTCTATTTCCCTTCCTAATGGAAAACATTCTTGCCTTCTCAGTCCTGTCTTGCTGTTATTAAGTAAGAGAGACAGTCGCACCTGTAGTAGATTAGAATTGATCATACACGATTCATGCTCCACTGTGAACCCTTGTGGCATCATTATTTCATGAACTTCCACATTCTGTGTGATGCATTATTACTGGTTTTTAAAGAACACCTGTAGCCTTCATTTTTCTTCCCTACCTGACAGTGCAACACTACTAAGAACGGGAAAGGTAAACGAGGCAGCAAGCCATTGGAAAAAGGCAATTTTGTTAATTGGTGATTGCTGTGGTGAGAACAGTTCTCTTTTTTGGCCACAGAAAAGCTGTACATTTTGATCCTGAAAATTGGTTGAAACAGATAGAATAGATTGTTGAAGTTCTGGCCTGGAATTCTTCCTGACTACCTACTAAATATATATATATATATATTTATACACACACAAATATATACATATTGTATACTAATATAAATGCCTATATAGTAGTGTATATATAAAAATTAGATTTTAAATAAGAAAAACAACAAGAGGCCCTCTCACTAAGTCTCTGTGGTGTTTTGTGTCTGCAGACTCATCTCTCCATAGTGAATATAAGGTTTTTTCCCCCTCTTCACTGACTTCTAGAGGGGCTCCTGAAGCTGTTTCATAAAGGAGAGATAAAATGAGGACATGCAGTATTTCCATGTTCTCGCAATATCTTCTGTGACTGTGGCTATTCCATGCTACTTGGGGACCTGTTCCAGTTTTAATAGTTTCCAGAAGTACAATGGGCAGAAGGTATTAAAAAGAATTACAGACTTTTGCAAAGATTGACAAAATAAAGCTGAAGGGATTTTCTCCTTCCTTGAAGACTGGGTTAGGTAATAATACCTCTGTGTGGTGTTCAGAGGTAACATTAATTTTAATCAAGTAGGGATAAGGACTTTTCCCTGTCTGTCTGTGATGCAATAGGCCTGAGAAGCAGTAGCAGAAATGTTGTTCTGGGGCTCGGAGAAGAGGCTGTGCAGGTCCCTGCGTGGGGTTAGGGGTGGTGGGGGTGCCGTGGAGGTGCAGCCATGGGATTGAGAGCAGAACTTTTGGGGATGGAGAAGGATGGATGAAAACCTGCTCTGGTTGTGTTTTCAGGAAAAGTGAAAGAGAGGTGGGGAACCTCACAGATAGTGAACCCCCACCACTCTTTCATACCTGCTGGAGGGTCTGTGGGGGCCACGTGCTGAGAGAAGTGTACTTCACATATTTGTGTTTGACAAGACTTTGTTGGGTTTCTAGTCTGTAAAGCAAGAAGGGACAAGACTGGTGGTTATTGTAAAAATACTGTGTTTCCATCTCATAAAGTGATCTGTAGCTAGAAGATCTGAAGCAGAAAAGAATCCTAATTTCAATGCTGTGATGGTTCATTATCATCATTGCATAAAGTTAAATACCAAATGCATTGGCATGGCAGCAGCAACTGGGCACTCAATTCATGTAAACTGAGAGAAGCGTGTATTAATTCTAGAGTTAGCTTCCAAGAATTGCCCTTTAAATGCTTATTAACAGATGAATGCATTCCTCTTTTAATATTTCAAAATATTTTAAAAATACAAAAAATACACAGTGAAAGATGTTGGAGAATTGTAGTCTCCCAGTGAAGCATCAAGTTGGGTGCAAAACTTCAACTTCACTTAAAGGTCTTATTGGGCAAGGGTGCCAAAGTGCTATGAGTGCTTTCTTATTAGCCCTGTGAGGTGGGTGAATTCACCCATGGTGTGACAAATTTTCATTTGAAATGAATTTCAAGCAACTTCTGCATAGCAGCCTATATACTTCATCTCCCCTGTACTCACTGGGTTAATTGAGGTGGATCTCACCTGGAAAAAGAAGTCTTCAGAAGACTCACGTACCAGTGTTCTTAATAGTATTCACAAAGAAAGAACCTATCTCCTAAGGACGTTGATACTACAATAAATTGGAAGGAACTATTTCCACATCTCTCATGTATATTGTATATAATGAGTCTCTGGGATGTCTCCACGCTGCTGATAAGCAGCCTGCAGCAAAGTAGATACAGCTCGTTTTATCTTGATTTCAGACTGCAGCACTTGACTTCTGGGACTTGGAAACTCAGCAGCAAACCAAATAATGCCCTTCACAGGCACTGACTTTCCTGGGCTTTGTCTCCAGCCCAAAATCAGATGATCCCAAGCTGTTTCTATGCTGTGGAGCTTTGCAGGAGTGCTTGCCATTGTTACTGAATCAATTCCTTGGACTTCCAGATTAAAACAAAGCCAAACTTTAGTGCTCCTGCCTCACTGCAGGTTCTGCCCTGAAATTATTTCAGAGTAAGTGGGTTCTGACCATGCCCCAGTGTGGCTGCAGGTGACCTTTTTTCCTCTAATCTTTTCCATATCTCTTCTAAAATCTCCCATCCCACTGCAGTGGCCACAGTGGTTGCATCCACCTTCCTGCAGAAACACTGTAGGACTCCCTTGGTGGGATTGGTTTTGGTGCACTAAATGTCAGGATTAAGACTGTAAAAATTAGGTTGAGTCAGTGCAATTGACAGAGCTTTATCCAGGCAGTACAGTATCCAATTGCTGTTATAGGTTTCATTTGGAACAGGGCAGAGAGGAATGAGAGGTTTAATAACAGGGTTCTCTAAAATGTACATTACTACTGTATTACTTACATTATGACCCAGTTCTGCTATTGTGAGCCTTATAAAAGATAAAATAGGTCATCAGATGGAGATAAATCAATGGAAGTAAAATTGAATGTGTTCATAATCATTTAAAGATTTTTATATGGGCAAAAGATTAATTAAATAGACAAGAGTAATTTTCAAAGAGCCTTTTTAATGCCAAGCCTCAGATAAAAGGGCAAATGGAGAAATATATCGCAAATCTTGTAAGTGGGGCCTCAAAGTGCTTGTTTTGTAGTTTGCTCATATGAACTGGAGGACAGTTGCAGAAGGTCAGGGCTCCACTGGATCTGCATTCTTGACTTTGCTCACAGATTGGCCCCAAACTTTGTGGTTTCTCCTTGGCTCTACTTAGCCTAGATGGGCAAGAGAGCTGCTTTCCCCTGCAGCTGCTCGGGACCCGTGTGGTTGGTGTCCTGACAGTGCTGGGATCACTGCAAGTGCAGATTTGTCATGAAGGGGGTGAATACTATAGGACAGAAATTAGTTTTGGTGGTGATTGTCAGCAATGCACCTTGTGCATCATCCTCCTGGTGACAATATTCCGTGTACTGTTCATGAAGTCGTTTGAACTTTTGCATGTTAAATCGCCTGATGTGCCAAAAGACTGTGTATCCTCAGCTTGTCATGTTGGACATTCTGCCGTGGAATTAAACAGTCCTACTACTGTGCTAAAAGGTAAATAGACACTTAATCTCTGACATTCTCTGTGATGTGACGATATAAAATAGAGAATGTTGTGTACATAACTAGAAACATGAAATTGAGGATTCTCTGATTGTTTAAAATAGTGCTTCTCTCTGGAGGGAGGAAAGCCAAGGTGAGCGGTGTTAAAAAACAGCTTTACATGTGTTGATTTAAAATTTAAATTAATTCACCTTGGCCATGATTGCATCACTTTGCTTTTTGCTTTCTGCATGCATTTGGGCAGTCAACTTTCAGTGCTGAGATTCAAAGCCAAGCTGCATTTTTCACAGTGTGAAATCAACTGCATAGGCTGTGGAAGAAGAGAGAAAGCATAACTAATTGAATTTCAGACGTTTCCCAAAATCGAGGCGGGGGTGGGAAGTGGTTCTTTCATTGATGCTGAGGCCCCACTCTCGTAGTAAACACCCAGGGAAGTCAGTGGGCGCCCGTGCAGGCTCACGCTGTGGGAGGCGCTGTCACAGTGCCTGTGGCGGTGGGTTGCTGAACATCCAGCAACTTCCATGCTTGGCAGTTGGTTGTCTGCACTCCCAATCCCGGATCTGCTGCCTTTGGTTGGTTGTCTCCATCTTAGCCTCAAAGGCTGTGCTTGTGTCATGGTACAGAGTGGGGATTCTCATTTCCAGGGAATGGGGAAAACCTGTTTGCTGCATAGCACGAACCAGGATACGATGCATTTGGCTCTGTATGTTGTGTGTGTAAATAAGGTTGAAGTAATAATGACTTTTCAGAAATAATAAGCAAAACACCCTTCACCCCAAGCAGCTAGGTTTACAGTGCCTGCTGTTGTTGTTAGACATTAAGCTGTTTGTCCCCAGTTAGCGTTTACATAATATGGAGTCTTACTGTTTTCTACATCTTTGTGACTTTGGCTAATAAAAGAACTCTGACATTGTGCTGGCTATGATGGAAGATGTCAAACTGTTCGTAGTGTCTAAACAAAAGGCTCCTTACGTGGCTTTGTGTTTTCATTATAGACATATTATTCCAGCAGAGGTTCAGCTGCAGCACTGTGGTACTTTAAAAAAAAACAGGTTTTCCATTATTTAGAACCTCTAGCTCTGGAATCTGGTCAGAAATACTCTGAAAAACAGTTTGTGTGCTTGGGAACTTGAGTTGGTGTCAGCCCTCTTCCCCTTCCCCACAGACACATGCAGGGACATGGAGAAGTTCAGGATATAGCATTTGCTTTTCTCAAGATGAGCTGGATAAAAAGTGGATTTGGGCAGAAGGAAAGGATATACTTTATAATCACAAGATGTTGTAGGGGAAAGTGCTGCTCTGTCACCTGCTGTTGCAGTCACTAAGGTTTAATTTGATCTCTTTTAATATCATACCCAGGTGTCTCTCTCTTGCAATGAAGTGGTTAGCATAAATCTGCCATGTGCATTGGTATTTCATTTTTATTGGCTTTTATTTAACTTGGTAAAAGGTAATCTGTTTTTATTAATTGAATCGCTCTCACTCCTCCTTCTGGCAGGGGCAAAGCTTCCTTTGGAAAATGTATTTGAGGGGAAAAAAGATCAAAACCCCCAAAACACTGCTCTAAGTGAAAGCCAGTGGCTTCCTGCTGCCTGCAGGAGCTGCTTTAATGGGCTCTCTGGGTGGCTGCTGCTCCTGTGGGCTGCTCCAGCACTCCCTTTTTCCCCAGGTAACCCCCAACCTGCTCTGTGTTGGGCTTCCAAGAGTCCTTTGGGGTGACTTTTGAAGAGCCACCAGCTGGAAGGATGCTCTGGCCATTCACTGTGGCCATCCAAACTTCTTTGTTTGGATAGAGGTGGTGCCTTTGAACCTGTTCTGTTTGGGTGTTTCCTTGAGCCTTTCTAAATACACTGAACATCAGCTGACGCTGTTCTAAGTAGCTGGTGATAAATTTCAGAAGAATTTGTAGTAGTGGGCAGCATTCATAGGGAAGTAGCTTTTGGATGATAATCTGCAGGTTTGCCCAGTGCCTGAGCTGAACTATTATGAACCCTTCAGGAGTGACTGCTACAGCTGATTGATTTTTTTTTCAGGGTAGCTGAGGCTTCTGAAAGGGAGCAATGAAGATTTGAATTCCAGCAGTGGTTTATTGCTTTGTGCAGAGGGAAGTAAATATTGATACTGAATGCTTATTTACTGAGCAGGGGTAGTGTCAGCAGAATTAAGGTGTCTACTTTGCTCTTCGTCCTACAGAAGAAATAAAGAAATTGATAGAGTTCAGAGTGATGGATGTGACAGTGTAATTCAACCCTTCCTGGCTTTCTGTTGTTTTCCTTTCCTCTCCTCGCTTGAGAGATGTGATGGTCAGGGATACGGAAGAGCTCTCCCTAAACTCTGCTGGGGTTTTTGTGCTTGGTTGGTTTTTTGGGTCTTTTTTTGGTGAGTCAAATGCCAAGCAGTGCCGAGTTGATTCTGTTCCTATAATTTCCAGCCTAGAGGGATGTGGATACTGTAATCCTTCTTCTCTAGCCCTCCTTCACCTGTGGGGAACTTGGGTGGCATCATCTCATAGAGTAACAGAACATGCTGAGTTGGAAGGGACCCACAAAGATCATCAAGTCCAGCTCCTGAACCTGCACAGGACATCCCCCAAAATCACACCACATGCCCAAGAGCATTGTCTAAGTACTTCTTGAATTCTGCAAGGCTTGGTGCTGTGACCACTTCCCTGGGGAACCTGTTCCAGTGCCTCACCACCCTCTGGGGGAAGAACCTCTTGCTAATATCGACCCTCTCCAGTGGGCTTCCTGAGGGCAAAACACTGCTAAGGATCCAAGTGCATCAGTAATGCATTTGATTAGCCGAGTCCTTTGGGAAATGCTGTCCTGTGTTGGATTTGGTGGAGACATGGCCAGTTCCCCCAGTCTGGGTCACAGGGAGGAAAACCAGGCAGAGCTGGGAGAGGATTCCTGGGCCGTCCTGCTCCCAGTGGTGCCATCCCACAGTGACAGGAGCACATCAGTGTTGGCAGCAGGAGCTGCACACATCCCACAGCCCCAGAAATGGATACCCTGCATCACAGGGGAAAACAAAGATGGAATGAGTGCAACTTTGCTACCACCCAGCCAGTAATTGCTGCTGGATCAATGGCATGTATTAGCAGGACTGTGCTACGAGGGGAGTTTCAGCAGCATTGCAGTGTAGGCACTTCCACTGGGAATTAGCACAGTCATAAATGTAGGAGAGCTTAAAAAAGGAGTAGCAGGGGAAAAATATTGTATATCTGTTAATTATAAACCATAGATTGTACTCGCAGCAACAGTGTCGGGAATGAATAGCTTATATTGTCCTATTTCCAGCAGCACTTTAGACTGTGAAAACTGATTTTATTTTAAATGGTTATTTTATTTTCAGCATAGCTTCGCTCAGTTTGATCAGGGAAGGTTCACCGTCTAGTAATCATGTATAAAACAAAGCTTCTGACTCAGTGCTGCTGGTAGTAACTGTGGTGGTTTTATGATGATAGCCAGTAATTAAGGTCAGGCTTTCATTGTGCTGAGCACAGTGAAAACACATGCAAACAGACTGATAACCTCAAATAGCTTACATTGGGAAGAGCTGAATGGTGCAATTGTGCTTTTAAAAAAGACAATCTGGGTTGCTCAGACTTTGACTTCCTCCATGTAACAACAAGAATCTAAATAAGTAGAATTCAATAGCGATGGATGGGGTGGGAAGAACACCAGTAAAGGTGATACTTCCACTACAAAGAAGGTTTTAATTATGCTAAAATAACACACTGCTCTCCCCCCTCCGAAAAAAAGATTATGCCTACAGTCAGGATTTCAAAGACACTTCTTTTTCTAACAACTCAGCCTTCAAAACTGGGCCGTCTATTAATTGTATTTGTACATTTGGTGGCTTAAAAGCTGATATTAAGCATCTGCTCCATTACTGTTTAGTTACCCAAACAGCTATATTGTAGTGCTGAACACTTTATTAGTGTTTTTTCAGAGAACGTGCAGAGGAGGTTAGATAGCCTAGAAATTTTAAATGCTAGGTTGTCATCACAGATTGTTTATGTCCTTTTTTTATTCACGTTAGAAGAGCATTTTATGCAGGCATAAAAAGAGAGATATTTATCACACGTGCCCCTTCTTGCCCCCAGCCCATAATCACTCTAGTGGAGCTGAATTTCAAGAGCTCAGTAATTCACAAATTGAGATATTGACAGAATTTTGTACAACTTTTTTGTTTCAGTTGCGTCTTTGACATGATTTTAAGTAGTGCTGTCTTTCAGAATTTCCTAAAAATAATTCCCTACCAAATAGTACAACTCTGCTAAGATGAGTAGTTTTCTGCAAAATTGGAATTACTTACATGCTTATTTCGGTGACTAACTGCAAAATTATCAAATGATGTGTTTTAATCCAATTACACTCTTACTGGAGTGAAACTTGCCTAACACTTCCCATGTATACAGCCAGGGCTTTGGTTTCTGGCATAAGTTCTGTGTTATAAGCTCAACAGCATTTAAAGGCTTGTCAAGTTATCTGTTAATGCTTTTTTGAGGTCTTAAAGACAGCCCTAAGAAAAAAAAGGCGTTGAATGGATTTCATATTACACTAAAGGAAATTATTAGCAGTACCAGAGAGTTACAAAATTATCCTAATACTCTTAAATTTTGCAGCATCTGTGTGAAAATACTGGTGAGGGAGGTGTGGACAGGGAGAAAAATTCATAGTAGTGGCAAGGTTTCATATCTTTTATTTAAAGCTTTAGAGTAGAAGCAAAAGAAGGGTGAAACACTGGAGCCTTATTTAAGAGATGTGCAGCTGAACAGGGTGTATGATCGCTAAAACTTGTGGGATGCTCTGTGAGGGCTTCTGGTTGTACGTCTGTGTGATCAAAAACCCTCTCCAGAAATGCAGAATCTAATTATGTCACATTGCTTTTTAAATAGCTCGGTGTGTGCACATGCTCTACCCCCTTATTTTCAGTTACAGATTCTCAACACTTTCCATTCTAACACCTTTTTGGTTGCTGGTAACTGTGGCAAATAAATAATTCTCATGAGTACTTTGTATGGTGTGTGCCAGGTAGTTTTTGGAAAGCTTCAGTAACAGCTGCCTAGTCATACTCAACAATGTGCTTTGGTGAAAAAACACCTTGTTTTTCCAAGCTTTTGTCATGTATTTGCAGTTTTTAAGGTCTTGTGTAACACTACTTTGGTGAAGGAACTTGATGTTTGGCACAAGCTTGGAGAAGCAAAGGACTGACTTCTTCTTACAAAAGTTGCAACTGAATTTTCCTAGTCTGTAAAGAAAAAAAAAAAGGGTGTGTTAACATGATTAATAGAGATGGGTTAAACCATGGATTTGGTTGTTAGCACCAGGCAGGACAAGTGTTGCTTTTCTTGCATTTTGCTGTCGCTTCCTTGGTGCCAACATGGGTGTTCCTGTAGTTGTGCTAATGGAAATGAACCCAGCAAAAATGCCCAAACCCACCTGTTAAACTCATCTCTCTCCATTTAGAGACAGGGATGTTGTGCAGGGCAGCGTCAGGTGCTTTAGGCAAGTCCAGGTAAACATTGTCAGTCCCTCTTCCCTCCTCCACCATCCCAGTAACACCGTTGTATTAATGCCACCAGCTTTGCCAGGCACAATTTTCTCTTCATGAGGCCATGTTCTCTGTCATCAGTCACCTCTGTATTTTCCCTGTGCCTTAACACAGTTTCCAGTATCTGAAAGAATTATAATGAAGAAGAGCTAATTATAAAACAGGTAATAAAATAGCTTATTCAGGTGATGCTGTTTTATTACCATCTCATTATGATTAAATAATTCCTATTAAGTTCTGGATCAAAGAGAAATTTCTCACAGGAGAGTTTACAGAGTAGTTTAATGGAGTCTATTTATTGTGTAATCCCAGGGTGAGTATTGGCTTTTATACTGTCATATTAACTTATTGTGACAATTCTATGCAGTGCTCCCCTACGAGCACTGAGAGGGTAAGGGTGGGATTTTTTCCTTTCTCTTTTATAATATTGCTGACCAACAGGCTGCGGAATTGTTACTTTGCTGGAATATTTTGATCCTGAGCTTCTCTGGCTTTAAACAAACTGATGTGACAATAGGCTGTCTTAAGGATCAGATTAAGGAAAAATATCTGGGCAGCTTTTCATGTTGTTTATGCTGATATTTGGAAGGATAGAGCCACAGGTTCTGCCTGTCAAGGAGATAGAGAACATTTGACTTTAAAACTAAACAAAATCCCTGCAGAACTTTGCATCCACTTATTCGCTATGCAGGATGAGCACTTGGCACTTACTTTTCCATTTTGTTGGGAAAGTTGATGGGGTTTTGTGTTGGTTTTTGGATGTGGGGTTTTAGGTTTGTGAAACCTTCTTTTAGGCTGAATTTTCACAGTTTTGCTGTTTGACACATTCAGGCAGTGTGGCTGTCTCTGGCAATCTGGAGTTGCCGCAGCCTGGCGAGGCTGGACACGAGATGGGGTGGGGATGGCTGCTGAGAAAATGCCATGAACAAAAGTAACTAGTTAGAATCATAAAAAGAGGAATTGGTGCGAAGGCATAACCCAGATCAACCAGAAACTGGAACTTGGCCAGGTGTGTTTGCACTCTGACATGCCACATTGTAGGGATCTGTTCTCCTTGCCAGGAGTGGTATTTACTTGGCAGCTCAGTAACTTGAGGTGAAGAGTGTCCCGTGGGGTGCCAGTGTCACTGTGGGGTGACACTGCTCCTCTGCCTGCTGTGCTTCACCCCCTGCAATCAAAGATGTCAAGTGGGGCGTCAGGAAGGTTTCAGATCTTCATAATCAAGGAGCAGCAAACTGACCTTCAGGATTCCCTCATCATAAATGGTGTTTCAATCCTTGAATAACGTGAGTGTGAGAAAATGGCCCTTTTCACATTTAATGTATTGATTTTTGTAGTAAATCCCATGACTACTTAGTGTTAGAAAGAAGCAGACTGAAAATGAGTGATATAGATTCATGTAAGATGAAAGACAGTTTCAAATGAACCCAAGAGTTATGTGTGTGTTGTGCCTCATTTTAAGTCACTGAAATGATTTTGAGGGGAACTGACTCATGATGTTTGAGTACTTCAGGCTGAAACACTGGGCCTGGAACCAATACCATGGGATGGATATGAACCATCTTCAAATGAAGAAGAGCTATTGAAATACTTGGCACAAACATTTCACAGTCATCTTGATTATTGGAAATGTTTGCACACATTTTTAATGTAGAATTTCAAATGTATGTGCAATTTGCTCTGTTTGGTTCATAAGCTGAGAAACAAATATGTTTTAATGGAAAAAAAACTTCTAATGTATTTGCCTTGTAGATGAATTTGTTTGGGAATAGATCTTGCCTTGCTGTTTATACTCCCTATTTCTGAAGATCTGGTTTCCCTTATTCCCTAAGGAGGAAAGGAATTATTTGCTCATTTCCTTTCATTTTTTTTAATTGAAGATTGCAGCAAGGAGATTGTTTAACTGTACTCAATTTATTTTCAGCACTAATTATTGTCTCTTTCATGCCCTGTATTACAATTACAGCTTACTGGGTTTGTGTTGCCCAAACCTGGGAGCAGGGATAACCAGGCAGAGGTCTGTGTGTGTTCTGCCCCAGCACACCTGCCAGCCTGTGTGCACACGTGTGTGTGCACCACCTCTGGCGTGGTGACACTAATCAGGGACACAGCCCTGGGAGCCACGGGGAGGTCACAGCCTTCTGTGCCATCAGGAGATCCCGGCTTGATCCGAAATCCTACCCTGGATTGGCTTTGTCAGAGCGCAGCCAGCTGGAACACGGTACTGCGGTTCACAGTTAATCTTCCTAAAAGGGCACGAAATTAAAACTGAAGCCAGGCAGAGTTTCCACGACGGAAATGTTTTCAAGCTGTGGTTGTGCTCCAAGTAACGTTTTAACAACTGTGTTCCAACTGCAGCGACACAGCGAAGCTCCTGCAGGTCAATACATACTTTGACAGCGCAAGTCAATTTAATAGTGACTCACCTTGGACAAGGCCCCTGTTTGCTTCCTGTAAAGGACAACCTGTGTGGTGCCCATTTGTCTCCCCCTTTCCAAAGGGTAGATCCCTATGGTGCTGTTAGGATTTAATAAGTTAGCTGTTTAAGTGTGGCTGTGCTGCCCTGTCATTGTGACTGCCTGTACCGGTTTGCAGCAGTCAGACGTGTCTAATCAGCTGCTTATTTCTTGATAAATAACTTGTGCATTGTTATTTGAATTGCTGCTCTGGACTGAGGCTCCAGACCCCCTCTAGCTCCTCCTGTTAGAAGAAATGCATCCCTTGGAGTCAGAGTTGAATTATGTGCTGTGACAGGTTTTGTTTGGGTGTTTGCAAGTGCCTGTAGTTTCCTGGGGAATTTTATCCTGGAACAAGCCTCTCAGAAGACTTCTTTGGGTGTAGATAAAGAAAAAAGTGCCTTTCTTTTGTCTGCGTGTGTCCTGCTGTGAGGTGATGCATGTTGGAGGGTCCTTTGAGAAGTGTTTGGCATTCAGTGAAAGGTTCAGAATGTGCTGATTAATTAGCTGTCATATTTTGGATGAAGCTTTGCTTCCTCCAAGAGTTCTGATCAGTTCTCACCTGATGCAAGCGTGTTAGTCCCAAAAGGCCATCCTGAGAAGGAAGCCTTGGTGAATGTAGACAAGGGAGACTTGGAGTGTCAGTGGATATTCTGGGTACCCAAAAAAAAGAACTTGTGTAGTCAATGCTGAGGACCTCAAAATGTAAGTGCCTTTGCAAATCCATGTCTTCACCTTCCTTTGCTGCAGTTTCAGAGCCATAAAAGCATAATTGCACATCTTTGCCTCCCCAGTGGTGTTGAGGGAATATGTATTTTGTGATGCTGCAGGTGGGTACTGTGAGATGGGAGCCAATGGGAGCAGATACCCAGCACCAAGTGGGAGGGAGCCTGAAGAGAGCTAAACCTCAGACTGTCTGGAGAAAGGATGAGCATGAAACTTCTGGCAGCTGGGATGAGGAGGACCGAAGAGCCCCCCCATGACTTGGCAGTGGCTCAGGTTAATACTTGCTGAATAGAGCTGGAAATTGGACGTGGTAACTTCCTTCCCCTAGTATCACTCAGGGAAGCGTGATTTTTTTTAAAGGAGGATTTAGATAAAATTGCTTATTAGTAAAGTGGGGATTATCCAGGATTTTAAAGTTTGTTCTTATCTCTAGTGTTGTTCAAGTGTGCAAACTTGAGGGTATTTCAGTCCTTCATCATGGATGTTCAGCTGTAATAAGCCACAGACAGTCTTACTGGACTGAAATCTGTCTGTAGCTTGAGGGCTTTTGCAGCTGTGGAAGATTCAGGATAGAATAGGAAGAAAAAGGGCTGCAGACTGTAGAGAAGAGAGTACAATTATAGGCCAGAGCATCTTTCTTATTGTTCTTTGATTCTTTTCTTTCTTTCTTCTTTTTTGGCATCAAATGGATTATTGCCATTTTCAAGTACCTGAGTGAAGTAGGCCTTTTTATAATTTGAACGTTTTCTTCTCCCTTGAAATGTCGTTCACATAAACCATCAAATCCTGACAACTTCTCCCCACACCCACTTTTGCCATCACCAGTCACTGAGTGTGCTTGACATCAAAAAGACCTCATGGCTGTGTGAGCACTGAGAAGTCTCACTGCTGCTGCTGCTGCTGTTGCTTTGCCTTGCAGTCGCCTGGGGCTCTGTCCCACGCTGAAATAGAGATGGGGTGAAGTGGCTGTGCCCTCATTCCCTTCCTCAGTAATTTTTTGCCTGTGTCATATGGCACTGCTTCAGAGGTGGGAGTCTGTCAAGGCAGAGGTCCTCGTGCCCATCCATGGAGTTGTCAGACATGGACATGGATAGATGTCATTCCTGGTGGAGCCTAGAGCTGGGTTCAGTAGTCTTTGCTAAAGATGTGCAATGATGCAGCATTTGTGGTGTCCCATCAGGAAATTCAGCTGACAATCCCTGTCTGCCTACAAGTTTGGCTGCATGAATAACCTGAATAATTGATTTTCCAAGTTGGCAACCCAAGCAGAAATATACCTTTCCTTGGGCTGACATGCTTTTAAAGCTTTTTCCCCTATCTCTCTTTCTCCTGATTTCAAATGGAGGGAAGAGATGAAAATCAACAAAACTTGCAAAAAAAAAAAAAAAAATTTGTTGGGGTGGGACTAAAAAAGGTATGTATGACAAGCCCTTCCATCACTCCTCATACAAGATAATCACTTGAGACACTTGTGGGAGAAGCAGGGAAGTGCTATAAGGGAGGAGCAGAGCTGTGAAAGGATGTTGTGCTTGAAGGATCTTTGTCCTCTGTGTCACCTATGAGCACAGGGCTCAAAATGTGAAAGTTGCCAACTTCCCTTCTCCTCCTGTGAGTCCTGAGTTCAACTGTCTCACGTCCTAGCAGATCATCCTCATTTCTGCATCCCTGGGGATCAGGGAAGAGCAGAGGGTGCTGGTGGCTTCTCCTGGTGCCACTGTTCTGCTCAGGTAGAATAATCAAATACTCTCTGCAGAGGCTCTGGAGTCAGGGTATCTTAGATTTGGGCACATCTCAATGGCCATGTCTTCTTGGAGCCATTTCCTTCTGCCCTGGATGCTGAGACAGGAGTTGAACCGTGCTTGAGGGGCAGTTTCTCTCAGTCCTTTTCCCGGAGTTTTCCTGGCACCATGCTCGGGCTCCCATCTCCCGTCTGGCAGGCGAGCGCAGGAGTTCACAGTTCTGAGAGATGATGTGATGCACAGAGCGATGCTATTTTAGCCTTGGCAGCAAAGCAAGCTAGAAAGTTAGGAAAGGAAATACTAGGAAAAGAGGAAACAGGGATGTGTCTTTTTTAAGGCTTCAGCTCCTACTGCCACAGCTGCTGTCGCAGTGAAAGCTGTTATTGCTCCTCGCTGGCCGTCTTGTGCCTGGAGGGAAGAGTGTGTTGTGTGACTGTCCTGTAATGCATCCTCCTCCCTCCCACCTTCCTACCTCACACTTCTGCTTCTTGTCTCTCCCTCTTCCTTCAAGAGAAGCAGAGTTGGTGGCAGAGCCGTTGCGGTCTGGGCTGTGTTGTTACTGCCCTTCCACACACGTAGGATTTCTGTCTCATTCCATTATGTTACTGAATAAGCATCTTGTGGGGCAGGGGAAAAAAAAAAACAAACTCATTTTTTCAAGATAGAAAAATAAGGGTGAATTTCTTTCTTTCATATGGCATAACCCAAGGAAGTGAATGTTGCACTGCCACTGTCAGCTGTTCAGATAGCGCTGCTCAATACATGACACTTCTAAAATGAGAATTCTTTTGGAAGGATGATTTGAATTCTGTCTCTGCTTCCAAAAGACAGAGTAAGCTTGAATATTTGCTTTCTTTTTTTAAAGCTAGCATAGACTTAGATTGATTTGAATCCAGTCTGCTTCATTTAATGAAATGCACAAGAGAGCAGAGGCTGTTATTTTTTATTTTTTAATTATTGTTTTCTTTTGTGTTTCAGCGTTGTCATACTGTTCCTATTTCCAGCTGATAATATTGATTTAATTTTTTTAGAAGTTTATATTTCATGTTACATGCAAGTGTGTTTGCACTGTGCTAATGCAATATTACTCTGTGGATTAGAGATATTATTTAGATTGTTATTCAAGGAAATGATAAGTAGTGGGAATGAACTACCTCTTGTCTCTGCTGGCAGAATTAGCAGTGCATCTCTGAAGAGCACTACAGCAGGAATAGAAAGGGAAATGCATAAACTCAACAGGAAATAAAATACAGTCAAAAATTGAGAAGAAAGGGACTACTCTGGTGATGTCAGAGAGACAAAGCTTAGACTCAACAAAGGTGAGAAATTAGATGATTTCATAGTCCTGGTTTATAGAGGCAGCTACATGAAATTCAGGTTGGTTTTATTTTATTTCATTTCATAATTGCTGCTACTATTAAATCTTGCATTTCATCCTCAGCTCACTTTGTTCTCTTGTGGGGTCCATTCCTAAAAATGGGATATCTACAAAATGCCAGTATTTTATTATATTAATGGAGCACCATGTGTTCATTTCTTTTTGGTCCTGGAAACTGATCAGGACCTTGAAATAGTGATATTGTGCCTCTTACTCCAAATCCAAATTTCTGGGCTCTGTACAGCAGTGACAGTGTTACATACACATGTGCCTAAGCTTGGCTATGTGAAGGCTGGAATTCCTCAAAGCTTAAACTTGTCATGTACTTGGCACCATTTCTGTGCAGCTCAGTGTTTTGACATGTGCTTTTGTCCTGTGAATGCCAGTGAGTTTTAGGCATGTGCCACAAAATACTTTGCATGGGAGTTCACTATTAGGGAAATAATGATTCAGGGCAAAAGCAGTGCCTGGTTAAAAAATCACAAGCAAATGGAAAAACCCTTGGGTCTAACAGGCTTATCATTGCTAAGACTGGACTGAATTTCTCCTCCTGCTTGTAGTAGTCATTTAGATGGCTTATAAATTGGGAGCATGTTGTAATTTAGAGGGGAAGTGCTGACCATCAGCAGGCTGTTGAATTAGGAGCAGATGTTGCCATGCTGATCGGAGAGTGTGCCTTTGGTCTTGCTTCTGAGTGCTGGAAATTAGGGCCCTCTCTGAGGCAGAACACACCAACCAAATGCAAAGGTCGCCAGCATGCACAGCAGTGTCCAGCAGCACAACTTTGCTGAACATTCAAAATAGGAAACAATAAATAAATACATTCCCTTGGTGAGGGTGGTCCCATATATTTCATATTCCTCGGAGGTAACAGTTGCTATGGCAACTCCTCATTTACTTGCTTTTTTTTTTCTTTTCTCCATATATTGATAATTATATTAAGCAGTATGTAAAGGCTGCTTGCTGGCTGGTGCAGAGCTCTGCTGCGGTCCTGGAGCTGCAGCAAACTCTGTGCCCTTCGGTTTGAGAATCCATCCCTTCACGTGTTTGCAGGTGTCTGTGCTGTGCCCTCACCAGGATGGTCACATAGCCAAAAACAATCACGAGCTGTCCAGTAACTGTGTGTGTGGTTGTGTTCACGTAGCCCTTCCCAAAGGCTGCTGCAGCACCTGCTTGTTTCTCTCCTGTGCTCGTTCCACAACTGGGCTGGGAGGTGTGTAAGATGGGGGGGTGTTCCCTGCATCAGCATCCCCACACTGGTAAGGCTGTGCCTCAGCGTTGTAGCTTAGTGCCTGCTCCGTCTGGGGACCTTCCACATGGAAGGAAAACTGGGAAAACCAGCCAACCTCCGCCTGTCCTGCTCCCGACCCAACAAGACCCAGAACCTTTCCCAGTTTTGGGGTCGGACTGGTGGCAGGGACTCTCATTTGGGAACCATTTGCTCTTGATAAATATTGTATGCATTGATTTAATCCATACGTGTTCCTCCCTCATCTGTGGGTGCAAGAACCCGTTACCACAGGATGATGGGGTGTAAAATTGTTGTATATATTCTCAGCTCCATGGCCAAGTCCGCAACCTTAATTGCTTTGGCAGTGTTCCAGCAGCACTGGGATTGAATGATTTTCACTTGCACATAGTCATAATCAAACAGGATATTCAGCTTAAAGCTTTTTGCCAATCTCTTGAAAACCATTTTTTCTCTATGCATCACCTGCCATGACTGGGTTCTCTTCCAAAAGGAGTTACTGGGAGCGGGAGTGGAGCAAGGGGATTTGACCATTTTGCTTGCACAAAGTAACTTGTTAATTGTGTGTACCTGAATACCTTTACACTTGAAAGAGTTGTGGTTTCAAACTGAAAGCTTGTCAAGGGAGGGTAGAAAAAGGGTGTGTGTGAATTTTCACCTGCTCAACAGGATAAGCAAATTATGAGGGAATGATTTATAATCGGTTTGGTTTGGTGGGGTTTTTTTTTGTTTTTTTTTTTTTTTTTGTAATATCAAGTTAACTGTTATAAAAGTGGATGTTTTGGATTGTAAAGTTTCTGGCAGTAAGTTTTAATGGGGAAGATGCTGCTAATTTCATCGGTTTCAGGTTCTATTGTTACTTTGTTACAGCTGTGATACATTACCCTTGTGACAGTGTAAACACAGCACTATTCTCTTTAATTTTAGTGATAAAAATAAATTGTAAAAACTCTGTGATTTGTTGCTGCTAAGTAAAACGGCTGAGATATTTTAGTGAATGGCCTACTTACAGCTATGAGGCAGAACAATGCTAGACTGAAATAACTTCTTAAACATTGTGTCATTACGAGTAATCTTGGAAGTGTAAATTGGCCTTTTGTAATGTTTATTTCAGCTGAACTATAGAAATAGTACTTTCTTTTACCCTAATCCTGTTACATTAGAGACACAAACACAAACCCATTTATCATAGCATGCAGTGCTAATTTTTTACAACTGCTTGAATTATGCTAAGTGGTCCTGTGCAGTCTGAGGAACAGCAGCAGAGGTCCTGACCTTGCTTCTTTCTGCAATCAGCAAAGTTGAAATTAAAATATCAAGAGAAACAATTTCTGCAGCAAAATTGTAAAAGTTAATGGAGTTGAATCTACTTTTGCATTCATGTTCCCGTTAAGTCAGCTCTATTCACATTATATTTTTGAAGCACATGAAAAAAATAAAGCCACTACTTTTTTGCTATCTTTGATGTAACAGATAAAAGAAAACAGAAGAGCTTTAAACTGAATTTACTAAGTGCACATTTAATTTGCATTTAATGCAGCAGGAATTGTGTGTTAATCAAACTGAAGATTGCTATTAAAAGTATTTATTAAGAATTAATTGCTTTGTGTTCGTGAGAACTTGATGCATTTAGAAGAGCCTTATAGTGCAGGCCAGGGGACTAACTCGGTGTTAGTTTCTATCCCACCCAACTTGCTTGATTTAGTAGCAGTGTGGTTGAATTTGCTCATGTGACAGAGTTTAGCAGAGTTTCTTTTAATTAAAGTCAGTGGATGGCTCCCAGGCTGGTGCTTCTCAAGATGGGCAGGGGCACAAGGGGCTTGTCGAGGCTGTGGAAGTGCCTGAGTCTGCACGGTCACTACACGGGGGACTTTGGTGCCCTGAGCTGGGCCCAGCTTAGGCCGAGCCCACCACCCCATGGGGATGATCTGAGCAGAGCTGTGCTCACCGCCACTTCAAGCACATCCCAAAGGATGGTCCATTTGTTTTAATAGTGTTTGTTCTGCTGACAAAACACAGGCAATGGCTATTTAAGACTCTTCTCCATCCTGTGTAGCCTAGTGTGTGACCAAATGCAAAACACATGCAAAGTTGTCAGCCTTGAGCAGTAAAGGAGACTAAATTTTGGCTCACAGATACCAATATCTCTTTGCCTCACACCATTGAGCTGAAATAATTCTGGGCTATAATGTCTCAAGCTGACACTGATAATTGGAGCATGTTTTAAAAAGATTTGATAATCTGATAATATGTATTTTTAAGGATATTTGCAAGACAGGGAAATTGCACTTGTCACCCTCTGGATCAATACTTTCAGCAAATCATAATAAATGCTAGTTACTGCTACTTAGGAGAGCATAATTAGCATTCAGTAAACCAATATTAAAATGTATGCTATGCTTTAAACTGTTTGACTGTATTAGCATTTAAATACCCTATTGTGTATTTGCTATTTCTTCTCTTCTTATAAAACTGTATTCTCCAGAGTTCAAAATGATTAATTTCCTTTAGAATATGTACAATGCAAGGATTTAACAATTCCTTGTATTTAATAATTGCTCAGTAGCCAGGCTTATTATTTTGCATAAGCACTTGGGTACAGAGTCATCTAATATTAGGTCAATCATGCTAATAGTGAAATCTGCATAACACGTTCCCTCTCCTGCTGGCCCTGGCTGTGGAGAGGCTGGAGGGAGGGAGGGAGGGAAGGGCTCCTCCACTCTACGAATTCATCTCATGTCATCCTTCGTTTTCTGCCTACGAGAACAATTGACAGCTGGATCAGGGGCTTGACATGTTTTCGGAGAGTTCTGCCCTCCTTGGCATTTGCAGACAATTGTACAGCCCTGTCTGACAAACAAAATCTTTTTTTTTCCCCTGTTTTCTTTTTTTTTCCCAGCAAACTGACTCTCCCTCCTCTCGTTCTTGCCTACAAGCAGCGATTCCCTCTTGTGCCCAAGGGGCATCAAACACCACCAGCAAGATTTTAACTCAGACTCCAGGTTTAGCCCCTGCAACGTGATGGGGCTTCCCACCACCATCACACTTTAGGTGTTTATGAAACCTCCTGTGTAACTCCTGGAAATTATATTCATTCTTTGTCTCCCCCGCATATAATCTCACCTTTTTTTCCCTCCTGCAACTGTGAATAAGTTATTAAATACATGGCAGCTGAGCTGGTAAAGTGATTTACATCCTGCTTGCAGGTCTAGCCCTGAATATGATAACTGTGCCTGTCTGAAAGATGGAACTGAGAAGGAAAGTTCTCCAAAGAAAAAGCCTGGTAAGGCAACTTTTTTGTCAGCAGAGGGTGTTGAGAAAATCTGGTAATTGAAATGAATGTTGAGTTTGGTTGGCATGAGGGCAGATTATTTTACCTGCAGGCTATTTTAAGCTCACTTTGTCATCTCCATGTTGTTTTCCATGAGATGGAGATGGAGCAGTTGGAGCTGCCCCAGCTGTGGGGACCTGGAATCTCTTGATGCTGGAGCACTGGCTGAAGGGAGGGAGGGACAGGCAGAGGTCAGCATGCCTACAGTCTAAGGAAAAATTCAGGGATGTTATCCTGAAAAAACTGTGGACATGAAGTAATTAGCCAAAAGAGCCTCCATTTGCTATGCAGGTTTGCCTTGGTTGAAGTTTGGAGGTGGGAGTGTTTCCTCCTCCCTGCTGTTTCTAGGGGTGGGAAAGAGACTTGTTTCCCCACTTAAATAATAGTGTGGTTCAGCTTTTTAGCTAGACACAATTAGCAATTTTTAAGAACAGTTTCCAAGCTCAGCAGTTTTTAAAATACTCTAACATCCATCTTTTCTTTGATCCAGACATATGAGCAGTTGAAAAGAGAATTAGGGATGGGATTTTAGAAGGAAAAGTCTGACTCAATAAAGCCACAAATTTATTAAGGTCTCCTATCAATCACTTTTAAAAGGATGTTATTAGGCGTGAGTTGGGTGCTTCTGCTGCACTGTGACACAGGTTGGCCTCTCTTCATGTGCCAGGCAATTCACAGGTGCATTTGAATCCATCCCCCCTCTTCTGCTGGAGGGAGAAGACGCAGTGGGGGACATTACCACTCCCCTTCTTGGGGACTTCTCCTTTGACTTGGTATCTGTAAAGGCCTCCAGGCACAGGTGATTTTTGTATTAATGTTCCCCTGAACGATTGAATAACAAACCTGTGTTTCTGCACCTTTTAAGGCAGTATGATTCCTGTGCGGGTTTCTGGAGGACAGGACTCTTGCCTGCCTTACCCACATGGACACTGCTCAGAGCTGAGGTGTCCTGAAGGTGCTGTCCAGAGGAGACATCAGAGAATCAGGGGCTCAAAACACCCTGGTGAACATCAGCAGTCCTGAGGGTTGTAAATGAGTGTGGAAATGCTAATCAAATCTCCTGCCCTGTTACAGGATATTCACTGCTCCTTCCGTGTGACAGGGATATGAGACTCCCTGCTCAGATAAGCCTCTGAACTGGACTTTGTGGACTGAAAGAGTAGCTAAAAGCCACTCCCAACCTGGCAGTAATATTTTGTTTTTCATAAATGCAGGCTCTCCAGCCCCTGTCAGAGTGTGCTGCTCAGGGACGGAGAGTCTGAACAAGCCTGCTCTCTGCTGCGGGTGCAGTATTGGGAAGTGCTTAAGGAAGCCCCGCGCATCCTCCTTTATCAAGGGAGTTGCATCTCCAATAAGGACAGGAACAATAGGAGTTGGACTCATATTTGATTTGAATGAGAGGAATTTCTTAGATCCCTCGGTCTGGCCAGGAGATGAGAGATAAGCCTTACAGAGGAATCGCGTGCAGCTTCTGAAATACCCAGAAAACTCCGGTCCCTCTCCCTGTAGGCTACTTAGCTGAGAAACTCAGCCCTGGATCTTGTGTAGATAAAATTGCTGTCAAATCCTCCTGAACTCCTCCTGCTTTGAGAAAACATGTCACCGAGGTGAAGATTTAAATCTGGCTTTTAAATTCCAGCAGTACTGGTAAAAACACATTTCCCCAAACCACATTAATTGGTGAATTACAATTAATTTCCTGTAGAAGCTCCCATTATGTTCTCAATAATACCACATGACACACCATAATTAGTATTGTTACGGTGAATTCTAAATTAATTATTAATGTCTTGGTGCCTGTTTTAATGCCTCTGCTTGGCTCATTTGCATCTCTGGTAGGAAGTTGGTTTTTTAGTTTGTGCCACTTTGAGGTTCACTTTTATTGTTATTGTAGCAACGATTAGTTACGGGTCTGCTGGAATTGAGTTTAACACGGTCTTTCAGGAAAGAAAAGGTTACCCAGAGCCTGTGGTCCTTCCAGCCCTGCTGAGCATCGCAGTGGGTGCCTGTTTGTGCTGACGGACTTTGCAAAGGCAGTGAGGCCACAAAGGTTCATCTGAGCTGTTGGTGTGATGGGGAAGGGTGATGGACATCCTGCCTGTGTGTAGTACACAGTGCCCTTCGTTAACTCTGCTGTCCACAGAACTGGTTGGTTCACATTTACAAGGGATGGAAAGCAAAATGGCGAGAAGAGTCAACTAGAAATTGGCATGGAATGATGGATTCACCCTGATTTACAGCACGCAGTACTTAATGATGGAGGCAAGAAATTATTATTATGTATCAGAAATACTTGGGATTTTTTGTGGTTTAATTGGAAATGTGTGCTTTGTTCAAGTGTTTTGTATTGCCTGTGATTTTTTGTAATACTTTACACCATGGTAAAATCTCAGTATCTGATTCCATTTATACATTACATTGCAAATTCTAGGAGTTTTTCAAAGGTATTTTGGAGGTAGTGAACAGAAAAAGGTAAAATATATCTGTTTGACTACTAAGGACATGTAGATGAAAAATGCAAAAAAATACCCTGATAACGTGTTATGAAGGAACAAATATTTAGCTTGATGTCAGGACAGAAATCTGTCTTTCTGCCAAAAGTCTTGAGCTAGCTTTGTCTCTTCTGTTTTGCTGCTGCAGCAAACAGATTTATCGACTTAAAGCTCTTGGACTGAGTTAGTCCTCAGTGTTCCTAAACTCCGTGTCTAGAGACTCAAAGTCCTCGTTACCTCGTTCTGGTCTTTGGTACCAACATTGGCGTGTAAGACAAGGCCAACGTATTTTAATTATGTATCCCTCATGATGACAGTGTTCTCTGCTCTCCTGTGGTCAAACGTGGCACAAAGCACGAAAATCACATTGTGTGATGTGCTCGTGCACTGTTAGCCCTGAGCAGGAGCTCTAATTGTAGGCAGTAATTAGTGCGAGGGTTTTTATAAATCTGCTACCTGTGTATATGTGAAAAGGAGAAGATAACATTGATCAAACGTGCATCAGTGTTTTAAAGGAAATACTCCTCAGCGTTCATAGCTCACCACTTTGCCTGTTAGGACTGGGAGCCACAACAATTAACGTGGGGTTGAGGTGAATTAATGTTTGCATCTTTGAAGGGACAAAACAACCAACCAAGCAAACCAGAACAAACTCCCAAATCCAGCCATTTCCAGCCAATTCCTGTCTCTCCTCAGTGCTGGGTGAGCTGGAGAGACTTGCTGACATTTGAATCTTCACCTCCTGATTAGCAGGCTCTGCTCCCAGCCCAGTGAGAGCAGGGAAAGCCATCTGTGGCCAGGCCAGATTCCCAGGGAAAGGCTTATCCCGATACAGTGCCAGCGCCGGGCTCTCCAAGGGGCTGGGGGGTCCTGTGGACCAGCAGAGCTCCAGCCTCTCCACTCGGGCTCCAGGAGGTGACACTGCCATGGATATTAATCCCTGGCTTTAAGATTCCAGTTCATAATAGGGGAAACCAGTTCCATGTTCTCAACAGATGGCAAATGTTTTCATTTTTTTATCTTATTTCTACCAAATTTTCTTGGATGCAAATACTGTGTTTTTATTTCATTTTGGTTCTTACTTGGCTGTAAAATTCTTCTTAAATAATATGAGTTACGCTTGTTTTAATTTTCCACTATAATTTTAACACTGGCAGCTTAAAATATATTTATGATGCAATCCAGTGTTGGAAAATGAGCTGTAATGTACATTATAGCTGGTTTCCTACAATGTAAAAATATCTTCACAGTTATATTCTGAAGCAATAACTGTCCTTAGGGGCTTAAAAAGCACATGCAGTTTAGTTTGTTTCTTAAAGTCAATCATCACAGCTCAAATGTAAACTTAAAAAGCATTAAATGCTGAGATAAAATGTAAAGAGTATTTTGTGGTTTCAAGCCATGAAAGATAATGTAAAGTATTTTACTGCAGAGAGAAGTTTGCATTTCCTTTTTTAGAAATAAACCCTCATAAATGATGACCATGCCCTTGTTGGCCCTGCATAAAACTGCAGTGGCAGAACCCCAGCAGGGATGCAGTGCATGGCACCATTCGGGTTCGGGAATCTGCTGAATCCCGAATTTTGATCCGAGTGACTTCCTGCTTTTCCAGCTCTCTGCCCTGTGTCTTACCTCCAGTCTGTCGAGAATGTAGATTTCACTGTTGTGGCCCTTTTTTTTAATAATTATTTGTATTTTAAGTGTATTTTGCAAATAGAAAACAGCAGAAAGATGGAACAGAACAGGGATTTTACTGTCATGTTTTCAACCCATGTGTGAATTTCCAGGGCTGTTCCTAGAAATCCACCCATGCAGCACTTCCAGCGTTGGGCTGGGCCTCCTCCTCTGACTTGTTTCCTGCATGATTCATGAATATTTCCTTGGTGTAAATAATTTGATTTCTGCTTCTTGCTGGGAGATTTTGAGTGATGTTTCTTCAGACGGGCTCGGTCCTTCAGTGGGGAAATACCAGCATTAAAAGAAATGGCCTTTTGGTCAGGACCTGCAAGTTGTATGTCACACAATACTTTGTTCTTGGCAAGTTCTGCAAAGATCAGTTGTAACAAGAGTAAAATAGGATACACAGGTGGGTAAAGGATATTTAAAATAATCTATAAGAAAAGGAAGGGAATCATCTTTCTCATTAGATGAGCCCAGCAAGTAGGATGGCACTGTTAGAGTGGTAGAAAGGATATTTCCCAGTATTAACTATGTTTGTATGACATGAAATGTCTGCGACTAAAAGCAATTTATATGTAACTTAAGGAATAATCGATATTGATTTGGAATGAAGAATGCTGTGATCTCGTTTCTGAAAGATTCATACAACTTGCAATTTTATGAAAACTTGATTCTATTACACCTTCCCTGCAGCAACAGACCATAAAGATTGATTATACATTAAAAGCAGTATTTGGGTGAAAAAATATGCTGGGCAGATTTTCAACTATCTTTTCTCCAGCTGCTTTTGCTTTCTCCTTTCAGATGTACAAGCACGAGTGTTTCCAAGAGGGTCACGTTTAGATCCTGCAGTGTAGTAATACCTAACACTCGGAGAGCATTTTACACCCTTGCAGCACTACACATATTCATTCTGAAAACACCTTTGAAAGAAGAACTCTTTGAATATTGCATATGGGATTAATGAACAATCGTATTTGTAACTTATTTTTCATTTTCCAGGACTACTTGTTCAAACAAGTTCTTGCTTACAAGGTGGTTCATGAATAAGAAAAACATTTGTAAATACTCGAGCGAAATTCCCTGTATGCTCAAGTGTTGGCATCAGTGGAATTTGATTGCTTTGAAATCTCTTTTGGAGATTAGGGAACAAAAAACAAATCCTGTTTTAAAAGGTTACCAACACACAGTTCAAGGTATAAATGACAGAGAGTCAAAGTGGTAATTGTGGCAAGTATTATGTATTGGCAGCTTTGGCTGGTATATGGAAGTGCACGGACAAGTACTTTTTTTCTATTTGCTGTAGCTTGTGCTTTAGAACCTACATTTTTATTAACTGCAATAAAATCCTTCCCCTGACACACAAATAATGATGTGGTTTGGCTTGAAAAACTTACCTTCAGAGTGGGAAAGAGAAATGTCTAACGATTCGCTTTTCATTTCTGCAGCCAAGCAGAGGTGAAAGTTCTGGGAAAGGGGAACTTTGTGCCTTGCTGGTTTGGGGGTTCTCGTTGAGGAGTCTGATGATGAACTGAACCCTCAGAGCAGAGTAACCACAGCAAGGGAAGGCAGCGCAGTGACATTACAAAAAGCTGCACAATTTGGAAAGAGAGGGGCTTTTGTCCACCCCATTTGTAGCTAGTGGTGGTGGTTATTTCAAGAGTTTTTCTGGGTGTATAAAAAGGCACCACTTGGGGCTTCTCCTGTAAATCAAAGTCATTTCTTAGGGCCACCTGATGAAACAAAATGAAGTAATTCCTTTAATGTGTTACTGACTCTGAGAAAGCAGCCCAGCCCTTCTCCAATTAGCACAGCGCACCAGAGCTTTCATTTCTCATGCTTTGAGCGCACACACCTTCGTTTACTGCCTCAGTGTATTTGTCCAAGAAGGTTTTTGATGTCTCTTTTTTATTTTTCCTCCCCACTCAGTTTCAAATTTTCCATATGTCTGGCACTTGGTGGGAGTTCCTGTGCAAAGCTGTGAGCAGACCTCCTGTCCGAAATCCATCCAGCCTTCTCCAATATATTCCCCAAAATACCAGTTTATTACAGGAAAACTCATCCTTAGGGGTTCAGCGGGTTATCTGAACACGCATAGGGCTGTTGCTTCCTGTGCACTGCTTGTGTATGTATTTATTTTGGGGCAAGACTGCAAAGAAATACGGCAGCTTTAAAGCACAACACTCCTCTGGCTGGAGGTGGATTTTTTTGGGGTTATTTGTTGTTGTTGCTGAAATAGTGCAAGTTTTGGGTCATTATTGGGACAAAACATGACATTAGCTGTTGCCATGTAATGTGACAGCTGGTCTGGGTCACCTGTACCAAGAGTGGGTGGAAGCAGAACTGGTGTGCAGGAGGCATTGCCCATGTGTTGAGGAGGATGAGGGTTATTTAATAACTGACGCAAGAAGTGAGAGCCCAAAGTAAATGTGGAAGGTTTCCAGTATAGCCAAGACTGTAAGGAACAAGTCATTTGTACAAAGCCTAAACTGAGAATGTACTTGGGAATGGAGCTTGTTCTCAAGTCTTCAAACCACATGTGTGATTTCCCTGCTAGTGCAGCATGTTGTCTAATAAAGTTCACTGGTATTTTTCCAAAGAAATCCCGCTGACCAGTTGGTGCAGATTGCACTGTGCCATTGCTTGGAGCCCCAGTACCCAATACTTGAAAACATTTGGAGTCCTAAATGTAGCTGGAGGTGTTTGTTTGCAGGGGACAAGGATTTTGCACCAAGGCTGCTTGACATCAGGGAAGGTGTTTATCAGGAGATGCTGTTTTGCTGGTTCAGGACTCAGAAGCAGCAAGTGTTATCATGAACTCAGAATCCAAACAACTGCTGCTGTGGTAATGTAGAGCAGGTTATAATATTAAAATAGAGCTTGTCTATGATATATAACATTCCTTTCCCCCCCACCCTGCTTTTCTGACTATACCTGAATATTTTTACTTACTAGAGATGCTGGAGGGTGTCCATGCTTAGGCAGTGGATGTGGTTCAGGACCTAAACCCCAGAGATCCAGCAGCCACACAGAAACAGCACTGCAAAGAGAGGAGCTGTGCTGTCATTATGGTAATTCCAAACAGATTTCAACCCGTGACCATAAAATAGTTCTCAAGGCAGGTTAGGTGTAATTTTTGTTATCTTTTGGTTTTAAACATGCTTCTCTTATATGAGGCTAACTTCTCAATTTTCGTCTCTTAGAAGTCCAGATCTTTCACTTTCATTGCATTAAATTCCTGAGGAGTTTTATCTTTTATATTCAAATGATTTATTGGCTTGGAAATAAATGCATGAATGTCAAAACAAATCAATGAAATAAAAGAATAATAGGAATGAATGAAGCAAACATGACTATAAATGGGAAACAATGAAACCTTGATCATTCCAATTCGACATCCATAAATTCACAGTGAGGCTGTGTGTATGTTAAGTTAACCATGCATGTAAGTGCTTGCAGGGTTCAGATCCGGCTTAATTCTGTCACAGAAGCGCAGAAATAAATGCATATAAAAATTAAAGCACTTATGAGAAAATAGATTAAAATGGAATCAAGTAAGCAAGACTTAAAAGTGTCCCCAAACTAATATTGTTGTGTAATTGAGAACAATTGAGGAATTGTAATTTTTGCATGTGTAGTAGTGTATCTAAGCAACATGCACCCATTCTTTATAGGACGCTGTAACTGGAGGAAATAAGATTGTCTTCTTCAGAAGTGTGAAATGGTTGGAATGCTTTCCTTCATTTTTCAACTCCCTGAAACAAGGTGACTGCGGACAGTCGCTTGCTGTTATGGTGCAGATGGTTTTGATGCCACTAAAACAGAGGTCAGGAGACTGTGTTTCTCACTCGTAGTGACTTTCCAGGTTACCTTCAGCAATTTACTTCCATCTACCTTTTTTTTCCCCCCTCCTCTTTTCCTCTGCAGACACAGGTGTGGAGGGCATGGCTCCCTGTGGTTGGTTTGTGTGGGATGTACTGTACTCTTGGCTCTTGGCCTTAGAATAGTTCTTGCTGCACTGTGGTAGTACAGGAAATTGTGCTTAAAATTACTGTAGTGAGAGCAAAGCTCAGCTTTGTTCCTTCATCACCTTTACTAGAGAAAAGTAATTTTGCCATAGGATCTTATGGCATAACATTATCATTGTCTTCCTCCTGTGGCAGCAAAACCCTACTGAAATGGGGAAAACCTCAAGTCAAAACAATACAGACACAATGCTTGGAAAGAATTGGTGCTCATGTTTTAGTAAAAATAAGCCCTATTCAGAGAGTTCACAACTGTGAAGCTGGGACTTGTTCCTGGTTTATATGCATGTAAATTCCATGATAGGTTAGTGCAAAAACTCACCCTTGGACCCCATCAGGAAAAAGAAAATAGATGCTATACCCCATGCATAGCAATAGCCCCGGTGCCCTGGTCCTCAAATATCAGTTTGATACAAGCCCTCCAGCTTTTAGATGTTTTTCATCTTTTCGCTCTCTTTTCTTTTCCTTTCTTTCTTTAATTTTCCTTTGGAACAATAATAAACCTCTGAGAAGAGGTGGCTGTTGTCATGCAGGTCTGAGGTTTGAAAAATATGAGTTGGCTGAAATGCAGTCATAGGGACTGGGCTCTTGCAGAGCTGGGGTGGAATGGGTTTTAATCATTCTCTCCCACCACCTCTGTGTGCCCTCCATTTCCTTCCCAAGTCCACACTGAGTGACCCAAAGCCAGAAAGGGATATTGTAACACCAGGCAGTGAAGTCACAGGGATATAAATTATATATCAGGTGAGCAGTGGCTGTGCTGTAAAGAGACCTGGGCATGTACAGTAACATTGCTGAGTGTGTCACCTGTCTGTTGTGGTCAGCAAACTGCTGTCCCCGGGGTGACTGCAGGAGACAGCCCGTGGATGAGTTTGTTTGGCAGCCCGCTGACCCCCGGCTCCAGTACTAATCTCTGATCAGGAACCATCTGCTCGATGCAACCCAAACGACTAAGCACTTTCCTAACTGTCAGGGATGACCTGGAGAAACTCATGGGGGAAATAAAACCATCAGCCACTGATTGGAATACTGATAGCCATCATTTGGAGTGGTGCTGCAGGAAACCAAATTATGCCTGTGCTCCCTGCCTCACTGCTCAGCAATATTGTCAATTTGAAGTTAAATGTTCTTGATCAATCCAGGCTCAATTTTGCCACCTTTTGTTGTATTGAATTATGTTTCCTAATGGGAATAGTCTCCTGTAATCCAGTGGCATGCATCACTCGATAAGAAAGTGCAGTTACAGACTGTGGTTTTTTTAAAAACAGTTTGTGTGTTTTCTTGCCTTACTTGGATTAGGCTGTGATCTGAATTTTTCTGCAAGTCCGGAGTTACTTCTTCAAAGGGAAAGGTGTGGTAGTTGCGGCTGTGCACCACAGTGAAAAGGAGCTGGGACACGGGAAGTCATTATCTGTAGAAACAAGGTTTAGTTTTGACTTACCCAGCTCCTGAATTTGCCATGGAGGCAAAGCACAGGGTCTTCTGTGGTTACTCTTCTTCAAGCAGGAAACAGGCTTTTTGGCTGTGACATGGATAAACCCATGGAAGCCAAACACCTGAAACAGGGATGCTTTGTCAGTCAGCATCTGCCAGTGCACACAATTTCCCAAACATCTGTTCAGTCGTTACCATATTAAATCTGCAGTGCCACAAGTGTCTGCATGTTAAAGCAGAGCTCTGTATTTGAGATGCCCTAATTGAGTTTTAAATGTTATTTCATTACCTAGGTCAGAGGACACAGGGAGAAATAAAGTTGTTTGTGTAAACTCAGAGCCAAAACTGCAATCCTCCCTTGGTGTTTGCTCTGGCAAAACTCTGGTTGGCTTCTGCTGGAGTTCAGAGCCAGCAACGGTCCCTTTGATCTCATGTGAAGGGGTTGATGACAGTCTATTGACACCCCTAGTGCAGGATCACAGTGGTACCAGCCAACACAACAATTATGCACCAACACGTCATGGTTCTCTATACCTATGGGACTGGTCTTCCTGACCCTCTCTCTTCTGCCCTGAGTGGGTTGGTCTGACAGTGCTCTCAGTGTGTGCAGAAGTCAAGTGTGACAGCAAATGTGACAGGTTAATAGGATGGTAAAGGGTTTAAATTTAAAAAAAAAAAAAAAAACACCAAGGTGACAAAGATTTCTGTGCAGGAGTTTCTTTGGTCAGTGTGCCACATCTGACAGTTTTTCTTCCCAATGGGCAAAGCCTGTGCAGGAACAGACTTTAACATAAGTAATATGAAAGATTCAAATACTGATACATATTCCTATGCCAAATGTGTTGCAGGTAGTGGGCAAGTGCCCTCTGGTCTTTCCTAAATCAAAGCACTCTATTTCCTACAGGTGGTCCCTGGAGAGGAGTGCATTTCTGACCATGTTCAATTTTTGGAAAGCGCAAATGGATTTGTCATGTTAGAAAGGTCCCAGGAAGAAACTGGAGCACTTGAAAGAAAGTTTAAAAAGAAATTCCTTTACCTATGTATAATTTACTTTTCTGTCATCTGATTTTAGGCATGGATCTTCAAAATGAAGTTGGTTTATGGATTTATAGGGTTGACTTATAACCATGTCATTTTACTGTGTCTTATTTTCATTCTTTTTTGATGCAATGATTACTGATTGCATGTGAAATAGTTTTTCTTTCTGTTAAAGAGTCTTCTTGCAACTTGTGCAATCACTTGTACCTTGACGTTTATTCCAAGATGTACTTAATGCCTATTTATATATACATATATATATGGGTCCTCTTATCCTGAGTGGTCCTATAATTGCTGAAAAGGGCATGAACATCTGTTTAAAACGGGCTGTCTTGGGGAAAAAAGCTGAAAGATGAACTGTGTTTTTCTGGATGTTTGATGACCACTAAAAATCTACTGTAAACTGCCTGCAAAGTGAGGGAATACATGGAGGAGGGAGGTGTGTTTGACAACTGAAATGATGAGGAGAAATGCAGTGAGCTGAAGTGGGGAGATGTCTGTGGTGATTCAGGCACTGAGCTCAAGACTAAAAGGGAGTATGTGGAAGGATAAGCAACAACTAAACAGAAGCTGGCAAGGGTTTTCATGCAGGAGCCTTCAGTTTTCCAGTCCTGGTGCTGTCTGGTGGCCCCAGTCCGTGATTCAGCTCCTGGATGGGACTGACCCAGCCAGCTGCCTTAGGGAGTCTCAGGCAGCTTGAGCTGGGGCTGTGCTCAGCTCCTGCCTGGGCTTGTGCCAGGGGTGCTTGGATGGCAGTCAGCAGTGCTCCAGCAGGGCATGTGCCTTTGTGTTTCCCCAGCCCTTTGTAGCTCACAGGCAGAGCACGGTGTACCTGGCTCCAGTTTCCCTTGTGTGCAGCAGGGCCAGTCCACTCATTGCTCCTTGGGGCTCTGCCTGGAGGCACAGCCTGGCTCTGTTCCCAGCTCCGGCAGGCTGGGAGCAGTGGGATTTCTTTGGTGTGCCCCAGCCAAGGGCTTGGAGGAGGGTGATGCCAAGTCAACACACTGGCTGCTGGAGTTGGAAGACGCTGACCCACATGTTGTGCTGTGGCAGAGCCTTCCTTCCCTGCCCTGCTCCGAGGGCACTGTGCCCGGCTTGCGTGCCACAGTGCCGGGACCTGACGCTGGGCAGCAAGTTTGCAGCCACAAACTGAGCAGCTGGAATTTAATCACTCCAGCTATCCTTGATTAAGCGTCTGAATGCCCCTCTCTACTGGCCAAGTTAGTGTTAGCCCAGTCCTGCAGATGGTGAAACTGAGACATGAGGAGGTTAAGTAACTTGCCCAAGGCTGTGCAGTGAGTGGTGACAGATCTGGGGTTGGAGCTGGCGAGTCCTTGGCTCGCAGTGGCTCCCGTGGGCGGCTGGACGGTGCTGCCCAGCCCGCAGTGTGCTCATGCATGCTCTTTGCATCACAGCTCTCCCAGCCAGAAAATCTTGTCTCCCAACTCCAGGGCAAAATCTCTTGTCCTCTCAGCACAACAAAATCATTGAATGTTTTGGATTTTTTCATTTATTGATTTAGTTTTAACTGTTACCCCAGCTTTTCAGATGGTTCCCCCAATCCTCCCAGGACCACGTAGCTGATGATTACTTTCCCATTTAGGGACTACCCAGAAAGTCCATAGGTGCGGAGTATCTCTTTTTATTCACATACTGTCTGAAAGCCTTCTCTGCATCGTGCCATTAGTGTGAAATCACAGGCTGGCTGGGGAGCAGTTCTTTTCATGCACCTTATGGTCAGTGAACAGGTGCTTTGCAAATGGTGGGTGGTGCATTGGTATCATCATAGGAGATACTGACACAGATACTGGTCTTACACAAGAGGCTGTTATTTTTCAGAGATACTTTGTGCTGACAAGGCCGCCTCCTCCTGTTACCGACATTTGCATTTTCCCCCAGTTAAATTCCCATCTCAGTCTGGAGACATGTTCCTCCTCTGCCATTCCAGTGGTGCATGATGCTTTCCCCAGGCCCCACAGCGCTCCATAGTACGGTGAAACCCCAGAGTGTGTCAGACCCTTTCCATCCTCTGCTTGGCGTGGAGATCCTGGTGGTTCCCCACAGCCACCAATCCCCGCCCTCAGTTGATATGGATGAGCAGGGAGTCAGGACCCCTGCAAGAGCTGCAGGGGGAAGTCAAGGTGTATCCTCTGTAAAGCTGATCCAGCCACGTTTTCTGCAAGTTCTCAGCGTGGTCTTCTAAGTCTCCTCTAGATCGGGGTCTGCCCCACGCTTGTTTTTTGGGGCCTTGAGCAGTGCTGTTTGAGCACGGTGGGATGCAGCCCTCAGACACTGGAGAGAGGCATCGTTTGGCCGTCAGGCTTCCCGTTGTGAAGCAACTTGTTTATGTGATAATCTCCTAAGGATTAAAAGGGCTAAAAAGAAAAATAGAAATACTTGGTTCTGTGATTGTAGCGCCGTGGGAGGATGACAAAGAGCTGCCAGGCTTTCCCTGTGAACTCTGCTTCAGGTTGTTTAAATGCTTTCCTCTTCCTCTGCGTGTTGTGCATCTCCACACTTCCAGCTTCCTGCCACTACAACGAGAGGGAATGTCAAAAGAGAAGGATTATTCCTGCAGTATCTCTAGCCTGACTGGAAGCAACAAGTGCCAGAAACGTTCGGCAAACGCCTGTGCTGACGAGAGTGCCAGCACCGCTTTGCTGGCCCAGAAGGTTCAGGTGGGTTGAGTGAGCTTTGGACAAGAACCCAAGTTCCTGGGCTCTCATCTGAACCTAAGAGCCAAATTGTCTGAGATCTGCCCAGTGCTTCTTGAGACCAGATGTGAACCCATATTGTGCTTGCAGGGCTGGAGGGGAGGGCTGGCATGCTTGTTTATGCATCCTTAACAGTTATGAGGATATTACTTCCCATTATTTAGCAATATTCTACTGTTAGTGTTAGAACTCAACTTTAAAAGAAATATTCCTGATTACTTATTTTCATCTACTTTGTTCTCTATTCACTTGCTCAGAGCTGAGTAAATAATTCAAATATTTTTCTTTGAGGAATTCTGTACTAAAGATTTGACCAAAAAGTCCTTACAGTTGTTCCATATTTGAAATTATTTGTACAAGTCTGTGATGCATCATTCTGGAGTTTTTCTTTTTGCGTCTCAGTTATCGCTGAATTTTGTAGTGCTGCATTTCTGTATTATCCCATGCTTAAGTTTCCATTTCTGTATTTGACTGTTACACAATAACCAGCACAGCATACACTGAAATTTAGAATTGAATACACTGTTGGAAATTATTTACAAGCACAAAATTTGTTGCTGTATTCCTCGATGTTTGCTGCAAAGCCCGAATGCTCGACTGTTTGTAGCAAGTGGGAACAAAAGCTTCGTAAATACTGCTGAGCTGAATCTGAATCTTGGCTTTCAGATTCAAGAAACCTTTTCCCTCCCCACTCTATCTCACTCTAATTTCCACTGTAGTCCAGATTTACAGGGGCCTCAAGTTTATCTGTGCATCTGATTGCATTTACCCTGCTGTAGTTTGCTGTACCCACAGTCCGTGGAGATGTTTATGCCAGCAGTGTACAGATAGCCATCACTTTGCTGCCAGGGAGCACGACAGCATTTCAGAGCACAGAGAGGGAAGGAGAAGGTGAGGGAGGGGTGATTTTGCCCCTCAGCAGGCACAAGCGCAGCTCCGTTTCCCACTTTGAATCCACAATGGCTTCTTCCCCGTGTTATCTCAGCATGCAATAACACAGCCATGTCAAGGGAACCAATAATACTTTCTGTCCCTAAAATAAATACATAAACAAATAAAAATCCCTGCCTAAGAGCTTGAGATGGAAGGAAATACAATATGAAAGAGAATTAAATTCCCAGCCCAGGTATGCTTCAGGCGCTTCAGGACAAAGAATTGCTTTGTTCTGGGTGGGACTTGAGGGAAGCAGAGGCCACAATTTGTCATCATCAACGCTTGGATTGAAGTTTGGAGAGTGCAAATGTTTTCAGAAGGAAAGTGGTACCATTGCTGGTTTGGCAGAGCAATAGAAGGAATACTCAAATGTACCAATTAAAAGGTGTGAGTGGCATTTTTATGGCTTTGTTCTGGTGCATTCTCAGCAACTAATGCAGCCTGTATGGCGAGCCTGCTCTGGTCTGAAATTAGTCACTCTGATTTATTTTCTTTAATTAAAGGCTTTTAACATTTAATTATATTGGGAAAGTAGCAATGGTGCTTAGGTCAGTTTATGGCACAGGAAATAATCTTATTTTTATTTTCTAGGCTGTGATTGCAAAACAGAACTTGAGAGAATCTCCCCGAGTGGACAAATCTCCCAAAGCATGAGGTGTGCAGAATTGTGTGTGCACTTGCACAGCTTGCACAGCAACCCAATTACTGCACTTACCTGCTTTGAATCTATAATCACATTAATTACTTGGGCAAGCTAGTTATGCATTATGCATATTTTTACAATCACTGGGTGAACTGTATGCTTGTAAATATAAGTGAGCTTTTTCTAACTGTGGTATATAATGTAATGAGAAAATTATCTGTGGAGTGGTAAAGTGGTAGCTTCTATATTGCCAGGAAGGATTTCCAGCATGCAGCAATTCTAGCTGTGAACATATCTGATTAAATTACATGAGTTTAGAATGAAAGTTGAATCAGTAAAAAGTGTTTTCATCCTCTTACTGAAGGCCAGAATTTTCAAGCTGGGTGTTGTGCATTCTGTACTAATTTTTCTCTTCATCATAATCCTCCTAAATAAATAAAAGATCAGGTAAAACTGATACATGCTTAACAATTAAAAAAAATAATCCAGCTGATGACCCTCCACTTGTACAGTACATGTTTAGCTTCCAGGAGGTGGATGTATTCTGCAAGTCTGCTTAGCTTTTTACCTTACGTTCTTGGATACAAACCTACCCTTCCAAACCTCTCAACACAAAACTATCCTCACAGGTTGTCGCCATCCAAGTGCCAAAAGCTGTTGAAGCAGAAAGAGGGAATGATGAGGACTGCAAAGTATCCACACTTCTGTCGCTCACTGGTACCAGGGTGGTTATCTTTCCTTTTCCTGGCACTGCCATCTTTCTTACCTTTGGTGCCATTTGTCTGTGCTTGTCTCTGTTTGCTTTCTGGATTAAGTATACAATTTGAATATTGGTGCAAGACTTTTTCATTCATTAGATGATGTCACGATTTCCAGGCCATGCATATGCTGCATTGCTAGGTAGCACTTAGCAATGTTTGGATCCCCATCTGTTACCTCAATTTGGCACATTGTGCCTGCACTTTAAACTCTAAAATGTTATGACACTGTTTCGTGTGTTTCTGGGTGCCAGGTGGATTGGAGCCATTCCTTGAAGGATGTGTGTGTTCAGCATAAAGGAGTAAAGAACTTGGAATGGGCACTTCTCCTTGCTGCGAGGGTGTCATTGTTCCATACCCAGCACAGCCCAAGCCAGCTACTTCCCAGAGTAATACTCCAGCTTCATGTTAATTATTTACTGAAGAAATGACAGCTCTTTGGACATGGTTGGCTGTGGTTGTGTTTAGTTCAGTAAGCTGCACATGTCTCTTATAGCAGAGGTGCTTTCCCATTACTGCACCTTAGCACGGGGCAGAAGTACATGATTTTATTAACCACATAAACTTCCTGCCACATCTTTGCTTGTTTGATAATTCCCCCCACAGCTGGTGTGTTGCACATGTTTTTTCTCCACGTGTAGGCAGTGAGATCTGCATCCCTCCTTGTCTTTGTGTCCTTTCTGCCAGCTGGTTACTTCCCTGCTAAGGCTTTGGGACAGTTCTCCTCTCTGCCTCCCAAGCCAGCTTTGCCATTTCATTTTCATTCCGTCTCAGTTTGTTAAAGCTTACAAACCATCTTGCTCCTTTTTTCTCCCTTTTTGTCCCTGGTTTGAGTGGAAGGTTGGACCAGATGGCCTCCTGAGGTCCTGTCCAACATCGAGGGCTCAATAGTACTCTTCCACTCGTGCTCTTCCTGCCTCTCTTCTCGCTGTGTTACCTTGTGGGCACCTCAGCAGCTTTATGGATCCGTGAGCACGGGAGGGGTGAAGTCAAAAGCAAGCATTCTAATTGTTTTATATAAAAATGATGAAATCCCCTCAAAAATAACTTCACTAACCATGACCTAAATACTCAGTTCTGTCTGTATGTCTCTTAAAATTCATCAGAATTTAACTCCCTGTTGTGTTGGTATACTTGAGAATTGGGTTAAAAGAGCTTTAAACTGGAGGAAATAATAGACCAGTTTGTTAGACAGTGCAAATATTTCAGTACTGACCCATTTCCAACACATTATTTTTAGTGTACAACATTTCACATCGCTTTGCATTGAGATTTGATGTGACAGTATTAATAAACTTGAGGAGGAGGAGGAGGAAGAAAAAAGTATTTTCTTTTTTTTTTTTTCTTCTGAGCAAGAACTGCTTAAAATCCAACAGTCTGAAAGAGCCACAGATAGGGACCAGGAGAGTGGCACCCTCCGGGGTGTTGGAGTTTCCCATATCACGTCTATAAAAAGATGTGGTGCAGCAAGATGGTACATCTAGCCAAACCTCTCAAAACCATTTTTAATGTCAGTGCCTGGGGAGCCCAATGGATTTAAGCACAGAGAACAGTGGAATAAGCAGAATCCCATTAATGGAAAGAGCAGCCGGGCTGGAAGAAGGGAGTGTTGTTTTTGATAAGCTGTTAGGTGTGTGCTCTGTCTCACCTGCTTCTCCTGACAGCAGAGTGGTGATTGTGACCTGAAGGGACTGGCAATTACAAAGGCAGACCTGTCTGCTCCAAGCAGGGAGAAGCAGCCAGAAATAAGAACGAGGCGTCTGCTCTTGGGCAGGGCAGTGGAATAGTGAATATGCTGTCACTGCCTGCGACTGCAATGGCAGGTCCTTGTACAAAGACGAAATTCAGTTCTCATGTTTTCATCTCTGAAGTGCTGGAAACTTCTAAAATGCAGGTCATGATGATGATTTTTTTTTCCCCATAATTTTTCTGAATTTGCCTCCTTTTAAAGGAGCTGCTAGGCAGAGTTTAATGATGGTGAAAACAAAGGTTGAGTGATTAAGGGTGAGAGCCAGGGAAGGCCAACAAGGCAGGTATCGTTGTGGGACTCTGTTATAGATCACCCAATCAGGATGAAGAGGTAGATAAAATAATTTATAAATAGCTGGCGGAAGTCTCACAATCCCCAGCCCTTTTTTTCCTGGGGGACTTCAACTTACCAGATGTTTCCTGGAAGTACAACATAGGAGAGAAACAGTGGGGATGGTCTTTTCTCCCAAGAAACAAGTACTTGCTGTCCATTTTACTCCCAAAGGAACTAGAATCTGAATGATGTTCATGGCCCTGCATTCCAGGTCATGATTGAAATACAGTTTAGGAAAATTGAAGTGATTTGTCTTTTTCAATGTTTGATCTTCCGCATTTTTGCCAGCATTTGCACTCTGTGGATGTTCGCTCTGCAGAAGAAAGTAACAGGGCCCAGAAACTTGACTTTAAAAGAATTCTGCTTATAATAAGTGTTTGGTTTGTAGTTGTTGCCCAATTAACCTTGTTGGGCTTTCTGCTGTCACCAAAACCAGAGAATGAATGCTTGATTGAATTGAAGAACTTATGATTTGGGCAACAATTGGGTTGCTGTCATCCTGTCCTGTTGTATCTACATGGTAATGACTTTCCTCACATAACTCTGTGAGTAGGAAATGCTCTGTGTTTCTAAAACACCTGATAGGAGAAAATCCTGTTAGAGTGTACAGGAGACAAACTTTTTCTAGACAGTTACAAAGGAGGAGGGACTTCAGCACTGAGAGAATGGAAATTATTAGCTGAGCAAATGAATATTATTAGCTAGAGAAGAGGCCAGTGTATGCAGTGGTTTAGCATCTTTTTAGTTTGACTGTGAAATACCAATTTCTGTGTTCCTAAGTTCTAACACTTTCTATAGGCAGTTTTTTAAGTCAAAGAAATGTGTTACTGATAGTCATTCAAAGCAAATTCCTGCTGTTTCAGAGGGGAACTTTTCCATTTACTCTTGACTGTTCAGTTGTTTTCTCTATCCTGACCAGTCATGTGTATGTGGGAAAGAGGGCTCAGACAAGGATGTACAAGAGATCTGAAGTTGGCCAGAAATGTGAGCAGCTTGAAATATGACTTGCCTTGCCCTTAACTCATTCCTTTTAAGAAAACCAGTGCTACTTTCTGAATGACAGAACTTCACAATCTGAAAAATATATTAGAGGAGAAGAGATTTTGGGGGTCCCTGGCTGAGTATATAGCAGAGGAAGTTTGAAAATTCATCATCCATTGACAATAAATTTTTATTTATACTTCTTTTTTTTTTTTTTTAATGAGGCCTCTGAAAGTACAGACATAAATACAAGCCATTTTGAGATGGCTTTATTTGTTAATGGTCTTTTTTTTGTGTAACTGCTGTTGACTTCACTATGACCTGCACTTTTCAGTACTGCTTTTGTCTAGAGGCAACAGTGATACTGAAGCAGTTCTGTTTCTGTCTTGTGTATGTGCTGTATATTTAGAAACCACTGAGCCAGATTTAATCCTGCTGTAAATTCCTAAAAGTTAAATTGCACAATATGAGAAGAGTGAGGTTGAGAATTGTGATTTAATGAGATGAGCACATGCTGGTTTCTTGCCAGGAAAGGAATGAGATGCCAGGCAGGGATAGGCTCATCCTGTAGCAGGGCATGACATGCAGCCATGGACATTGTGTTCCAGAAGAAGCACTTGGAAGCAGAGATGTGAAGCTCTGTAATAGCTGGACATTTATAACCCCTGTTGTGTCCTGGATGAAGTGCTATCCATATTGCTGTCATTGCTGCTGCTTCTCTACCACCTCCCTATCCCCATCTTTATAAAGCTCTGTAGAACTTGTCTCTTGGAGGAGCACCTGGGCAGACACAGACTCACAATCCAAAGTGCTTGTGTCTGTGTTTCACAGCCTGCTTCTAAATGTATTGCAACTCATTGCTTATCCAAGAGGGTTTTTTCTTGTGGATTGCGTTTCTGTAGCACATGGGCAAATAACTTGCCAAATGCCCAGAAAAGTGCAGGTAAAGCATTCATTAAAGCAAGTCAGTGAGTTCCTTAAGAGCTATGTGCCTGATCCTCAGGATCCTGAGCTGCTGTAGCATCCTGCTCTATCCATCCTGCATCTGGGAGAGGAACTGGCTGCAGAAGTGGTGTGTGAGCTCTCCTAAGGGCTGTGGGCAATGAAAACACTGCTGAAAAGGGTTGTCTGAAGTGATGGAACATCTCAGGGACTGCAAGTGGTTTCAAGCACTCTCTCCCTTACTTAGATCAGGTTAAATTCACTTTCTACCTTTAAGTAAGTAGGAACTGAGTTTTAATTGTGGCTGCCTACGGGTCAGCTGCAGCTGGGACTTGTGATTGATTGGGTCCTCCAGAGCAAGCCCAAATGAACACAGGATAGTCAGCAGGAGGAAACCCAGGCCAATTAGTTCCCAGTGCTCTCGGCAATGCTATGGGAAATCCGTTTTTTTATCAGTAAGGCTGCAGCTTGTATCAGCACTCTCCATTCCTCATAAGCAGATCATTGACTTATAAATTCTTTTGGTATCTTTGGGATGTTTTTATCCTCTAGCCTATTGCATGTACTAAATTTGAGGGGACATATCACTAGCTGTAACAGTGGCAAGGCTAATATTTTCTTTCAGGATATTGTGTTATATGTCAGCTGTAACAGCAAATGCATTTTTGCGGTGTGTTTTGTTGTCACAGAATTGCATATAAGAAACAACACATGCTCCCCCCAGCAGCCTGTGTTTCTCCCACTGATTTAATGGGGTAAATGATCAAGGTTTCTAAAACTCTGCTGAAAACTGTTAGGGATTGCTACTCATTGAAAAAGCAGTAAAGCTTAGTAAATCAAGGCAATTGATTAAGCATCCATCCTAAATTATAACAGAGAACTTCATGCAGTGTCACTGGTAACATGTTTATGGGATTGAGTGTTCATTGCTGCTTCCTTCAGTGGAAATACATAAGGCTGTGTAAGCATTCACTGCTGGAAATTGCCCTACCAAACATGGGACCAGAGTCCAGGTAATGGCTGGGACTGGTGTGGGCCAGAACTGGCAGTTGAACTTCTGGCACATCATCCCATGTAATTAATGATATGTTTGATGTTCTGTCTCTGCTGGGAAGTTGGCCTTGTTCTGCAGCTCTTTTCCAGCAGTCAGTCATGCAAGGAATATAGGGTAACCCATCACCACTTACAGCACAGCTGAAGAACATCATGTCTCCAGCAGAAATTTCACTGTCCTGCATAACTCTTCTGGTCTTCACTCAGAATGACTTCGTTTATTCAATACTTTAAGTATCCTTGATCTCTTAAAAAAAAAAATAAATCTTTGTTTGCATTGTCTTTCTGAAAATTTGGCCCAAAAAATTAGCTAAAAGAGGGAGCAAGGAAAAGCAAATTGATGGTTAAGTTTGTAAAGTAAGAAAAATCTGTGAGGTTTGATGGAACAGGAAAATTAGAACCTTCTTGGTCAGAACTTTTAGAGCAGAGCAAATAACAGTGTGAAAACTATCTCAGCACGTGACCATGTCTCTTAATAAATTCCCAGATCCCATGGATATCGCATGTGCACCATTACACACCAGCATTCCTGTGCCAGTACACTGGAGTTACTCCTGCATGAGTGGTTAATAGGTAAATTAGCAATGAGAAGTGTATTTAATGTTTGGTCATAGAATGTGCTTAATGAATGTGTATTTGATGTGTTTCCCAAGAAAGCTGAGACTTAGGGGCCAGCACACTGGTGCACCTTTGGTCAAGCATGTTGTAAAAGCCAGACAAATAACAGGAAAAGCTCTATCCCTTTCCACATCTGCATGTTCATGTGCATAGGTTGTTATTTTTCTGACAGCCCCATCATTTATTATCTATGCCACACTTTTTGACTGTAAAGTATTTCTATTTCCCCGTGATCAGCCAATTGTTCTGTAAGGGCTGTCTTTCATCAAGTGCGTGTACACTGTCAAACACGGGAGGCCTGATCCAGGCTGGGAGCCAATCATGTTGCTGCCAGCAGTAAGATACACAGTAAGATTTATTCTTTTAATGAAAAGAAATGAATCCATCAACATTTTCAGAGAAACAAATGCACCTTCTTGCATCATCAAGGGACATTGATATTTTCAATAGTGATAGATGGGCGTTTGAAGTAAAAAGGTATTTTATCCTGATTATCGGTCCCTGTCAGTTGGAGCTAAATGTCATTTCCTATGAGTTGGATTAAAGCAAGGACAAGCACAAAGAGGTTGAGGTTTTCTGTAGATTGGACTTGTTTGCATTCACAGATCCTTTAAACCAAGTGCTTGTTGCTTGAATGTTTTCCAGATGTTCTGCAGTGTAATGATTTGCCTCAGGTTACTCAAATTGCTCTTTTAACACCAGAAGTGATGGCAGTGAGTGCTGGTTATCCTGTATCCCTGGTGGGGATTCAGAGCCAGAGGCTATCTGCCCTGTCTGTCGTTGGGATATTTGGGTTTGGATGAAGACAACTCTAGAGTTTCAGCCCTTCCCCCTTGCTTTTTATTCCATGGTGATGAATCTGAGACTTGAGATTATCTGGCTAGACCTTGGGAGTTCAATTCAAGTAGACTGTATGTATTAAGTATGCAGCTGTTCTATAACTAATTTATGCCTTAATACTTCGCTTTTATCAGAAGTGGTGGTGTGAAAACAGTGAGTAAGATGTTAACAAGAGACTGTCTTGTTTTCCAAATCTCCTGGTAGTGTCTCAATTCAGGCATTTTAATTTGGGTGGTTTTCCTTCACCTTACAAAGATAAGGCAGAGGAGGAAGGGCAGATCTGTGTCTTCTGGCTGTGAAAAAAGTTTTTCTCGGAAGAGAGTTATGTAGGAGCAGGATGAATCTTAGCTCCTGCTTAAGAGCTGCTTTGGGTCAAGTAGCGAGCAGGTTTGTACCAGCTCTCTAAGCACTGGTGGATATTTTATCTCAGTGCTTTTTAGAAGTGGCTGGTTGACATTTGGCACCAGATATGATATGTTTTTGTTTATCCAGATGTCTTGGATATATTCATGGCCAGGATGTCTTCCCTGGGGTGTTTGTGCTGCTGAATAGCTACAGATACAGAACCTAATTGCTGTGTTTTCTCTAGCAAAACCCACACCTTGGATAACCCTTTAACAGTGCTGGGGCTTGGAAATGAGAAGCATAATCCACATTCTCAGGTAACCAGATAAAATCAGAGGCAGAGGAGCTGCTACAGGAAAGGGCAGGCAGAGTGTGTGATGAGAAATTGGAGGGCTTTCGGAGGGGAGATGGCCCTGTGATAAATCCCCTGGTGCTCCTTGTGGTGGGGCTGGGGGTCAGCAGTGCAGATCACACAGGGGGGCACATGGTATTCTTCCTGCCTCTTGCTTTCTTAGCCTTTTCATTGAGAATGGAATAATACTTAGGTACTTTAGCTAGGCATTGCCACTGGTTTTTCTTAGCTGGATTTAAACAAATTTATAGCACCTAAAAGCTTCAAATTAGTGAGGTAATCTCCATGCAAGTGTAGCTCAGCTCTGCTTCCCCATCCTAATGTCTCTGAAACGGAAGCATAATGCTTATTTTCCATGTGCTTGTCTGCCTCCCTCATAAGTAAACCCCTTGCATCTGAGATGTTCCAAGTCCAACAGTGCCAAAATGTATTTTTGTGAAATAAAATGGCTAATTAGATCACATAAACTTTCAGAATGTAAAAAATGAAACTGTAAAACAAGCAGCTGTGCACTTGAGGTTCATCCAACCCCTTCTGCACAAGTTGCATTTTGATCAGCCTGAAGACTGGAAGTTCATGTTGTTCCCCCTTTCTGTGATGCAGCCTCAATGATGTTCTTGAAGAACTGCCTTCTTGAAAAAAACGGAGCATTTAACTCTTGGGCAGAAGCCCAGTTGTAGGAGTTTGTCTGTAGCACCATCTTGTAAACATCAATACAAATCACCTCTCTGCTATGCGGAATCATGTGCCTTTAAAAAAATGTGTCTCTAAAGGAATAGCCTACACAAAAGGCAAATTCAGAGCTTAATCTCCTCAAACTGGAAAGGAAGAACGCTGCCACTTTTCTTTGGGCAAGTTTCTTACTGAGAACTGATTTGAAAGAAAGAAAAGGAGTGTCCTTCATTGATGAGGAGTTAAGGTGTGTATTCCTTACTGCTGTATTCTGGCATATACTAAATACCTCTTTGCCTGACAAACATTCACCGTTATCCCTGCATTCCCACTAATGCCTTGACCTCCAAAACTGCCTGTATGCTCCAAAGCCAAATGGGCTGGAGGAGACGTCTCTGCGCTGCAAGGACTGTGGGTTATAGCCTGTGTTACATGTTCTGTTGGTTCAGGCTGCTGAGCCAGGACGGGTCTCATGAATAGGTGTGCTGGCAGGACAGTTACAGCTGAGCCAACTGGCCCGGGCTTAGACACAGCCGGGCAGCAGCGTGGAGCTTGGCTGTACCCAGCAACAAACCTTCCCACCTCAAGGGCTCTGCAAGTTTCTTCAAATGCAAAGAGGCTCAGCATTTAGGAGGGGCAGCTCCTGCCTGACCAACCTGATCTCTGTTTATGACCAAGTGACCTGCTCGATGATCTCAGAGGTCTTTTCTAACCGAGTTGATTCTGTGATTCATGTGCTATTCAAGCCCAGCATTTCTCTTTTCTTTTCCAGAGGTTTATGTACTTGCTGAAAAATGATTTCGTTTCTCAGTTTGCATCATCAATATTTGCATTTGTTTGTAAAAGTATTAGAAAAAATAGAAAAGGAATATTAGCACACACAAGCAGTTATTGTACTGAGAGGGGAAAAATAACTTGAAAGATACAGTTATTAGTGTCAGGATTTGATTTTCTTTTTTTAAACAACTTACCTTCTGGAATTATGAGGAGATGGCAGTGATAATTAGAGAATTCTTAGATTCACAGTGCAATCAACAAGTCATTTGTGTGGTTTTCCCTACCATTTTGAACAGTTTTAGAAAGACAGAAAATCATGTGTTTATAGAGATACATGTATAATATTATGCATTTGTGTTTAATGTCTGCTAATCTCCATACTTTATAGAAAAATAACACAAGTTTTTCTGAACTGTTTTCTTCTTTTGAGGCTGTGGAATTTTGCATCTGACTGCACAACATCCCCCTGTGTTTTGCAGCTGTTATTCTTTACCATGTATTTATTTCCATTCACTGGCGATGTAGTACTCCGAGACCTGTGCATGTCAGCTCCTCCTGAAAACACTCAGGGCTCAGAAGTCCTATTGAAATCAATGTGAGAATAGAGAACAAATACTTGCCAATTTGAGCTCTGGGTGCTTACAAATGCAGCTGTAATGAGGGAAAGATTAGAAAAGCTCAAACATTTCTGCTATTACAGTTCTGCAGAAATGTGCCATAATGTGGGAATAAAATCTATACCTCAGCTTTAACTGCCTCAGATAGGTAATTAATATTATCATCATCATTTTATGGTTGGAAATAAAATGGCAGTAGAGGAACTGTAGTTTCCCCGTGGCAAAAAGGTACATTGAGAGACTATGTCGAAATTCAGGTTGGCTTGATCTCTGCTCCTCTCTGCTGAGGTCTCCAGAGCCGATGCTGAAGCAGATGCTGTACTTAATTTTCATGTTCTCTTTCACTTGAGTGAGGAGCAAGTTCCTTCTCAGCTTTCTGCCTCGTTAGTGAGAAGTGAGAGATATGTCCACCGGGCAGTTCAAGCCGTTGAAAATTTGAACTGCTGTTTTTCTCTTCCTCGACTTCACAAGCAACCTCTGTGTCCTTCTGCTCCTTTGAAAGTGTTTTAGCCTAAAGTGCGTGGAAATTTCAGACTTGGGGTGGGGGGAATGCAGTTTGAGTTACCATCACAGATATTTGGAGATGTGAAGCTTTCTCCAGAAATTACAATCTTTCCTGGACATTTCGTTTCAATTAAAATGAGAGGGATGTGCTGTATTAGTGCAATTCCCATTGTGGCTGCCCCACCAGCACAGGTGCGGCCACGTGATTTGAGCATCCCAGGGCCCTGCAATTCCTGATGGTTGATCCTGGGAATCTCTCTAGCAGTAGTCCCTGGGAATAGTGGCATCAGTGTTCCTGATCCTGCTGGCCTTTCCCTTGTGTCTGCCCAGCCCAGAGGAGCCCTCAGAGTAGATTCTGTCTGCTGACAGACACGCGCTGCAGAAATAAATGTAAGGGCTGGATTGTCTGACAGCAGAACAGAAAATTGCTGTCCCAGTAAGAGCACAGTCCTTCCCCATTCTTAATGCCTGGAGGGATGCTGCTGTCGGAACAGCAGGTGAGAAAAAACTAGAGGGAAATATCAAACTCTTGTTGAAAAAATAAGGGCAAGAGACAGAAGTTGGTTTGCCATTGATTTCACACTGAGCAGACTCAAATAGAATGTATTTCTCAGTATGTTAGGACTAATAAGAGTATTTAGTCATTTATACAGAAGAGCCAAGAGTGGTTTACAAAGAAGAATAAACATTAAATTACCATAATTCTTCCTTCTTTCTTTACAATAAAATGCGTAAAGGAGCTCTACGAGCCCAGGAGAAAACACCAAGAAAATTTTTAGCATAAATGCGAGCAAGGCATTTTTTTTCTCAAGCAAAGATGTCAGAGGAAATACTACTTAATATTTAAACCTTGGAAGGCAAATATATCCCTTTGTTGTGGTCAGTTCAGAATACAAATAGCAGTCATCTTTTCCTGTGAATATGTCCACTCTGAGTTATATTGGGGGTTTTGTTTTGGAGTACAATGTTGTAGGGCCAGAGCGTGATGGGAGTTTTGTCTGAGGCGGGATTCTGATGATGGAGTTTCTCTTCAACCTGAGAGCTGGTTGTATTTCACACAGTATTCCAACATTTCTTTCAATCTTAGCCTTCACTTCTGTTACTGACCCAGTGAAAGGGAACCTGCAGGCACTGGGCACTTCTGCCTGTCAGAAACGTCCTTGTTCATGTGTCCAGTTCACGTGGATCCGAAGAAAGGCTTCCCTGAATGTTAAAGACAGCAGGATGGAACTTTAGGTTATAGTGAGTGATAGAAGAGAGCAAGGAATAGAGATGATTGGTGATGGGTTGGAGTGTTCCCTAATGAGCACTTTGGTGGAAGGGATGCTTTGAAGCCAGAAGTGGAGGAGTACAGTCCACATTAACTTATGCAACCTGGTGCTGTTCAAGAGGACACAAACAGACAGATGAGTCTACTTTGAAAGGTAGCCAAGATCTTTCCTTTTTTCAAGTAATCCCTTGATGTGTTGGAGAAGAGGAGACAAGGGAATATAATGTGTTTTAGTTCAGCAAATGTTGTGCAGGAAGAACAGGCAGTGGCCTGATTTGACTTAAATATGCACGAATGCTCCCCATTTCCCCAATAAGCATTAGCCCAATAATGAGACAATATGTTGAGGGTGGGAAAATATATTGTATGAATACAGGTTAAATAAGTAGCATATTGTATTATTATTTTTGCTTGTACAGCTCCTAGCACAATGAGTTGGCCTCATTAGTAATGCTGCAAAAGAAATGAAAAAGCATATTAATGAAAGAATTTAAAGTAGAAAGAATGAAGAAACAACAAACTTGCAGAATGTTAAATTACCCTATTTTTTTCATTATATTTTTAAATGCGTGATAAGGTGAAGGCATTTGAGACTTTTAATCATAAAGCATTGTCAAGACAACCAGGGCAATGTGTGTCTTTGATGAGTGCCTTTAATTGGGGAGGGAGGGCAAATCAAGAAACAGTCTCCTTCAGGAGTACAGACAATAGTACTAGCAGAATAGTTAAAAATATTTTAAATTGATTTTTTTTTCACTGTTTAAGAGACATTAGACAGGCTTGTTCAGCACTGTGCAGGCTTGAAGAGAATGCGAATAACAGGAACTCATTTAAATTCCGAATGCATCCCTGTCTGTGTAACCAGCTTGTTGTTGTACTCTGCAGAATTGTTCGATGTGGATTAATATTGTTGACTAAATTTACAGAGTGCAGGGAGGGGAAGATTGAACTTTGCTGGGGTCTGGATTTTCTCTTGTTTCTTGAAAGGAGGGCAATAGATGTAGATTATTTGTGCATAGAAGGAAAAATTAAAAAACAAAATCACTGACTATTTGCTAAGGGCAGAGAGGGGGCACAATTTGCTTGAAGTGATAGCTCCACATTTAGCTACTGGAGGAGCAATGCTTGGGAAAAACCACATGGTGCTCAAAGCTCTCTACTCCTATTAAAATAAATCTGTCCGTGCTCAGCAGTCAAGATGGAACATTAATTAATGCAATGCTGAAATCACTAGGAACAAAACTGAAATTAATCCCTTAAATATGCTATTTTTATTCCAAGACTTTAGCTTCTCTTCCCAACTTGGATGTAGATGTTTCTCTGCAAAAGTAGAGCAAATGTATGAATGTTGACAGGACAAAGACCTCGCCGTAATCCTCTGTCTCTCCAGGGGACAGGAGAGCAGTGAGCCCCCGTTGCTTTCCAAATGAGCCTTCAGAAAGAGCTGGTTTCACCAGTGCTGGTGATGGAGGATCTGCCGACCACAGCAGCTCCAGCTGGGTTTGGGGATGAGTTGGGCAACTTCTTCAAACTTGGCAAGTCAGACGGCGTGGTGAGCCAGAGCAGTGCAGTGTTACACCAAAGTGATGGACCCAGCTGATTCCAAAGTAAATAGAGTACAAAGCGTGGGTGGGACTTGAGGAACGCTAGGCATATCTGCTAATTATTTTAATTTCTTATTGCTCACTGGAGCCAGATCAATTAAGAGGAGAAGGTGATAGTAATTACTGTCTGCGATGTAGACTATCTAATTCCTTCTGGGTTGCAAGGAAGGGGGGGATAGACAGTGGAACCAAAGGCACCCCGAAGGAAAAGCTTTTGTGGAGTGTCTAATTAGTCTGTGGAGCTCACTGACACACAGCATTGCTGGGAAGTTTCCAAAACCTGTTTGGCCAAAGCAGTTGTGACAGGAAAGATTAGCAAACAGTTAGAAGCAGGTGAGTTGCTGGAGCCTGGTGCCCTGCTGGGACGTCTCTTGGAGCTGCCTTCTCCAGAGCCCGTGCTGAGACAGCAGCGCTGTCCACAGCTGAGCATTCATGGGCATTCTGGCCCAGGGGGATTCCTGGGAAGATGGCAGGAGCTGAGCTGGCACTGCAGCTTTACTCCATGGAGTTTCTAATACAGTTTCTCCCCAGCTGCCTGGTTTTTTTCCTGGAACTTGTTGGAAAAAAAAGTTCTGAAGATCTCTGTCTTTCTGGCAAGATCAGCTGAAGTGGGCTCGAAGCTTCTGGAGTGGAGCGCAGAGATGCAGAGATTTTTCAATATTGGTTCTCTGAAATGAGGCTAAAGCACCAAATAGCCCCACCTCAGGGAAAGCTATGACCTCCTGGGCTGGTAAATACACAAATTTTACTTAGTGCTTATGAGGATAGTTGCTAGATTATTCCATCACTGCCAGCAACCAACTGTTTTGAACTTTGCTTCAAATTAGATATTTTGAAAGAGTGTGGCAGACATGATAATAAGGGAGATGGCTGTAGTGCCCTGATCCCGTATGACAATTGCTGTTACTCATTATTCCTTGAAATTCCTTGTAGATCAATATTTTTGTAATTCAAAATCAAATATTCCCTGTATATCAAAAGGAGGGAGAAGACATGAGACAGGCTATAAAACCAGTGCCCCATCTCTCCCACAGAAAAGCCTTCCATAAAATAAAAATCCCCAAATACAGTTTTTAGCCCTCAACTTCTTTTATTTACTTTCCAAGTGCAAGGTTCTTCCCATCTCTTCATTTCTGCAGTTTCAATAGTACATTTGTCTGTTAATTCCAGTTCTCGTGCTTTGTGATATGCTGGTAGGAGTGAGAAATAATTTGCTTTAAAAAGAAAAGCAATGTAAATGTGTCATCTCTAGCTTGTCTCAGAGTTGATCTGTAGCATGGAAACCCTGAGAACTTGAGAATTGCTTTGGGTTTTGGTGCTTCCCATGTCAAATCTGATTCTTTCTCATTCTCTCCTCAACTCAGCTGTTCCCACAACCTTTTTTCCCCCCCTCCAGTGAAGCGCAGGCTTTGCCCATCGGTTCCACAGCCTCTTCTGGTTGTTGCTGCTGAGGTTCTGGTTACAGAGGGGCCTGGGAAAGCTCTGGGGCCATGCAATGTTTCTTTAGCACTGTTATTTTAAGGGTCATCCCAACACCTGAAGTTACCTTTTGACTTACTGATGGACTAGCTCTCCATGAATGTGAGTCAAGTCCCTGTAATCAGTGGCCAAGGCTGTCCCTGGTATTATTTTTTGTGGGTGATGGCAGCAGTTGCTCAATAACTGTGGCAGTGCCTCTTCCTGAGCTTGCTGTTCAGCATCCTTTCTTCATGCACTTTCTTCCTTGTATTTCACAGTTGCTTCCAACAAAAAACTTTCTCTGTTATCTTTCTTGCCAAAATGAATTCTGTCCTGTTGCCATTTCCATGTGTGGAGCCAGGAAGGAAGGACAGACTTTTCAACTCCTGCACTGTCTTGGAAGGAGAGGAGACCAGGCTAATGGTCATTTAATGAGCTCTTCCCAGCAGATGCTAATGTGCCCAGGAATAACATGGCACAAACACAGCTTTAATGAATGAAGAATGTGGAACAGGCTTTATTATAATTTTCAATTTGCCTTTGAGTGGAGCAAGCTGCATGAATACCCAAAGACATTTCTCTCTATTTGTCAACAGATGAATGCCCTCTGAATTGTTAAGGGCAACATTTTGTGAACACAGAGATGTTAGCCCCAGGCGTCTTGGCTAAATTGCAGTTTGGGTAATTCTGTTTCACCTGCCTGAATTCCCCCTGTAGCTTCTGTTGGATGCAGAGCTCTTGCCTGCTTCTGCCCTGCACTGCTGTGCAGTCATACCATCCGCTATTAAACAGCTGCTGCCCATAAGTAGCTGAAACATTTTGGGATCCTCTGGGATGAATAGCTCTGTATAAATATAAAATGATACCATTATAATGTTTGAAGTAAGATTTAATATAAACAAACGATTGTTTCAGTAGACGGTGCTCAGCTGAGTTACAGCAGCTCAGGGGCTCTGGGGAAGCGGTGGAGTAGCAGCCGTCCTCCCCACGTAGCACTCTGTGTAGGAGGTTTTTCAAGGAAGGGAGTAAGGAGATAAAGCTTTTTCCCCCCTTCCAGCTGATGAAGGGAATTATGCCTCCGAGGCACTGGAAGTGAGTGAGCCAGCTGCTGCTTCTGAAAGCAGAACCCATAGACTGGGGCAGTCTCAGGCTTGTACAAACCCATCTCTTTCCTGTCACCAGGAGGAGAGTTGGTAAAGGGACATATTTTCTGTACCCCTGGAGAGGTTCATTACCACCTTCTCAGTTTACAAGAGGATAGAAAGGTGTGGCCATGAGAGAGCATAGCTAGTTAACAGTCTCTATCTATACCACGTTCTGTAGTGCAATTTTCAGGGTGTGCTGTAACTGCTGAGCAGGAACCCTTTCCATGGGTGCTCTCATAGGTCAGCTCTGTGGCTGCTATTGAGTTATCACAGAGCGCTGTAGCAGTAATGACCTGGTGGTTCAGCTTCCAGACACCAGCTTCTCTTATTTCTTGAAATATGTCTTCCCACAAAAGTTCAAAATGTCACTCACTTTACACTAATGAGAGGAAATTGTGTTGTAATCTCTGGACAGGGATTTGCTTAATACGTACAGCCAGTCGGGCTGGACAGCTCCCAAGCTTTGCAAACTAAACATACTTTTCAATAAATATCCATTTTACTCACAGCATACTTGGTTTAATACAGTAGGTGCCATTAAAATGTGCCATTTACTGACAGAATCATTAATATTTTTAATGGTATTTTTGATAATTCCAGAGTCCAAGCGTTAGTAAGCATGCAAATTCCATCAATAATGGCAAAGTTATTAAGGCACTGAGCTGTGCATCAAATAAGTAGGTCATTTCTAGGTACTACAGGGGAAAGAGAAAGTGCTAATATTCAGCCAGGGCAGTGGAGATGGAGGAAGCTGTTCTGCAGTGGCACAGCCACATATGCCCTCTGCCCCAGGGATGTGAACTGCTGGAGTCAAACCTCCTGCACCTTCTGTCTGTAGAACAGATGCACCGTGATCCTGGAGTTCCTGGCTGTATCTGGGACTGTGGACTCATTACCCAGAGGATTGGAGAGGATCCCTTGCAAGAATGTTGCCTGTGCTGCTTCACTAAAATATTTTTATTGAATAAATGCAGTATTTAAAAGATTACCCTCTGTGTTTCCGATGGAAACCTCTACTTCAAACAGCTCCTTTTTTGTTGCTTACAGGAGCTCCAGGAGAATCGCTAGATTTACCATCTCATTATCGCCTTGGTGGGGATGCTTCTTTTCTATTAGTGTTTTCATGTTGCCTGACTAAAAAATAAGAAATAAGTATAAAGAGACCTCTGAACAAAAGAAACCATGAGATGGATCTTCAGCTCAAGTCTAGTATTTAACTGTGATGGTAATCAGTGGAGCTGTGTTGACTGACATCAGCAATGAATCTGGGCAGGACTCTGGGTGGCTGCTGGGGCTTATCATCTACTCTCTGAAAAGCTTCTGCTTCTGAATGTCTCTGATTTTTAGCATCAAGTGCTCTGCAAGGTGCACACTGCTTCCTGATGTGTCATCTTCTGAATCACTGAGAAACCTGTCTAATAATACTGAGTTATTGTCCAACAGAAGTAATTTCAGAGCAAAACATTGCAGGTTTTAATGGCATAAAACCCACCTTTCTTATGAAGCTCCTGTCACACAGTCCATGTCCCATTTATCAGAGGGGAGGGGTTAAATTCCTTAGTGTTGGTCTCCAAATGAGGTGACAAAACCAGAACCCTGTTCTTCCCCTGCTGTTCTCTGTGCAGTCAGTGCAGGCAGAGATTCTCCTTCTGAGGGTGACTCACCAGCTTCCAGGTGAGCCTGTCTTTGCCCATTACACAGGAGCACAGACATGTCTACAGCAGATGAAATGCTCCCAGAGGGTGTTACAGCATTTCCATCAGTGGCTTCTTGCTTTGTCTCTATCACCAGCATGACTTCTGCTGGTGCTGATGCTTTTAAGAATCCTGAATGCTTTATGTACTGGGGTTTCATTGTGATTTGTCACTGGGAGGTCACAGTCTTTTTCAATTAATTATTTTCTACTGATAATTACTACTATTATTTTATGCTTACTGTTTTATGATGCCACATAGGGATAGGGTCCTACTGTGCTAAGCACAATGCAAACCATAATAAGGAAATGGTGCCTACATGAAAAGTTTACCAGTGTAGGATGAGCTATGATCCATCACTGGATAGGCACAAGGACGAGTGGTGATAATTAAATATGATGGGCAGGATGCCGTCTCCAACGCCCAATTCTGAAACTGGAGCAAGTGTTTACACCCACAATTATCATGACTGGGCAGCTGCAAGCCCTGAAACAGTATTTACCATTTCAACCAAAATGGGACTGTAGTTGTCCATTTAATGTCTCAAGGAAGTAAAATGCTTTGAGGTGAAAAATGAAAGAGAAAGGTTGTTTAGGGTTCAAGTAACAATTGGTTGATTTTCTTTTGACCAATCAATAGTTAAGTAAGAGAGTGTGTATCAGATTTGTCTGCAGAGAAGGGCTCGAAGTCATCTTCTACATGGTATATTGTTCATACAGAAAAATGGAACTTGGTAAATGTAGTGAATTTGCACATGCAAAGGTGAGATTGGTGAGGTATCAAAAACATAATGAAAACTAAAGTGTGTTTATTAGCATGTTTGTCAGAGATTTCCATAAAATGTAATTCTGGCTGCAGTTCACCACCTTACCCAAGCAACACATTTAATTTCTGCATCAGGAAGTGCAGTTTATTTATAAACCAGGAACAGGTTGGTAGGGCGTTCCTTAATCTTGCTTTGGAAATGGTGATGGTAAATTTACCAAGTGTCTTGAATTGAATCAACATTTTATAGGAGTTACAACTGTCATTTTTATAGTGAATAAAGAACTAGGAAAATAAGGGGGAAAGTACCAGGTAATTAGTTGCTGAAATCACCAGCAATGTTTTGCAGACTGAAGGCAGCGCAGTGATTTACGAAAGCGTGGGGCTGTAAATATTTTGATGTATATATGTTGTATATATATATGTCTATATATCTGTAGATTTGTTCCTCTTCAAGTAATATCACCTTCTCCTCCTCGTTCCATCTCTTCAAAGCATCGTAAATGCATCCAAGATCCATATCCACACCGGCTTAGTCCCATCACTTACTGGGGATGGGGCTGTGGTTCTCCGCTCTTGCAGCCCCTCACCATTCCCCCAGCTTTATTCTCCTCCCGTTCCATGGAGCTCATGTCTCTGCCCTCTGATGCACCCCATGCTGCAGGAGGTGCCAGGCATGTGACAGTCACCAGGGCTTTCATCTTTGGTGTGATGTGAATGAAATGGAGGGAGAAATGGGGAAGCTTTTCAAACAGAGAGAGCAGCCGCTGACTCATTGTCTTCTCCGCCCGTGAGCCGGGCCTTCCTGAGAATTCCTGTGGACTTCAGGAGATCCAGCACTGCCTTTTATCTGGCTGTTTGATTACAGTTCCTGAGGCAAGCCTTTTAACTCCCCTTTTCCTGCAAACAGAACTTTTCTTGGCCTTTCCCTGCAGTGTTTCTTTGAGCAGTGTCTTTGCATTGCCTGCTATCAGAGCAGGCCACTTTAAAGAGCCGGTAAACCTCATCCTCAGGTTAAAAGGGAATTTCGGATCATTTTACTGGCACCAAAATTTGGCAGAGTTTCACGGGCCAGGGCAACAAAAGGAATCGATTTGTGTAGTGAATAGGTCGTCTGCCCATCTCCCCCTGTTGGGCAATGAAGCCTTTGTAGACAGAGCAGTTCTGGGGAGCTGCAGCCTGACATCCCCCTGCCCAGGTTAGGGCACACAAAAGAGGTGCACTGAGACACAAAAAACACTGTGCTGAGCTCGGCAGGTTGTGTCCGGGGCCCAAGGTCCTCGCAGCTTTTTGCTCTAATACCACCTTGAAACAAAGATCTGCATTTTGGCCTCCTCACGGGGCTGTCAGCGGATCATCAGCTTGCCACTAACAGGGCTGCTGTTCCTCTGGAGGGGTTCAGCCTGCCTTCACCTCCTGGCTGGAGTAATTCCTCACACAGTTTCTCTCCCAAACCTTACTTTCTCTGAGTTGTCCCCCTTTTCTCTGAACTGTGGTGTTTCATCACGTGTGGCATGGGGGTGAGCGGTTTAGGGGAGGAAAGTGTTGGTGGATATTGTGTAGAGCTGCTGAAAGATGCTTAAGTGGATGTTTGCCTTCTGGCTGCCATGGGTTTTGTATTTTACCTCCAGAGAAAAAAGAAATGTTCATAAATTGATGTTGGGAAATTGTGTGAAACAGGAAACGTCGGCAGGAACCTACGAGGTGGTGGATAGAAAACATCCCTATAAGATTCTGGGAGACAAAAATAGCCTGTTTTCTGTGATTCTGTCTTTGATGAGAATTAGAGCACTGGAAACATGCCTTCCCATTTGTCATAGCTAAACAGCTCTCTCTGATGGTTAAATGCAAGAAGCAGGTATGCCATGTACAATAATAGTCTGCATAATTAATTATGATACCTATGGCTATGAGCATAATTTCAAGAGGAATACAAGCAAGTAGCATGTAACAGTTTGAGAAAGGAATCAAGATAAATGTTTTATCCCATGGTTTGAATTGAGGAGGGGTTGGGCGTTGCTCTGGAGCATCAAGTGTGTGGCAGCAGGAGATCCAGCCTTGCCCTTGGTGTACCTGGAGGGTGAAGGGAGACACAGGTCAGGGCTGTTCGCCTGTCTTACCTGGTTTATTAATTTGTCAGCTCAAAGAACCACTGTAGTATGGCACTTGTCCAAGTTACAGCCTAATATGTGGAATTACTTTGAAACCAGTGGGAATATTGCAGTTAGTTTAAGTAGGAGAAGCAATTTTCCTGTTGTAGGATTAAATATAGCAGCAGAGCAGTATTTTCATGTTATTTTATTTATTGACGACCTTTTAAAAAGCCCACTTTAAACTTTAATGCTATTAGGTCATCAAGTAGTTAATGGTTTGAAGAATTTTAAAAACTGTTCAGAGGTTTTTAGGCCAAGTATTGCAGTATATCAGTTAACACGTTGCCTTGCTTTAAAAATGTAGCGTTTCCAATGCGTGTTTGACATGCTTGGGGCTACTCCAAGTCTTGAAGCTCAGAAGGAACCAACTGCAATATTAGGCTTTAATAATTTATTATGAGAGTCAAGCTGTTTACGAGGTATGTAGGAAAAATGGATTATATTTTGTCACAGTGCAGGTTTTCACTCAAGGTTAGATACCTGACTTTAATGGGACAGGTTTAGCTCCTCCCCAACAGCAGGAATATAATGTGACTGTCAAAAATTAGAGAATAGATTGTCTGTGTTGAATAAATTGTATTGAAAGATGTTCCTGGGAGACCAATCAGAGTTTTCAGTTGTGATGCAGCAAAATGCTGCTCTGTGGCCTGTTCTGCTTGTCCCCAGTCCTGGCAATGTGCATGAATTAGGCCGCGAGGACGTGATTTGTCCAGCGTTACTGCAGGCAGAGCTGTACCCACCCAGTGTGGGCTGGATCCCAGAAATGTCAATTCAGTTTATCAAACACATGTTTTTAAGTCATTTCTTTATGTTTTCTTCAGGCTGCCCTAGAACCTTGCATTCATTTCTCCCCAAGCAAGTGAATCCTTTTAATATTTATCTATATATACTGATTATGCATAGTTCTCTTTTTACCTTACTGTTTCAGATAATTTGGGTTTTCTGTCATAGCTTCTTAGATAATTATGTAGTTGCATGTTACTGTCTTCATAAACTAGAAGAATGATGGTTTGATTGTTTTTTCTCCCTTATAACTGGTGACCATTCAAAACAGAACAGCTGTAGTGACTGAGAACTGTTATTATACCGGGGTGAATTACAGCAAAAGGACTGTAAAATGCAGTAGAGTTTCAGACTTTGATTACAAAGACTCGTCTCAGATCTCCTGAGATTATAAAGGTGTTAAATTACTTCCTTTCTGTGCTTTTCTAATATTTCGGATTTCATAGTAGCATCACTGTCAGGATCTATTTGACATTCTATAACACTGTCTCAAACAACAGCCTGTCTCTTCTCCTGACAGGGAGCATGCTTTGAATGAAAGTTCATTAGTCTATTGAAACATCTCCGTTAATTGCCAAGCTAGTACCCAGAATTGTCAAGTTCATATTTCCATCTGTGCCACAAGCATAGCAATAAAGAATTTTTTTGGACAGGTTAATTTGCCTAAAATACCGTGTAGTCAATCAGAGGAACAAAGTTGTTGATGGGAGCATCTGTCAAACTGGAGCTTTCATCAGAGCTGTCCCTCTCTGCTAGACGAACATCTCTGGCTTCCACGAGCTGGCAGAAATACAGCAAACAATAACAGCAGCTGCACTAGAATAATGTTATTCCGCTGCTAAACACCAAACAGCTGGGTGTTGCATTGGTAAGAATGCTTTATGGTTTAGCTTCTTATGAAAATAAAATCCAGTCATTCAAGTATAGCATTGTTTTAATATTTAATTTAGATTGTTTATATTATTTGCATTTTGTTAATTTTACATTTCATATAATTTGCTTCAAAACAGTACTTTCTTGGAAATTGTGTATGTGCATGTGCGTGCATAAAGATTCCTAATATGTGGTGGTTTGCTTTAAAAAACAAAACAAAAGCAAATTAAATGTCTGCATTAAAGCAAATTAAATGTATGAACTGAAATTATTTAAATGAGTTGGGCACTTGCACTGAGATTTCCAAGGCATGCACTACATGGCCCACAGAGTGCCATTAATTTTCTGACAATCAGAAAGATCATTTAACAATTAGGTTCTGATCTTCTACTGATTTCTCTCATCGTTGGTAGTGCACACTGTGACTACCTCCAGTATTTGCTACATGAAACACATCAACGTTAATGGAGAGAAAAAATACAATAACTCATTTTCCCACAAATAACATTTTCATGCTCTACGAGATGAGCTCGAAATGCAAGTAATTCCAGCTAAATCAGTGGATTTAGCCTGGATTTACTGTAGTGTGAAAGAGGGTAAAATCTGACCAGTAGCATCCAGAGCTGCAGAGCATAAAGGGCTGTGATGTGATGAACATTACAGTATCCAAAAATAAGGTTTCACCTGCACCTTTTCCCTCCTTCTGGGAAGAACAAAGGTTCCTTGAAATGTTTCCTTGAAAGTGTCTTTTTTTGTTGTTGATGACTATAAATCCACAGGGACCTGTGCAAGCTGCTGAAGTGCTGAATAGAAGGTAGTTTTGTATGAGTGCTTCTTGATGGCCATGACTACATTCTGTCCCAAAATTTGAGGCTCACCCCAAGACAGGAGCAGAAAAAGAAAGAAAAAAGTAAATCACAATTGTCTGCATTTGTAGTTTTTAATCTCTGTGATACAGTGTGAGGCTTGACCTTGAAAATTAACAGTACTTAATCATCTTAGAGATAATGCAGGCTGTTCATGTGCAGAGCACTTTTAATACCCTCTTCTAAAAGGTGGTGGAAGTGTACCCAGCACTAATACTATTTTGGTCCTTCCTTGGAAAAGCATCATTCCTCTTGAATAGATTTACTTTTCCGTCATGGCTGGGTTCCCTGGCAACTTCTTCAGTGAAGTCAAACATATGTGTGTTAGAGAGAGAGTCTGCTGAAGGGGGGAGTGTTACAAAGCTCTTCCGTGGGATACGGAGTCCCTTGTCACTGCCTCATCCTGATGTTCGACAGTGGGTGGAAGGGAAGAGAGGACAAGGTGGGTAAAGATAAATTTGTGGAACATTTGACTCCATCCCCCATCCATGCTGTCCTGCTTCTCTCCAGGCCTCTTAGATGAGAAGGGAGAGCAGTTGGCAGGGGAAAGACTTGGGAATAAGAAAATCCATCAATTCTGGAAGAACATAAGCCTGTCAGCTACTCTGTATTCTGTCAGGGTGCAGGGGAGTACTTAGCTTGTCTTATTAATGTCATATCAACACATCTGATTAATAATGATAGAACCACTCGATACCATTGAAAGAGAATATAAGCCCAGCAATGATAAGAGGTCAGGGCCCAGAGAAATTCTTTTCTGAATGCAGACATGCATACAAATGTATAGATAGCTTCCTCTATCTATCTCCTTTTTTTTTTTTTTTTTTTGAGAGTTTGTGTTCTTGGCAAAGTCAAGAGAGGTTTGCAGAAAACCTCGACTATTTTAATTATCCTGAAATTCTGACTTTTGCCCTTTGAATTGACCTGAATATCTCCAAATCCACAGATTTTTTCAGGCAGGTAGTCAATGCAGTGTAGTTCTAGAAGTTTACCCTTGTTTGCCCCAATTACTGTATCTTGTCATTAGAATCAATCTTGTCCTGAAAACCATTTCCTTATTGAAAATCTTGCCAATAAGCCCATGGTTTCATTTACTAGCAGATGGTGGGGTTTTTTGGTTTTTCTTTTCAAATTCACAGCTTAAATGTAGAGCTTTGTAGATTTATTGGGTTTCTACAAAGCTTTGCAGGTGTGCCTGCAGTGCCAGGTGGGAGCAGGGAGGCTGGAATTCTGGATGTTAGGTATCAGGGCTGAAAAGTCAGTCATGTTGTAGTCAAAATGTTGCCAGAGAAGACCTCATCCCAACAGCATTGTCTCCTTATTCTAGCACCCATCTTCATGAATCCACTGAGTTGGAAGTGGTCACTTTCAATTTACTGTGTGGAAGTGTGTGGGTCCAGGTCATGCCAAATTTTTTTTCTTTCGATTATTTGAAAGTTTTGTTTTAAATGAAAGATGATTTAGAGGCAGTTATGAAATTTTCTGTGTGGCTTGTATAAATTGAGTTCGGTTATGATTATTCATTTTATTTAAAAGTAGAGTAGTTGACCAGCTGTTAATGGCCGTCTTCTGAAGGGAGGTCTTGATCCTGTGTTAACTTTATGTTCCTAGAGGACAATTTGTCATGAAAGCAACATAATGTGTTGCTAATGATTACTTCATCGAGTCCATGGGCTCCCTGGGAACCATTAAGCTGGAAGACCATCTGCTGCTATCAGTCCATGCACGGCATTCCTGTGCTCTGACCTGCGGGTGATGTGCAGGACGTTTGGCCAGCACATGCAGAGCGAGTGTTGAAAGCTGGAGGTGCTTGCCTGAATAAACTCTCAGCCACAATAACTGAAATAATGCTGAAGATCATCAAATCAGACCAGTTCTGAATTCACAAGGAATCCAGAAACAGCCACTTACGGAGACTTAGTGGGATTGTTAAGGGTATCAAATCAGAGCCAGGAGGTAGAGAAAGCTAAAGAGAAGACAATTTCCCAGACAACAGGAGTATCAGGAGATGCGTAGAAATTGGAGGAGTCCCCTCTTTGAAGCAGCCATGCTGCCTTAATTAGCTCCTTTTAGCAGATGAACTGCAGTGTGGAGCCTGGACTTGCACAGCCCTGGGTGGTCACAGGACAGGCAAGAGGTTAATGCAGGCTGAGTTCCCGGGGGACTGGGAGGGCACCGAGTGACTTGTGCAGATCACAGGCGTAGGATTTTACCCTGTGACTCTGTTGCTCCTGGAACTTCTGTGCAGTTAAAACACTCTTTCCAGACAGGCAGCTCATCATGATTTCAAAGCAGTGAGATAGGGAACATGTTCCTGCTTTTGACCCTTTGTTCCATCTCTTAAGTGCCTTTGCTGTAAAGACAGTTGCACCCTACAGCTTATTTTCTGCCTTCAGTCATGGCCATTAATTCCGGCTGTTTCTTTGGTGGGTGGAGTTTCTTTGTGTCTCTATTTTCACCTTTTAGTGGCACAGAAGCCTTGAACTGTGATTGTTCCAAGTTCAGAGATCTCACAAACACATGCCATGACAGAACACTTGCCTGCCGAGGTTCTGCATATCAGTTGATTTAATAAAACACATCACTTCTTCCTATAAATTGTAATAACCTAACCTAGAAACCATCAGTGCTGTGACAACAACTGCTCTGCTGAATTCTTATGTTACATCTTATGTTTGCACTAACATTTTAGGTGTGCATGTTTTTGCTTCCCTTATTTCCCTCTGTGAGCTGGTGCACTTTGTGGGACTATAGATCACGTCATATAAGAATGACAGTTTTATTTGCTTTTATTGTCCACCGTGGAAGCACTGCAGGCTTGATTCTAAATTAATCTTTATTGTGTTTTTAAATTTCTTCTTATTCCTTGACATAACCTGCTATCTCTCAGCTTTGCTGGCTACAATCAATTTATTATTCATAAATTCTCTGTTTTGACAGCAGTAGTCTGGATTCAATTATGCCAAAAGGCCCAGTCATACCAGGCTGGGGTGTTGAAAATGAATTGTTCAATGACGCGATCTGTCTTAGTGAACATTAAGTGATGCTTTGATAATTATATAGACATACATATGCAGGGGGAAAAAAAAAAAAACCAAACCACAGCTTTGGGAACATTTTTTGTTACCCCCTGTGGAAAGCAGGAGAGAACAGTGGAGGAAGATTAGTTGACAGATTATTAGCTGAGGCATCTTGTAAAGCCAGCCAGGGCCCACTGCTCCAGCTTCGCTGCCTGCGCCGCTGGAGGCTGGACCGCAGTGGAAGACTAAAGACTGCAGCAACACATGGAGCTGCAGACAAAATTAACACCATCATTTAGTTTTATTTGTTAGAGTTTTAAGTGAGCTGGAAGATAAAAATGTTTAAAATAACCCCTCAGAGAGAGACTGTGCTGGAGAATCCCAGAATCTTCATATTTCCAAATGACAGAACTGTACCTCTGCTAGTATTTTTGTGGAGAAAGAGAAGGGAAGAGCAGTGCAGGTTATTGTTCAGGCTGACAGGTGAGAGGATTGACTGTAGGAGTTTTGAAGGCTGCACGGGGTGTCTGTCAGAAGACAGCAAGTTTTGCTGACAGCATCAGATTTACACACTTGCCTGGGCACACACACACATCCTGTACACCCAGACAGTGACTAAATGCTGTTCCCTTCCCCAGGCTACATTTCCCTTCCAGGGTGAAAACACCTTCTTGCTGAAATAAGACCCTGCAGGCACTGTGGGTTTAGATATATATATATATATATATATATATATAAAAAGCAGCTTTTTTTGCCCTCAGGTCTTTGTTGTGTCTTTTGTGATAATTAATTTTTGTTGTTAGACCTTTCCCTGATTGGAGTTGCCTGTAGGATTAAAACAGGTACAGAGGGAGGACAGAAGCCTCCATGCTCATTTGTCATGTGGTCAGGCTCTTTTCTAGAGCCGAAGTGGAGCAATTTGGCGCGTGCTGTCTTTTTTCCATGTGAAAATATGCAGGTGTCGATGCAGAAATCTGCTCCAGGGTGCTCATGAGGGATGGAAGGATCCTCGGGAGAAGCTGAGTCCCTGTTCCCAGCAGTGCAGTGAAGTTGGGGGAGTTGTAGAAAAGAACCTTTGTACCAGTGTGGGGATCCGCTGTGGGAGAAGCTCGCTGGGAAATGCAGTTGTTTCGGAATGTCTAAAAATGGGCCAGAAATTGGAACTCCTGGGAGCTGAATTCTTGTGAAGGTCAAGTCCTGAGTCTTTCAGGTTGCAGTTTCATCTAACACCTTGAGGAGGAAAACTGGCTTTTCATTACTGAGTCAGCTGATTCACCTCGCCAGCTTCCAGCACACGGCTCAGAAACTGATAATTATGCTCAGCTCTTGGAACAGTATTTTTCATGAGTAGGTTCTGAGGCAATGAGGCATTTCAGGAAGTCAATATTATTGCAGTCAATTTACACTTGGAGAAACTGAGGCAGAAAGATGTGTGCAAGGTCAGTCAGTGAGTCATACCATGCCACTGGCAGAGCTGGGGATGCAGCTCGGCCCTGCATTGTGAGCTCTTTTAGCTGTTCATGCCTTGTAATTTTGAGAGAGATTCTGTTTAAAAACATTTTGTAGTGAATACCAGCAAAACCCAAACAAGAGAGTTCAATAACAACTCTCCTCTTCTGTACTCTCTCTCACAGGCATTTCATTTCTATTTCCCCATTTTGTTTTTCTTTAGCAGTGATAAAGGAAAATATTTGAAAAATGAGGAAAATGTCAAGGAGAAAATAAGATAACCCCCGGCTTGAGAAAGAGAATTTCAATGTAGGAATTGGAGAAAAAAATTACTGATGCTGAAGCTAATAAATGTGTAACTATTGGCAGGGTAGGAATCCAAAGGGGGGTTGTTTCTTTTTAATGCCTCTTCTCAGGACAGTGGCTAAACAATTTAATTCAGAGTAGGCCATGGCAGTGCATCTGCAGCCTTGTCCATGATCAGTGCATTCCACAACCTTCGGAGCCCCCTGTAGCACTTCCTGGCATAGGGATAATGTCAGATTTCACACCACCATAACACTTATTTCTGGATTGCTGTGGACATGCACAAGCACAATCAAGTTCACTTCATCTTTAGTTACTCTGATTTTTTTTTTTATTTTTTCCTTAATGGAAGGGATCATTTTTGCTTTTTCTACCTGTTCAGCTCTTGAAGCTGCATCTCCCCCACTGTGTATTATCAGCCCCTCTGTGATTTCCCTCTGGCACCTCTATGGATGGTATTGTAGCTGCTTCCAACATCACTGGAGCATCTTTCCCTAGAATACAGATTTCTCACATGATCGTATAATTTATGAGTAGCTCTGTAGTTTGGCTTTTATGACTGACTTGGATCAGTTAAGGTATTTTTTCTGATACCTTCTGTTACCTGGCAAGCTACAGCTTGCCAGATTATTAAATGACTGATCAGTTGTTTTTATCAGTAATGTGTTCTACCCATTAAAATATTATTCAGGGGAACAAAATCAAACCCACTCTTGAATTAATATCAATTGCCAGCTCTTCTTAGAATCACATCATAAAATTCTGCTGTAACTCTCTTACCTAGCAGCAGAACGCAGATGTTTTCTATGCAATTGTTTCTTAGAATGGAAAAGGAAATGGAGGAAAGTGATGAAAGAGAAAAGCAGAAACAAATCACCCTGCTGTATATTTCCTATATTAATACCTTTCTGCGAGAAAGCAGTGGGTGTTTAAAAACCCATAGTTTCTTCTTGCTGCTGATTAATGTTAGTCCCTAATACAGCAGGAATTACATTAATTGCCACTCTTCTTACTTTCTTTTGCCATTGTTTTGGTAGCTTGACTCCAGTATAAATAGAATGTTTCAGCATTTTGTTTTCAGTTACCTGGTCTAATGGATATTTCAAATTCTCTGGGCATAGTTTGGCATCTCTCTGCATCCCTTCCTTTTAAACTGATTATCCTCTGCTTCAAACGATGAGTTCTCCAACTAATAAAATGGTTCCTGGAGAAGCTAAAATAGAATGTGAGCGGAATGGAAAACTTTGCCAAAGTAGTAGAAATTGTCTTCTTGCTTGAGTCACAGGATTAGTGGTGAAACTTGAGAAAAGGAAAGGCCAGATATTCTTTGGGGGCTGTAGGAGGCAAAATGGTACTCAGAGGACTAGAAAGACTGGAGTTCACAGTGAACCAAACTGGGCTGAAATATGGTCAATAATCTTGCCAAGACAACGAGATGGGAGCATTAGATCTTGTTTTGCCAGAAAATGGTCTGGAAACATATGGCAGACTAGTTTTACTCTTTTTCCTGGGTTTTCTTGCCATTTTTCCTTTTTTTTTTTTCTTTATCTCTCCATCAGAATCAAGTCTTCCACCGAAAAGGAGGAAAATCTAAGGAGTATCCTCCCTCTGATTTTGCTTAACAATAATTAAAGGCAGGAGTTTAGTAATTATTTCTTAAAATAGTAGACATACATGCTTTTGAACTCATGGGAGAGCACAGCCTAAGCTGAGTTCCAGGTAGCCCTGACCAGACTCTTACTCCTGCTGGGTGGTTAAAAGCAACTGGTGGGTTGATGTTTCTGCTGTGACAACTCCGTGAAATGACACACGTGTGTGTTTAGCAGCAGGAATGTGAAAAGTAGGACTTGGGTAATTAGTTATCTACTTTATTAATCCTCAGACACCTTAGTTCAACAGAACCCATTGCAATGGGAAGGTAATCATAGGTGGAGAGAAGGTGTTTCTCCAGGAGGAAGTTGGGTCTGGGTAAGAGCATCCAGACAAGGAGAATAGTATGGATTCAGGGAACAGAGCTTTGGGTGCCCAATCCTGACTTTTGGGCACCATGGCTCACTGGATACCTCTGCAGTCACTGATGGCTTTTCTTTTCTGAATGACTTTTGTAGTTCGGCATTCCAGACAGAGAACATGTGATCATCCTTTCATTGAAACGCTACACTCCTCCTGCCACTGGGAAGAAAACAGCAACACAGAGCTCAGTTCTGTAAGGGCTGAATATTCCTGCAGGTCTTCACATTGCCACTAGATTTGTCTTTAGGTTCCCAGTGGGAGAACCACTTCTGCAAGCTCAACTTTTCCCTCTCCCGTTCTTCAGCTAACTGAAATTCTGCTTTCCCTGCTGCAGCTGCCACTTCCTTTTGTATGTTCAGTTGTAATCCAAATTTCACGCTGTCTTTGGTCACCCACTTTACTACCTACCAAAGCAGTTTCTCAGCCTTTATGATAAGGAAATCATCATCAGTGTAAAGTTGATTGCAACATCTGCACTTCCCCCTGCTTCCCCCTCCCCGTCAGTGACACCATCAAGTCTGGCTCCATAGATAATGGGGGGGAAAAAAAAAGAAAAGAAAAAAAAAAAGTAAAAAGAAGAAACCAGCAAGAGTGAATATTACTGTCCAAAAAAGTAATATACATGCAGCACACTCCCAGGGAAAAAATACTTGGGTCTGTGAGATTTGGACACAGTTTGTGGAGTTCATCAAAAGCCATGAGCTAAATATGCTAGATCAACAATGATTTATTATCTGTCTACCTGACCCCTAGCTGATGTAATCAATATGTTTATGATCCAGACTGTAAAGTGTCTAAATTATATAGTGTGCATCCTGTGACATCCTACTCTAGCAGCAGCAAAGGCAATTACTCAACAGGCTATTGATAATAACCACTGGCTACATCAGCTCGCATGGCAATTTACCATCTTATGTCTCACTGAATTAATTGATTCCCTTTATTGGCTATGGAGATAATTTCCTGTGTTTCGCTATTTTTTATTCTCTCTCCTAGTGAATACTTTGTGCCTTACCACTGTACTATGCTAAAAGAAAAAGAACGCGGTCATTGAAGTGTTTGAGTCTTGAAGGTCAAGGAATGGAATATTATTTCATAATACATGACAAATAATAAATAATAATCCTAATTGAGTTTCACACATGAAGCAGCTGATGAGATGTCTGAGCCAACCCAAGTGTGCTCTGTTTTGCAGCCTACCTGTGCTGCAAGTTGAGAACCTGCAAAGTGCCTGGGTGGCAGAGGGATGCTGTGCCTCCTGTGGGATGGAGCAGTGCCATCCTATAGCATTTTTCTCCATAAGGTGCTCACTGAGACTTTGCCAGCTGAAGAGGTGGTGGAGCACGTGCATCAGGTTATATCTGCTAATTGCTGTGAACTTGACAGCAGGGCATTGCCAGCTTGCTGTGGGTAAGGAGCAGGTCTTGCCAATTGTTAAATTCTAACTCTCCCTCGTTCCCTTCATCCCCACGCCTCCACCCCCAAAGTCCCTGTAATGCCACCCTGCCAGCCTTTTTTAATAGATTTCATTTGAGAAAATAACTTTTTCAAAACACATCTTTTAAATTGTGTTCAAAACCACCCAAACCTGGTTTGTGGAGCTTTTCATCTTCAAAGCAATTTGTAGCACTAGCTGATAAATATTATGTTACAGTTAATATATCAAAGCATAATGTGGTCTGAAACAGAATTGGTAGGTCATCCATCTGTGTCACATGAAAGGAACTGTTTTCCTGGTTTGGTCTGCTAGTTACCTCTTTACCAGACTAAAGGAAATAACTTTGTAGTGGATCTTCAAAGAGATGTTAGACTGATTTCTCCTTTTCTTCTCTTCATAAGGATTTGGAATAGTTTTAAAGCATCAAAATCCCGATGTGTTTGGAAAAGGTTTCACATGCTGACCATAATCTTCGTGCTGTTTCAGCTGTTGGGTCAGCTGTCTCACCACAGCCAATGTCAGTCTTTTGATTAACAAGTGCCTTTCTGAAAAAAAATGGGTGATATTTTATGGAGTTATCCAGATTAGCTGCAGGTGCTGACTGAAGAAACCCCCATTTTTCAATTTCACATAACTTGAGTTCTGTCCCTTTAGTCATTTGCTGAACACTGGTAAAAGATTATTACTTTCTATGTGAAAATTGGGCAATGGCAAGGTCACAGAGTAAGCAGTTCATCTGAAGGACCAGCATTGCTCTTTTGTGGTTTTGCAGCCCATTAGGTGCGTGGCTCTAACCACTCACATGAGCAAACTCGAAAGGCACCTGGTGATTGCAGCCACCTTTTCAAAGGTAATCTCTAAAAAAATACACACAGCAATTAGCTCCCTAAATTGACTTGCTTCCTGAAACATATTAAATCTCTCTGAATTGTTTCAAGTTGACTTCTTTTTAGTTTATAAACTTAAAGATTTATTGGTGAATTTATGCTCTGTGTCCTCATACTCCGGATTAAGGGTAAAATTAAAGGCATAAAGCCCATAGTGAAATGCGAACAGCTTTTTACAAATGGGGTTAATTTAGTGTTCCCACCCACTCTGTCAGCCTCAAAGGGTTTACTGTGGCCCAAACGCCTATCTCTGTTTACATCTGTAATCTGATATTCTTGAAATGTGATAAGAAAAACACTGGCTTCCATCTTTAATTACCATCCTTAAGAAAGCTTCCAAATTTCAGCTACCATAGGCTTTTGTTGAACTATGCTACTGTTAAGGATCATTTAAAAAAAACTCCTTAATCCATCTTGAAGCCTTTAGTTTGAAGAATAAAAGGAGTATAAACAAGAAGGTGCAGTTATAAGCACAGAGCAGATATGAAAAGTGAGAGCTTGAGAAAAATCCTTGGGGAACAGATGGGGCTTGTGCTATTTCTCTTTCTTCTGAAACCTCAGTTCTCAGCAGATCCTCTCATGGTCTGTTAACTCCAAACATTTGAAGGGCAGATGCTTCCTGGCCTTTCAGAAAACACAAGCACTGCTAGAGAAGGACTTGCCATTATAACAGATACAACCTTATCTCTAACCAAGCATTTTGTGTTTCTTAGCATCGCTTTTTTGCTGTGGTAAGGGAGCAAGGAAAGTGGATTTGATAGCCAGGTATCTCGTCTTGGACTCATTCTTGTTCCTACTGTTGCCTTACACACATTTCTCTTCTATCTGATGAGAAGTGTTGTACTCATTTTTATTTCCTTATTATGCTAAGAATTAAACTCTGAGAACAGCGGCTGGTTGCATTCACTGGGAACTGAATTCTTTAACTATAAAATTATGTTCTACGTATTCATGAAAATGGATCAATTAAAGTCAAGGGGACTACTCACATGAGCAAATGCTAATTAACAAAACTGATGCTCTAATGAAGAGAACATGATAACATTGCAGATAGATCCTGAATATTAAACATACTTTGCTCAGCAGCAGTAGAGGTGTTTACTCTATAGTATATAAGCAGTTTATTAAATTTCTGGTTGGAAATAAATGCTTTGGGTTGGCTTTCTAATTGGTAAATGTTCTGTACTTTTAGACTCGAGTGCTGTCTGGAGAAGTTACGATACACACATCCTAAGTGTGCTCCTAAGTCAGTGCTGATCCATAGCCTGGTGATGCATAGATTGCTGATACCATCTAACTAAATTAGGCAGGTGGCTTTTCTGCAGTAAGGGCTTAAGATATTTCTTGCCCAGCTGGGGAAGGAAAAAAAAGCTCTTCTCTTTCCCTCTGAAAAAATAAAATTAAAAAAAGCTCAAAAAGCCTAATAATATAAAGAAGAGACATCCATTATCACATGTAAGTCAGTGGAAGAGAGTCTTCAGAACAGTCTGGTAGCAGGATTTTCACATTAATTTATTTTCCTATTCATGGAAATTCTACTTTCATCAGCAAGTGAACTTGGTGCTAATTAATTAAATATGAACTATTGATTAATGTATGAAGAACAGTGAAAGCTGTGGCTACAGGACTGGTCTATTTTCAGAGACTTTTCTGTATTCTCACTAATATCATCTTAATATTTCATAGTCCAGGTCTGGATTAGCAGAAGTAAACAACCACTCAAAGGGAGGGAGGAGGTGGTCCCAGCAGTGTGGTTTTGCAGGAGGGATGTGAACAGAGCAGAGCTGGAATGAGGAGCCTGGAGACCCACCCTGGCCATGGGTCCTGTCCTGCCTCACCCATGGACAGTCCTGCATCCATGGCTGGGGTGAGGTTTGCCTCAACACAGCGAGCAGGGATTGTCAGCTGGCACTGAGGGAAGCAGGACATCCAGGGAATAATGCCTTTGACTGAAGGAGGAGCTGAATCAGATGTGTCATATCCTCTGTTTAGTGTTTTGGGACAGAATTGGGCTAAGTGAAGGTAGGACGGGCAGCAGAAACAAGAGGTGCTCAGGAGGGGAGGAAGTGGTTGCTAATACAGCTGTGAGGCCAACTGCTGGGTGTCTCCTCTAGTCTTACTGCTTTCCTCTCCTCTGTTCTTCCTTCATCCTTTAGTTCTCTTTTCCACATTATTTTCTGGAAGTGGGGGGTGGGAGGAGATTGATCCTGATGGGTCCCTTCCGACTCAGCCTATTCTGTGATTCTGTGAAGTTTTGTTGACCAGACCTTCTATGTGCAGCTGACACCACCTAAATCCAGGCTTGTCCTTCTGAGTTAATTGAACATGGAAACATGAAATCAAGCTGATGGAAGTGCCTGGAAATGCCTCTGGCAGAGGGGTCTTTCTCGTGCACCTAGCAGGAGGACAATGGGCTGCAACAGATCCTGAATATTGGGATCTTGGAAAATAATTCTCTCCATTTGTTCTTTAAACAGTGGATTTGTTTGAAAGGACTGCTAACCTTAGGATATTGCAGGTATGTGTTAGTTGGGCACCACATCCATGGAAATTGTGACATGTACTATTGCTCAGGAACCGGCAACAAATTGTGGGAAAAGATTTTTTTTAAAAAGCAAAAGTAAAAAAATACCCAAATGCCTGCAAAAGATACTTTTTTCAGTAGGTAGTGGGTTACTGTAAGTTTGTCTTTGCATCTTTTCAAGAAAATAAAAACTATCATAACACAGTTACAATATCAAGGAAAACTAAATCATCCCATGGCGTGCCTGGTGAACAATATCTTCTGACTTTATCCTGGCACATCCATATTTTGGCAAGCCGATCCCCAAGATGTTCAAAATACTAAACAGATGTGATTCCATTGATGTATAATGAAGTTCACCACAAAAAGGCTTTTCTTAAAGAAGTTCTTTGAGTCTGAAGTGACAGACAGATGTCAAGGTGATGCAAAGTGTGAGATGAAAAGCTGAAAGCAAACAAATTATTTAAGTCATTTATGGGATGTGATTTGGCCCAACTTTGAAAAATGCCTGTCTTTCGTAGGTGGGCTGGAGTGTTATCAATCACCCATGACATATGTTATTTGTGTATAATTATATGGTATTGCCCCAATACTCGACAGTAAGTGTTCTGTGTATGCTTAGCACGTTGTTTGATTGCAGCTTCATCTGTCACTAAGACATAATGTCCCAAATATAGCCTATTTCTGCTCTCCATGCAGACATGACTTACTGGTGCCTCCATTGCAATCTCTAATTGCCCTAATACCATCCACAGCAAGCTAAACCTCTCTCTCTCCCCCTCTCTCTCTCCCCCTCTCTCTCTCCAAGCTAATCCATTCTAGCACTGCCAGGAAACAACAATATTTTAGTCAAAGAGGAAATACCTAAATCTGAGCAGGGACTTCCAAGGTAATACATGATGATATTCTGGTGTTGGTTCTTGTGGTAGCATGCCTTTGATGCATGGTCTGTCACGGAGCTTCCTCCGTTCAGTCTTTCAAATCTTCATAAGCCTGGGAGATAAAAGTAATTTCAGGGATGTGATGAACAGCAGAACATCACCTGGTCAGCTCATAGGGCCCTGCGGTGCTAATTAAGATCTCTAATGTCTTGGTGACCTTGGCTCTGTCTGCAGCCGTGGTGTGAAGGGACCCAGGTGGGTCAGGACTGGGAGGGTGTACTCTGGCTCGTTAAAAAAGAGGCATTGGAAGAACTTGGAGGACAAAAAAGGTTTGTAAGTAAAGTTACTGAATGAATTAAGGATGTAGGTCTGAGCCACGATCTGCTGAAGCCCAGGTAACCTCAGGGGTTTTATTATGGCTAAAGGGAGAAAAATGAAGTCTTTCTAATCACCACAGGCAGTGATCAGTGATAGTGCTGCCTGTTTTTCCAGTGATGGAGTTCTGTTTTACAGTAAAACATCTCTGTCTGTTTTCAAGGAAATCTCAGTAGGAGTTGAACTTAGATATTTTATGGAGTTTTCAGGGATAAAAATATCAACTTCTTTCATTTGCTTGGAATGCTCTGTCTAACGAGTATCCTTTTCCATTTTTTATTATTTTTACAGTAACATTTATTAAAAAAGCAAATTAAAATATTTAAACACAACACTGAAAACATTTGTTCATGACTGCTGGCCAGATTCCAACTTGTGTAATTAAATCTTGCAGTCTGTTACCTAAATACTTCCTGCAGTTCCTGCTCAGTGCAGTCTCTTCCCTTGGTTTCTGGCCCCAGCTAGTTTTGCTCTTGCTTTGCTCTGCGGCACAGCTGCCACTTTGTATCACAAGGATGGCTGCATTTCTTTGGGAAAACTGACTTTCATATATAAATAATTGTTAAAGTGCTTTGGAAACCTCCCTGGGGTGAAGAGCACCATTGAAAAATAATAAGCCTTTCAGATACATTATTAATATTGATCCAGTTGTTGATGGCATTCAAAACCAGGGACAGGGAGAAGGTGAGTCTGACAGTCTGTGTTGTACCCCAGGACTTGGGAAATCTGGATGTGATACCAAGCCCTACCTCAACCTCCTCTTTGAGACTGGACAAGTCATTTATCCCTTTGTGCATCACCACCCCACCTTTAGATTTCCTTGCTCCATGACTTATTTGATATGTATTTTCATGCTTTTCAGAACAAGGGATTTTTGTTAATGTGGGTGCCCATTCTCTGGTTGTGCTGTTGAGGTGTAAACCATGAAGCCATGCTGGAGCGAGCAACAAGAAGGTCATGATATGTGGGGTCAGGTGTATGATACCCTTCTTGTCTCTACCCTTTACAGGCAAACATAGATATTTTTCTAAATTAGAAATGAAGTATTTCTCACGCTGCACACAAAGGATCACCCAGCAGACTTGTTTGTTCTTTGCTGATTTTCTGCTGCACAGTGTAGGCATTTAAGCTCCGTCCACTGGCAGCTTTTTTCTCCTTCTTCACCCCTTATCTACTCTTTTGTAACCTTGGAAAGCAATTTGTAATGCATGTGAATGTGCAGAAAATGCTCAGTGCTGATTCCCATACAGTAGAGCAGTTACTTATAGCTGTCCTTTAGTTTGAGTGAAGTCCTTCACTTTATGCTCAGATTAACCAATGTTCCAACTGAATTTGATGTTATCTCTCTTTTATTGATGTGAATTATTTATAGCAGAACTGTTGAATCATCAAAATGCGATTCCTGAGACTATTATTTATGCTAAGATATTAATCCCATGTTCCTATTAAGATTTATCCCTCTGTTCCTCATTCTGGATTCCTGAATTAAATTTAATTATTCTATCTTTCTCTTCTGCAGTTGAAATGCAGTTAGGTTTGTAAAACAGAAGTATTGGATTGTGAGTGACTGTGTTGAGGTCAAACACAAAATCTGTCTTTCCCACTTTCCTGTAGAGATGGATTTGAATCTGTATCACAACCAAGGGCGGCTCATGAGTAGCACCAGGGTTGAAGATAAACCTCCCTTATACTTTGGATAGTTCTGGACACGTGAATTCAGTATTTGGATTGGTCCAGACAGAGACTGTTATATTCATTCTCTCCAAAGGTGGCTTTTTGGCTGTTGTTGGGAGAGAGAGTCCAGTGATGCTGCAGGTGTAGCCCAGTTTTACTTCTTAAACATTCTACTTGTGCCATCTCTTTTCTTTTCCTTTTGTCCTCCTGCAGGAGGAAGCTTCAGGTGATAGGTGCAAGTGGTGTTTTTTCTCGCCAGCAGACCATTCCATGGGTATTTTTTAAGTAGTTTCTTGGAACAAGTGTTTCCTTCATTCTGTTTTTCTCTTGCTTGGCACCAAGATAAAACGTGCCACTGGGTTTAGTGTGTACAAATCCACGTGCAGCCTGGAGGTAACATCCACAGCCTACGTTGTGCCAGCTCTGGGAAAGGGTGTTTGAAGATCTACCTGGGGCAGAAACATGGACTGAGTGTGTCTCAGGGAATCCCAGCAGCCAGGAGGAGCTGTGTTAGATGAGTGAGTTTACACATTATGGGACCACTGCAAAGGCAGGTGCCAAACTGGTTCTCTGTCTGGTAGCCTGGAGGATTTTGCAACTCCAGGGTGAAATGTGACTGCTTCTATTTTCGTTTGTTCCCTTTCCATGAGCAGAGACCAGCAGGAGTGAGGACATGTGGCTGTGACTTCTCTCCCTGGCTTTGGGAAGGAGGAGTGGTGAAACACAAACGAGAACTTTACTAACATAACCAGATGGGTCAGAACTGTCGGAGGGGGTAATTTGCCTTCCCAGGCTTTGCAGGCTGGACCAGGCAGCTCAGCACCACTGTGGATTGCCCCAGCCCTGAGCCCAGGCTGTCCTTTCTCTATTCCCTGCCTCTGTGCCATCCTCCTGCCTTTGCCCAGCTCCTCTGAAGTTGCTCCTGCACTCGGAGGGGCTGCAGGTTAAGGCAGTACATTTCATTTTGTGCAGCTACAGCCACTCACAACACGCACTCCTGCAGCTCATTTTAGGACCTTTTATAATAATTACTGTTTTCTTCCAGGCATTTCTCCAACTCTGTACTCCAGTCAAACCCCCCCATCTCTTGTGCTGTTAGTAATGATGTTATGGCAGAGATCCCCACCTGGCTTTATTAGACTCCGATTTATGCAGTCCTTCTGTCTTGAATAATTGAAAGCAAGACCCAAACCAGGGCTCTGGATAAAAACCACCCATAAATGTAGGGCAACCCAGGTGTAAAGTTTGTGGCCATGGTTCTAGTTCATCTCTGGCCTTTATCTGTATATCTGATAAAAAATAAGAAAATGGTAAGGAAAAAAAAAAGTCTGATTTAACTATGAACCAGCTCTCTCAAGGATTCTTCCTTTGGTGTACTTGTATATTTATATACCAGGATTTGGAAAACCTTTTAGCTTTAGGTACCTACAGGTGGTTCCCAAGAAAGCACATATCCAAAGCAGGAATCAGGCCTTTTGTTTGTATATAAATGGCCTCTAACCTCTGGTGTTTTATTTCTTCTGAGAGCAGAACTTAACTCATCTTCCTCCAGGGTGACAGGGTTAAACAGCGTCTGATACCACTCGATGGAGTAGCAATAGTGGCAGCCAATAAACTGCAGCCCATTTTAAATCATTCCTAATGATTTAAAGAAGGGAGAATGTCACCCAGAAGAACCATTTCTGCATTGTAAAATATTTTCTACAATATTTTCTCATGACTGATGTGCTGGATGCAAGTCCTTGATCTTCAAATCGTTGTTGTCTTTCCAGAGATAAATGGCAGAGTTCTGCTGCATTTGTGTGTGAGCACAGGTATTCAGGGGTGGTGTTGGGGAGTGGTGGAGTGGCAGATTCCCTGCACTTCCAAAAAACACTTAAGTGTTTCATTTAACTAATTAGGCAGACTATGCTGTCATATCTCCTCTTGAAGAACTTACTTGAAGCATTTGAAGCACGATGCAGGACTGAGTTTAGATTGACATTACTGTTGTCAGTGGGACTTCCTTCAGTTGCAGGTTTGGGTTTTCATTTGCCTTCTTTTGATTGAGATCCAGGGTACAGCTTGTTTGCATTGTCATTTGCAAATAAGAATAATATTTAAAACATATAGTCCTTTACATATTCAAAACACTGTGGAAACATTTGCAGTCATTCTCACAACACCCATGTTGAGTAGGTAGATATTGTAGTCATTATTTTAAGGCAGTTTTGCATGGAAGATAACATGATGTAGCATCGCCAATGGAAAACAGGCATCAGACCTCCAAACCCAAGAGTGATGTGAAGGGACCTGACACGTTTAACGTTGTTTATGTTTGTATCTTCATTTCAGAGCTTTCAGAGATGACTTTTTTAAGTTTTCTTGACAGGGAGAAATGCTAAAAACTTCTTTGCTTTTAATGAGCAATGAAATGATGTCAAATCTTTCCTGAGGTTGGAGGCCCTCAAATAGCTAACAGAATTTCACAAGACTTACAGTCCCAGGCTGGATCCTGGAAGATGGCAGAGATACTGTCACTGAATTGAGTAGGATTTGTGCAATACCCATGTCTCCTGAGGAGAGCTGACATTGTTTCAGGGGCTGGTCATGATAGAAATACCAGGTTTCATGATTTGCCATAGGTTGTTAAAAGAATCCTGTTAAAACCATGTGTGTAGCTTAAAATTTTCGGAAAACTGAGTTACCGTTCTACTTGCCACAGGGATATTTGTGAGCCTTTCTCTGGCCCCAGGCTGTTCCCTGCTCACCTGTTGGTTGATCTGGGTATATGGAGTGTGGAGGAACTGCATCTCCAGCGGTTCTTTGTGTTTCTGTAGCTGACAAACCTGTCAATGTAAACTTTTCCAGGTGGAGAGGATGAATTAACTGCTGGTTGAGTGGGAGTTGCATTTACAAATATGCAGCACAGTGTGATGTGGTGTTTGTTTCCTTATGAAAAGGCATCTGGTGGCTGGAGTGGTGGCTCTCGAGGTCTCTGCAACTGCTTCTCATCTTGAGCTGCTCTGTGCGTGTTTCCTCAGTTGTATTGTAGGAAGGATAACCTTGTTGTCGAAAATCACACTGAGATTCTCAGCAGAAGATGGAGATTTTGACAGTATCACCCTTGCACTTGTCTAACTGGATTTCCACTTCTACCAGGAAAGAATAAATGAAACAACAATTGGTCGGTCCATTTATGTGGTGCTGTTGGGAAGTGAGGCAAACCAGACACCCTGCAATCTGTGGCCCTTAGGAACTCTTTATTAAAAAGATAAAGGAAGATATTTATCCATGGTGTTGCCCTCCTGTATTTACAGGGATTTGAGTGCATATATCTAGTCATTGGTACTAATGAGCTTATCAGACTCTTTAAAGTGTTTTCTAAATCAACTAGACAGAGCTTACCCAGGCTGTCCTTGAGACAGCTTTTCTTTTTTTTCTTTTTTGAAATACATTATTATATTTCCCTCTCTAAGGTATTTACGTGCTCTCCAATACAGCACACTGATCTTCAGTACATCTCTAGGAATATAGATGGCACAGGGAGGAAGTGAGTGATTGGGAGAGTGGGGAATTGAGACCTGCTCTGATACACTGAATCCTAAGCAAGTATCCATCCTACTGCAGTTATTGCTGTCTCCTAATATTCCCGCGGCTATATTCAGAGGCAGGTGGGCCCTTCTTCCTGTGCAACACTCTAAAAGTAATTTAAGCTTATGAAACAAAACAAGTATTTCACAATTATTAAGAGTTTATCATTTACTTTTCATTATTCTGCTCACCATAGGGAAGGATTTCAGCAGCTCTGCAGAATTGCAGCAATTTGAAGGATGCCACACTCATGCCAGTTTTAGCAGACTTAATCTTTTGCTTCTCTTACTCCTATGTGATTCTGTAAATGTGAGGTGCACGTTTCTACATATTTTTTTCGTTACTGGAATAAATAAATGAAAAAATTGCCTTATTCCTCAAGGACTTTCAACTCCGCCTACAGCAGAGAAAGTAATTATGCCCATATCATTGATCAGGAGACTCCTCCCATCGCTCCAGTCTGCAGAGCACCAGGATTTAGCATTTAAACTATATTTAAGTAACTGATGTATTAGACAAAGGAAATCATGCAGTAAGTGGATTGCCATCTACTTTTAGCTCAGCATGCTTGTTGAATATGGGCCAAACTTATCGTTTCCTGGCGTTTCCTTTATTGTAGCCTGAGGAGCAGCGAATATCTGTGTGCAATTGGAGGTTTCTAGCATTTCACTTCACTGAGTTCTCTGTTCCCTGTTGTCTCGTACCGACTGTCGACCATTTGTATTTCTGGGTTGGAACTAATCAGACCCATCTGGTCTTGCTGACAGTGCGAGCCAGGAGAATAGCTCTGTATCATGATACAGGATCCTGGAACTTGGGGCACAAAGAAATTTACTGCCTCGCCTAGTCCTGCTTTTTAATAAACCCAATAGTGCCACAGTGCAGCTCATTTTCTCCTTTGGTTTGGTTTTTTTTTTTTTTTTAATCAACGAAAGCAATTATCTGTCAGAGCACAAATGTATAAATGCTAAGCAATCCGTAGATTAAAACATTTCCTTCTTGCTTAACCTGTAAGTAGTTCTTTGCATCCGTACTGGATGGAGAGTTTTTTTGCTGGAATGAGTTTTTCAGCCACAGAATAAATTAGAAACCAGACAAAGAATAATGATTGTCTTTTCAGTGTTTCTTAATATCAGCTTGTAAATGAAGGTGGGTAGTGCAGGAGCTCCTGTTGCCTAGTCTGCATTGGAAAGAGCACCCAGGCAACTCCCTACATTGCTAAAAGAATGCCAAATCAAAGGCAATGTGAGGCACTAATGCTGCATATTGTATGAAGTGTTCATACCTGTGAGTATTTGAATTACATCTTCATTGTACATTCGGGAGAGAATTCAAGGCAAATCAAAGTTTGTATTGATTTTAGGACCAGGGGAGGGGTTGTGGAGGATTATCTGAATAATTCTATTATTCACCTTTCTGTTGGAAAATTAAAGTGGATAGTGCAAAGAGCACTACTGAGAGAGATAAATGAGCTGCTTCACTTCAGAATGAACTCTCGTCTCGGAAAACTGTTGATATTATGTGCCTAAATTCCTTATGTACTTAGTAGAGTTATCTGCATAAAATATCCTTTAAATTCAAGAATGACTTCCATCAGCCCTGTAATGATATCAGAGGATGATTGTGCTCCCATTTTATTTCAATGGGTGTACACAAATACTCCCATTCTATAAGATTATTAAATCGCAAAGGGCGCATTTTGTGATTATTTAGGACAGATTCCATTTCAGCGGTTCCAAACCTTGCAACTTTGTTCAGAGCAGTAAAATAAACCTGTAAGATGAAGAAAGACATTGTTGTCCTTTGAGCAAACATACTGAACAAGGCATTCTGTAATTGAACTCCTACCAGCACCTCTGCCAATGTAGTATCAAAGGTACAGAATTTGATATAGCCGGTACATGCCTTCTCACAAATTGAGAGGCAGAAACACTGTGCTGGAGTTGTTCCTGAGGACTTAGGGGGTGTACATAAAACGTGGGAGCCACATCACAGCTTTGCAGGATCCAGAGGTGCGTTTGTGTCCCTGCTCCACCACGGCCCTGCCAGGCAGTTTAGAAGTAGTTTTAGTACAAGTGGATTTAGTTTGGCAATGGTAGCGCTTTTTTCTGATAATCCTGAAAGAAGACAAAGTCAAAAAGTCAAAAATTTCAGTCACCAACAGGCAGAAAATCTAACCTAACTGCAGAGGGGAAGGAAAGGAATTAAACAGAACCCTCATGGTGTCATGCTGCCATAGAATTCAGAGGCGGAAAGGGTAAATGAGGGAGAGTGCAGTTGGCTAATCTGGCTTGGAAATCAGAAACGAGCACCAGCCACAGCTACAAAACTGCCTTACAAGGAATTTCTCAGCCTTTCTGCTCCTACCCCAAAATCTGTTAAGGAATGTGAAGAATATTTGTTCGTGCAGTAGGAATGGGTGAAAAGAAGGTGTTAGATGGGTGAGCAACAGCACTGGTGGAAACAGGGCACTGAAGGAAGAACTAAGGCTTTTGCAGAAGATTTTTGGCAAGAACGCATATCTAAAGATCTTCTGTGGATGCAAATATCCCATTTTCCTCATCCTGGAGAGGAAAAAGTACTGGGAATAAAACTTCAAATTACTCTTGAACCATCTCACACGGTTTTTACTCTGTTTCTTGAGTCTTGCCTCGAATAAGCTCCTACTCGAGTCAATAGAAATTTGCTTTAGCCCTAACGCTATAAAAACTGAGTAAGCACTTTTGAGATTTGCCCCATTGATTTTGCCAAGTTTTGGTTGAGTGAGAACTTAATAAAGATTTTGGATTGTGAAGATAAAGAACTGACTTTTGACATCCTGATTCAATTTCTAGCCAGTCATTTTACGGATTAACTCCCATTGAGTTCAGCAGGAGCGTGTCAGTGCAAGGGCTGAGTCAGGATCCAGCCCTCGATCCGCTGCCAGGAGTCAATGTCTTGCCTCCTTTAACCTGCCCATCGATCCAGGAGTTCAAAACTTCAGGGAAGAAACAGTGGTGGTTTCTGTGCTGAGTCTGATTGCAGGGCAGGGGTTATGCTGGCTCCAGTACACAAGAAGTTAAAAGGAGTCCAAGCAGAGGGAGGGATGGTGAGGATGTTTGGTCTTTAGAGGAGGAGGACGATTTTATGGGTCATGGGACAACCTGGGTCTATCAGCAGAGGGGAGATTTAGGCTGGGTATTAGAGAAAGGTTCTCCTTCCAGAGGCTGGCTGGGCATTGGAATAGACTTTCCAGAGGAGTGGTCACAGCACCAGACCAGACAGAGTTCAAGGAGCATTGGGATGATACTTTCAGGCACAGGGTGTGACTCTTGGGGATGGTCCTGTGCAGGGCTAAGGGTTGGACTCGATGATCCATGTGGGTCCCTTCCAGCTCAGCAGATTCTGCAATTCTGTGAAGTCATTCCTGCAGTTACTGGCATGGTGTTTGTCTGGTGTTGGATTAAATCCCAGCATGCAGAAGGAAAGAGTACTGTGTGGGGCTTGTGCCTGTGTTGGTGGTGAGCAAAAAGCACCAGGAAGGTGCGTTGGGTGCCTTGCCATGGTGAGGAGCACAATATTGCACGATGTAGTTGCTTTGAAAGTCCGAGTCAGCCTTCTGCAAACCAGAGGAGCAGCGAGGAAGCAGCTGCTTGTGCTGTAAATGTCCCTTCTTCCTTCAGCAGCAGCAGAAATCAGATGGTTTTCATGTGATTTCCTAAGCTGCTGTCAGCATTATTCTTCCTTTTCTATTGTTTTCTTTCATGTCTGTTTTAAATCACTTATGTCTACCCATTTGAGCATGTTCTTGGTGTATCCAGGGTATTTTTCCTAAGATTCCAGTCTGAGTTTGGTGGGAGATTGTGCAGTATTTGTACAAGTTCTTATATATAAAATAATATGTTTGGGAATGGTGGAAGATCTCTGATTTTGAGGGGAGTACATTTTTTTAAAAAAAACAAGTCTGCCCGACTTATGGTAGAGATTAATAAACTAGCAAGATTTTGTTTAGAAACACAAATTTTCTTTTTTGGGTTACATAAGTACAACATAGTCACTTAAACATTTTAAATCAATTTTCTTTGCGCTCTTAGAATTCCAAAACCACAAAAGGTTCAGCCCAGAGAGATTTTTTTTTTTTTTTTTTTTTTTTTGTGTGGCTTAGAATAAGGTTTTGTAATGAAAAGCCTGACAGATCCTTTACTATACTGTCACTAGGTACAATGCTCTAATATATAGTGCGAGATTAACTTGTATTTTAATAAAGTATCTTGAACAGGATAAATGAAGCATTTTAAAAGTATTAGTTGAAATCTGTGTAAGTTTGGTTTGACCCAGTGCTAAGAGAATACACCTTTAGTTTCTGTGATTCAGTCAAGTGAGAGCATAAGAAGCAAAACTGATATAGGGAGCCTTTCACATGGTTAAACATTTCAGTACTTTGTTCCTTACAAAAGTTGATGCCTTTTGAAAACACAGCTAATCCATCAGCTTCTCAGAATGACAAAAACGTGCTGAATTTCTTTGTGTAACATAGCCCTTCTTCCCAATTTCTTGGAGGGAAAAGAAAAAAAGAATAACAAAGGGCATTATGGCCTTTCCTTCTGCCCGTTCCAAACCCTGGCAGTCATTTGCTCCCTGCCCCTCAGTGCACGTGGCTCTGGAGCAGGGCCCATTCACAGGCAGGGTATGAGGGGCAGGGTGTGCCCCTCGCTGACACACCATGGGCTGACACAGCAGCCTGGGCTCCCACTGCCCCAGGAGCAATTCCCAGCCTGCAAAACTCAGGGGGTTCGTTTGCTCCACTTCTGCTTTCTCTTGTTTTCCCCTGCAGACGTGTGCGATGGCAGCTTTTTGTGTGTATTGGAAGGAGTTAAAGTTGTTAATTATTGGAAATTTTGGTTTTATATATATATATATATACACACATGCATTATATGCATTCTAGTATGCACTGGCACACTCACATGTATGTATATATTAATATATGTATGTTTGTTTATGTACCTTTGTATTATGCTTCTAAAGTATCTAGTACTGGCCATTGGCATGTTAAGATGTAATTCATAACAGGACCTTCGATCTGATCCAGTGTGTTAAATCTTACAGGACGTAAAGCTTGATAAGATTTGTGAGAGCCCTGATTACTTGGGTAGGAAAGATGGCCTGAGTTGGATTAGTGCAGGCTATAAACCTTTGTTCTTTGGAGCAAGCTCTAATTAAGGGAGTAATGAGCAACATCCTTGTGCTGCTGATACCATCCTTGGCTGACTGCTGGGAGGTTGTTGGATGGGCTCTGCGGTGCAGGGATGGACTGAAACTGAGGAGGAGGTTCTAGACCATTGGCCTCAACTCAAGTGGCCATTTCTGTCTTACAGTTCATGTGATGCACTCAGATATAAAATGCGTTAACATGTCTGTAGAACAGCTTCACACAGAGTCATTTCAGCTTTACCCAAGCCAGAGTCCAGTCTGTACTCGGTGGAGCAGGAGCTTGGGCGCAAAGCCATGTCCTTTGTGTCACAGGTGTGTTACAGCCACGGGCACCAAAGTGACTGCACGTGCACTGAATTGATCTTCACATGTTTACGGGGTGCTGTAAGAAGCAGAGCCCCTTTTTCAGGTTTCTTCCAGAACAGTTTTATACCATGGATGTCTGATCCCTGTTGCACATTCACATTGACTTTGAAAGTGGAAACTATAATATTATGTAATCTTGGCTTAAAGGCAAATATTAGCTAATTTAACCAGATATAATCTACCCCCAAATGTCTACACTACTCACCATTGAAGCAGTGCTTTTAAAAGGTTTCCTAAAATAAGCACAGATTTAAAATTGTATGTTTAGCTCACAGGGAAATAACTAGTATTTAACTGGAGCATTGGTTTCCCTGTGCCATGCACTGCTAATTTACTGAAGCTGGACAAAGTAATTCCCATCAGCATTGATTGAGAATGTCCAGGTTTTGCCTTTCAATTAATTATGAAACAATCTGTTGTCAGCATTCCCAACAGATAGTGAGACTTTGCCATTCCGAGTTAATGTGGATGAATGTGGATGTACTGAGGTACAGGGAAGAAAGGCTGTAATGAAATTCAGACTGAGCTGAACTGGAGAAAAAGGGCAGACAGGAGAAGAGAAGAATGAGCACACTGAGATCCTGGACAAATAGAGAGGGGCTGATGAATCATTCAGTTCAGCAGGCAGGATGGCTGCTGAGCTCGGAGGGACTTGGCATGGGGAGCCAATAACTCAGTGTCTCTCAGTGAGGAAAGCCCACCTGGGCCCCATAAATGAGCTGGGCTGGCGGTGGACAGGGTGGTGGACATGGAAAACTGAGAGCTGCTCTCCTGAGCTGCCACCAGGACACTGGAGTGTTCCCATGTTCATGCAACAAGGACGTGGCAGCAGCAAAAGCTTTGAAACCAGGTAGTGTTTATGTAGCTCCATCAGCATGTCTCCTGTTAATGTTCCTTACTCCTCATCCCCCAGAGTATGGAGGAATGTTGCAGGATGCTGATCTGCTCCAATGTGTCAGACCCAGGGGCTGTTTCACGCAGGAGCCCCTGTTCCCACAGCGTGCACATGAGGGTGCTCCTCCTTGTCTGAGTTACACAGATGTGTGGACACATTAAGTGTTCATCCCGCTGTCTAGAGGGATTTGGTTCCCCAAGGACGCAGGCAGGTGCCTGGTGGGATTTGCTAAATGTCTAAACCAGTTGGCTCCCTATCACCCAGTGAAATGAGTCTGATGGGGTACATCATTCACTCACTGCGAGGCGCTGGGATGAATCTGTGCACCAGCAAAATGCTCTTTGAAAACCTGACACACCAAAAAAACCCATCTAATACAGAGCTATAGGAGATTTCCAAGATTCAGCCTGTGACACAGATAGCACGTGAGTTTGCTGTTTGATATTTTTCCCTCAGTAAGTTTAGAAGTCATTTTTCGCCTGTATTTTTAATGCCACTGGTTTGTGCCTGCTGAGAAATTAGCAGAAAGTCAGGCAGTCCATCCATCATTGTTGGTGTGTTTGTTGGGGTTTTTTTCTTCTCACACTGTATATTGAAACCCATAATTAAGACTAATCCTTTAAATGCCTTTGTAGAAAAGGAACACAGCAGGCACAGAATGGACTTTTTATTAAAATTAACAAAAGAAACAAAACTTGTACATAATATATAACTGCTGAATGTAGACTTAATAATTAACATGACTTCTGTAAGCCTGTTCTTATGGATATTGAGTAAATAAAATCGCTACTGCTGGTAGATCGATATTTCTGTTCACAATAAAAATTTATAATTTGGGATAAACAGTTCTTCCATTTTAGGCCGTGGAATTCACTGGAATATGTCCAGCATGATAATGGCAACAAAAATAATGACGAATCACGAGCAGTTGTTGAGAATTGTGTATTCGTAGTTCTATCTGAGCAGAAGGAATTCTGTTCTCAAGTAGAGGATACTGTTCAAACCCTAAGGTGCATTGGCAGTGTTACTGTTCAGAGTGGCCAGTTTTGGGACTTAGATAGACCCTTTTTTAAAGCATGTGCTTATCTGCTGTCCTGGATCTAACTGGTGACCTGTGCTGAATGAATCAGAGCACATGCCAGTGCATTTTATAACCGTGAAAATGATGCTATTTACAGCTACCAAGGGAATGATGCTATAAATAAGGGGGGGGTTAGCCTCTCCAATTCAGCATTTAACAGCCTGGTTTTTCATAACCAATGAAACTGCTTTGGGTTCTTATTGATATTCATCATTTCAGATTGTGTTTTAATATTCTGGAAGAATTAAAAAATATTTTTATCCCTCTTTTGTCTGTAGCTTTACTTAAAAAATCAACTGCAGATTTTAATCTCTTTAAGAATACATGAATGTTCAAAAGAGGGATTGGGTGATTTCTCTCTTGGGTGGTGCAAGTTGATTGTCTTCCTGATTGCCATTTCTCCCTGTTAAATGGTTTTAGTGACTACCTAGGAGCTGGAATGTCCCAGATGTAGCTTCTTAGCAGATGATGAATGCCTTTTATAACATGCCCTTCGTAGGGGCTTAGACAGTCTGGAAGGATTCACAATAATACCTCAAGATTACTCTGAGCACACACACACAATAGCACACCAGCTGATGTTTATTCATCTTTCATGAAGCTTGTGTAGGCAAGGAGAGCCAAGGTTGCTTTATGGTCTACTGGGGTCATTTAGCATCAAACATATCCCAGACCTTTGAGTGGGTAATGTTAAGGCTGTGCTGCTCCTGTGTTCAACCATTACATTTTTAACTGGCCCTGTCTCCCGTCATGTGTCATTTTTCCCTTATCTCCCTTTACTATCTCTTTTTTTTCTTTCTCCCCCCTCTGTATCCTCCCAAAATGATGCTCTTTTGCAATGAGTTTTATTTGTGAATGGAAACGGTAAAGTTTACAGAGGGTCAGCTTGAGGAGCTCTAAGCAAACCTGGAGTCACAGAAAGGGTTTGTATGGGAAGGGACATTAAAGCTCACCTTGTTCCACCCCCTGCCATGGGCAGGGACACCTTCCACTATCCCAGGTTGCTCCAAGCCCCTTCCAACCTAGCCTGGAACACTTCCAGGCATGGAGCAGCTACAGCTTCTTTGGGCAACCTGTGCCAGGGCCTCACCACCCTCATAGGGAAGAATTACTTCCTAATATCTAATCTAAACCTACATTTTGAAGCTATTCCCCCTTGTCCTGTTACTTGAAAGTCTCTCTCCAGCTGTTTCATAGGCCTGCCCATGTTTTGGAATTTCCCTAAAAGGGTGAAAAGGAGAGGAAAGAAAGGATATAGCTGATAATTGCAGATATATTAATTAAATTACTAAAATTAAACACCTTGTTAGCATCCTGTCTGGGTTGGGCCACTGTGCCCAGTGACTTTGGAGATCAAGCCTCAGGAATTGTACTGGAGCTCTGTGGAGACCCTTAGGGCTAATAGCAGCAGTCTGGCTATGGATTGGGAGCTGCTCCAGCTGGGAGAACACCTCCCCATCTCTCTCCACACCATTTACAGGGGGGTACCCTTGTTTTTCCTGGGGTAACGCCACCGAGTTAGTGAAGTTACTGCTATTACTGCTTTACAACTCCTGTCATCCCTTGCTAAGAATAAATAGGTGAAATGGAACTTTGTACTTGAATATATCTTTTATCTTCCTGGGGAGAGTATCTGCCATGGTATTCCCTTGTTCTGCAATATTGTCTGGGAAGCTTTTTCTTTCTTCTCTATTCTTGATATTTTCTCTTCTCATCTGAAAAAAACCCAGCAAAATGCAAGCAAACAAAAAAGAAGGCATCTCAGAAAACCTCACCTCCTTCCCCTCCCAACACATTGAAAGGCTTTAATGAAAATAACTTTTGGCAGCTGTGTTTGAGTGACCAATGTGGAATGGGATGTGACATCGGAGCATAAACAAAACATATAAATGTATGCAGGATGCAATACTACAGCTGGAATAAAAGACTCAGATGCCTCTTCTTTTTGACACATCGCGTTGTAAGGTCACAGACCGAGCTGAAGATGCAACTTGAGGAATGGAAATGTCTGGGTTGATGTAAACTGGTTTTAACCCCCTCAGTATCTCAAGATAAATAGCATTGACTTGGAGAAGGCACATCCTCACTTTACATTCAGCCTCTCTGCTTCCCGTAGAGCATTTTAAATCTTAGGGGCCTGAGCCAGCCACAGATTAGGCAATAATGGGAATATCAGTAAGGGTGTCTCATGGTGTTGATCTCTTAAAATTAAAGGAATTCTTAGTGAGTTACCAGCAGCTTGCTTTCTTTTTAATTATTCTTGCCAGCTTTTCATTGTATTCAATTTAAAATTCTTCAGTGAAGATTGGCATGGTAAGATGAAAATCAGTGCCCTATAAAAAGCAAGTTTTTACAGTTCAGTCCCCTTTTTTTTTTTTTTTTTCCTTGTACCTGGTAAGAAAAGATGTCATTAGGACTGGCGATTTTCACCTCAAATGAAATGTCAGATCTAATATTTCATGAGAGTCCCTGTGTCTTTGTTAAGATCTCATTATCTTGTGAACATGTGGACCAAGTCCAAAAGAATTATATCTTTAATATTTGTCTATCAGTCTTATGTCCTTTTTGCTTCTAACAGAGCTGAGACAGAGAGGGTTTGTTAGTGCAGGGGTTACTTCATTAGTTTGATTCGGCATGTCTTGGATTCACAGTGCTTTCAAGAGACATCATGGAATAAATTCAGAATGTGTTATGAGGATGCCCACAGAGCAAATAACATGGGCAAATTACCTCACTGCTAAAGGGAAAATAAAAATCACATATCTACTGCAGACAATATGACAAAATAGAGCAGCGTGCAGGGGGGAAATCTCCTGTAAATACTGCACATTCATATTCATGTGTTTTACATTAAAGTAGTGGAACCCGTATAAAACTGCACTTATTAAAATAAAGCATTTCTAAGAAACAGAACAAATAGCTAAGTGCTGGGGAAGGAAACTGAAGCCTTTTCTCCTAAAAAAAAAAATAATCTTCTTATGTAACTTAGAGTGTCTTTTAATTATCTGCACAGCTCCAGCAAGCAGAAGAGTGGTGGACTTGGGAATGTGTGGCACCATTTACGTTTTAAGTGTTATTCATTTGGCAGCAACAGTGGTTTAAGGGAGATGGAACCTTTGTGAGTTCTACTACATGGAATTAATGTGGAAATTCTCCTATGCACTGGTAGCTGTTTTGGAAATACATCCATATGGATTAGCCCTGGGCATTGGCTTGGTTAGAGCAGCTCCCAAATCAGTTGTGTGTGTGTGTGTGTGTGTTTTGAAAGGCATTGATGAAATCATCATTTCTGGAAGGATGGATTTGGGTATCCATAGCTTAGAGAAACTGACAGCAAGTTTGGAGTTTGAGAAATGCTATCTTATAATGATAAGACTGTAATGTTTTATTATGGATCTGACAAATTCAGAGCATAATGAGTTTTATAGAGATGTTACTGTTGACTTCAGCAGCAGCAAGATTGGGTCTTCAGAAGTTTCTGTGGAAATAATCTCTATGGATAGCTCATTTACAAACATGAGTGGATCATTTAGACTCATGGGACACGTTTATTATTCACATATAAGTAATTAATATTCAAGCATAAGGGAATTTATTCCTCTTACTTATTTGCCTTATAGGAACTGATCTTTTTTTCCATCTCAAATGGAAAAAATTCCACATGTCCTGGCAAAAATCACATATGTGGTGCAGGGGGCAAGAGGGGTTCATCTGGCAAAGGGAATGATTTTTGACAGGATGTAACTTATCCATTTAGACTAATTATGCATGTTAGTTTGTGCATGAACAGTTTCATATGAGGAGTTTGGATGCAAGTTGGATATGGGTCTTCTTAATTATATAAGAGTAAACATGGCTAAACACGTTCTTTTTGGTTATTTTATCATTGAAATAAACTGCAGACCAAAGCAGGACATAATTATTTGTAGCAAGGTTGCCTCCTCCTATTGCAGGCACTGAGCATTCATGTATTAGAAAGCATTTATTTAAATATTCAATTAAAATTGGGCATCATTGTACTGTAAATAATGTTTAAATTGACAGAAAATGGAAAGTGTTTAACTACATGCAAATTATGAAGGATGGTTTTAGGGGCAAAAATTTCAGTGCTTTGGGAAGGAGCGTTTTTATATATATCTTCTACATGACAAAATCTCAGGAGGAAGAACATCAGGCACCCCAACCGGTGGTGTTTTTGTAAAGCTCTCCAAAGACTTGAATTCTTCAAATTAAGATGTTAAAATACTCATTAGTATAGGGATTAGTTAAGTGTGAGCCAGCATGTATACATGTACTGTAATGAGGGGGTTTATTTGATCTTTATATATCTGATGCAAGTCGTGTGAGGGAAAGAATCATCTCGAAAAAAAAAACAACCTACTCCCCTTGTGCTGTGATTGTTCCTCTGGTGGTGCTTACAGGGCTTTTTGGAAGCCCTTGGTGCAGCTGGGGGCACACATGGCCATTGTTGAGATCCTACAGGAGCGCAGACCCACTTGTGCATGTGAGGGGGCTGACGGCAATATTCCCCCCCACATTCCCAGTGGGATCCTTCTTTCTTCCTCCTTCTCGCCAGGGAGATGGAAAGAACCAGTCATTCCTTTGCAGCAGAGTCCCCAGTGTCGAGGAGATGGGGCGGGTGCCGCCCACCCGGGGGTGGATGTCTCTCATTTGCTTTTCTAGACCAAATATTCCTGGGAGAAAAAATGTGTTGGAATGACTTAAGGCTTTGCTGTTCATGCTGGGAAGGGCTGTTCCGCTAATGCAAGAGACTGCTCTTGATTTTTACTTCTGTCCTCCATGCTTTTGGTCTTTATAAAATCCTCCTGATATTTTTTTGTCTTTATACAAGGAGGGGAACAAAAGCCAGTGTTTACCCCGGCTCAGGGTGTTTACCTGTGCCTCAACACTGCCTCCACATGTGTTGGAAACTATGTCTGCAAACCCTCACTTTGCAGGTGTAAGAAGAAAAAACAATCTGCTAACATTTTGACATTTTTGGCAATCCTTTAAATAGCCTCACACCTACATGCCCCAGAATTTTTTCCTGGATTATGGCACACAGTTTCTGCAGCTTTTTGTGCTTCTTTTGGGGTTTCTCCACAGGTTGGTGTTATTGCATGTGGGAACACAAGTGCAGGTGTGTGCACAGTGATGCAGAGGAGTAAAAATCCATCCTTTCTGCAAAATCAAGTCTTTCATTTCCTCCAGACCACATTTGAATTTAATACAAAACATAAATGGGACTTTGCACTTCTGGAAGCCAGTACATACCACCCACTTGGGCTTTTTGTCACAGTGTGAGGGAAACACGAGCAAACTCAGATTTCACGAGGTGCAGAAGAACCTGTGACATCCTGACACCCACGTAACAGAAGAAAAAAAATTAGGCTACATGTATAATTTTACCCTCCTAAAAATAATAATTAAAAAAAAAAAAAAGGAAAGAAAGTGAAGTAACTCCACCACCCTTCCTTCAAGTGTATTTCATGGGTTTGTATTCAGTGTAATTGGGAGAGAAATTTCTCTTTTGTCCAGTTTGGTGGCAATGGCCCATGAACATAAGCGGTGTGGAGAGGTGGCCCTTGCTTTAGGTCATCCGCATTTCCACAAGGAGTATGTGGGAAGAGTGTGCCTTATTGTACAATACTCACAGATTCTCCATGCAGATGTTACGCTGTCATTCCTGAAGGCACATCTTTTGTTCTGTCACACAATGGAATGGGAGCTACAATTTCATGTGAACTACCTACCAATCATATGTGGTGCCAGTAATGAATCTATCTATCTATCTATCTATATTCCTCCCTCCCTCTGTGTGTATATATATATGTACATATGCTTCTGATGTTAAGTTGATGTAATTAGCAAAAAAGACAACTGAGTGTCTTTCAAAATTTGTTTGCAAATGCCCTGAATTGAAAAGACCCATTTGCAAACATCATTTATCTCCTGTCTGTCTGACATCAGGGACACCGTGCAGGGTTTTGCCAAAAGGACTGTTGCCTGTGCATATACAGGAGTTGACCGCTCAGTATACATGGCAGTGCATGCGTGAAAGGATTGAATCCATTAAAACTGAAACAATAGTTATCTAAAAGAGAAGCAAGTTGTTCTTCCATTAAAGCATATGGTGAGTTTGTAAGTTCTGAAAAGCTGGGTGAAAGAATGGACTGTAATATAATCAGATGTGTAATCTTGTCCCTACTGCAGTATAAGAGAGTTACGGGAGCTGAAAGCATTCTTGCTGTAGGTACAAACGGCTGCTCCCCTTGGGCTGCCCCTTGGACGTGGCTGGGGAGCCTGAGCTGCAGCTCCACCTTGGACCCACCAAATGCAGGAGCTGGTGTTGCTGTCCTGGTGGTAGGACATGGCTTTGGGGACTCCCCAGCACACAGAGCTGAAGTGCTGTGAGTGCTCTGCCCTTTCCTTCTGTGGCACTAACGGGTGAAAGGCAAAGCCGGTCTCACAAGATCTCTGTTTGTGTGGGTTGTGTGAAGTCATACCAAACACACCAACACGGCACTGGCAAGCCAAGGGTTCAAAGGGGTCTCTCTAAAGGCCGAGGTCAGCAGTCCCAGGGCATGGTGTGGCCCCGGAACAGGGCAGCAGCTCACAAACCTGCCCAGGGCAAGAGTTAAACGCTCTGGTGCCGTGGGTGCGGCGCTTCCACGTGCCCAGATGTTATCGGGGACTGCCAAAACGGCGCTGACAAAGGCAGGGAACGAAATGGAGATTTTCGAATCATTACCCCTCAAATCTGAAACAAATTTCATGGACCAAGGAAAAGCCTTCAGGGCATGTTCTGAATTTCCAAGGCTAGCCGCAAAAAAATACAGTGTTACGAACTCAAAAAAGGTCACAATAATATTTTATAATAGCAAGTGTTAGCCTAAACGAGAGAGTTGGAGCCAGTGCTTGCCAAAAGTAATATATACAAACAGAAAGGAGGGGCATCCAAGAGGTCTGTGTTATTCCTGCTAACATGCAGCAGTATAATTTTAAAGCAAAAAAAATACATATAGAAAGTCAAGAAAATGTTGAATATTTTTGCAGGTTGCTTTTGAGAAACTGAGTGTCTTTGTGTAAAGATGGGAATGACAGCTCATAGTACATTAAAGTGAATAGAGCTCCCAAGTCATTCAGCAGTCACAGAAATTCATTTAATCTCAGTTTGATACAAGGCAATTTTGTTCTCCCACCAGAGTGATTGTCTGGGTTTGTATGTGTGCTCTTGCTCTCTCTGCTTCCCTCCCCAGCTCGGGTGGGAACATGCAGGATTCTAGGAAACATTTCACTTAACTTCATTTCTACTATTCAGATTCATGTATTTTAATCACACATCAAAAATAATACAAATAGTTATGAAAGGCTCATGTTTACCATTACCCAAACCGAAAAAAAGGAAGAAGATTGTCTCAGTTCCTTAATTTGATTTTATTAAGTACCAAATAGAATTATAGAATGGTTTGAGTTAGAACTTAAAGATCATCCAGTCCAACCCCTTGCCGTGGGCAGAGACACCTTCTACTGGACCAGGATGCTCAAAACTTCATCCAGCCTGGCCTTGAACACTTATTGCTGATAAAAGTAGCTGTTCGAAACATAGCACAGAAAACACATGGTTAGTGGCTGAAGTGTTCAAAATGACAGATAGCATGAGCCTGAAAAATCTTTCACTTCTGGCTGTAGGACCAGGAAAGCTACAGGGAATAATGGACATTTTGTAGCTTCTTCATAATTTTTTCAACTGCAGTAATAGATGTGGAACCTCATGAGATGCTGTTGTAGGCAGACACACTCCCTGCCTTTCAAATTCTGCTTAATCTTGAATGTAAAATCTTTGGCTGTCCTATTTGCATTTGCAGAAAGCCAGCTGGAATAAACTCAGCCCCGTTACAATACAAATGTGTAGGCAAGGCTCCTCTCTGATAACGTTCTCGCTGCACTTCTCTAAATAAAACCTTGGCAATCCAGAGAGTTGGAGAGAGGATAAACCCGAATTGAGGATTTAGCTGTGGAGCAAGGGAGCTTGGGGCCTGGTGTGGTAAATGACTTTGGATAGCGAGCTGCCCTCTGTAATGACACCTGCACCAGGTCACACTCTGAGGCTGGGTGTGGTGTTACCCACTGGAGCCACCGCAGCAAATGGCAGGTTATAGATTCCCAAACAGGTGCGAGTACAAAGCACGCGATGAGTAATTTGTAGGATGCCCCTATAATTTCATGCATATTAAGCCAGTTATGCAAAGCAGTTTCAGTGCAGCCTTTACATTTGGAAGCACAGATTTTGCACATTCAAGTCGATCAGTGAAAATGAAGCTCGTCGCTGTTTGCTCCGATTAGCATTTGAATTCTGACCCTACCCAGTTTTGGGGCAGAAAGGGAACTATCCCGTGGGATTAGTCATAAAAGTAATTCTAGGTGGTTATTTTTAAAACTCCGGTGTCAGTATGTTATTTCTGAAACAAAGTATTTCTATTTTAGTGGTTAACAAAGCTGCATTCACGTTCTGTTGCACAGTTTTCAGTATCCTGCAGAATTCATTTGCCAATTGCTTTTAAACATCAGCAGCTCTGTTATCCATTCCAACATCAGAGGAATTCGAAAGAGACCTCCATGCAGGATTGATCTGATGCAGCAATGTCAGGATTATGTTTTGTGGGTTTTTTTCCCAGGTGGAAACAGACCAGTATGTTCCCAAATTGTAATTTTATGGGTTTTTTTGCCAAGATCAAGGGGAGCTTGCCAGTTTTTACTGAAAGAATAAGAATTTTCACAAAACTCCTGTAGATCTCCAAACTGTTCATAAATTTATTGACAGTTGGCAGCCCTGCTGTGTGTGCTGTACTGTTATATATCTGCCTTCTTCACATCTGCTTTGTCAGGGTATGAGACAGTGAGTAAAAGTAGCTTAAGGAGGCTTAGCAGTGTCTGTAAATAAAATGGGGGGGAAAGCTTTATTTTTTTCCTTTCCTCAGAGATTTTCCATTTTTTAATGTGAAAGGATTTTAATGAAGTCCTTGAGTCTAAGAGCAGCAAGTGCAAAACAAAGGGCTCTAGTTCATGTGTTTCTTGAGAGTAATTCCCTCAGACAGGAGATGGAGGAGTGGAAAAGAGCATCCTCCAAATGCAGAAAGCAAAGTCTCCATTACTTTTACTGTTGATTAAAACAGACAATATTAGTGCTAGAATCCCTCAGTTAACAGGTTATAACAACATTCTGGCTATTTTTTTTTGTCTTGTTCCATATAAAGACTACCAGCCACTGACAGCGTGACAGATCAGGGTATCAATGTATTTCCAAACAATTTTGCGAGGAAAAAAGGCTGCTTTGCTTTTTTTCCTGCAAGGTTCTCCCTTGCAGAGCCCAGCCCAGGGATGGTCCTGATGCATCCCTGTGGATTGTGCTGACCACGCTGGATAAATTGCACCCCTCCCTCCTGCCCAGTCCTGCAAAGTCAAATTTAACTGGGAAAATTGAAGTACAGTGTCTGGGGCTTAGTGAAGCACAGCAAATCCTTTCTATAAGCTATAGAGGTGACCTTTTAAACCACCTCCCACACCAAGCCTCCTACTTTTATTTTTGACAGTGAATATAAACCAGAGAAAGGGCCAGTGAGAGGGCTGTAATACTTGTGCTCTGCTTGTGACTTTTAAAAGATTTTCAAGAGAACCTCAGAATCTCTCCTGTTTGTGATTTGACACAGTCAGAGGAATTTCAGTGCCATGACAAATGACAGTATTAACTCAACACCCTAATTCAGGTGAACAGAGCCATTGGCCAGATTTGATCCTTCCATAGGCAGTGGATAAGCACAGTGACAGAGCTGCTGAATCAGACAGTAGTTTAAACATCTACTTCATTTTAATTGAGCCTAAGAAGTATTTTTAGGGAATGTTTAAAGTACAAAGGAAAGTTTTGTTTAAAAATAGATTTTTGACAATGTAAAATAGGTTAGTGCTTCCTTTGAGGCAAACAAACAACCCACTTAAGAATTAAAAATTTCCAAGCAAATGATTTGGAAATCCTTCCTTCTTGAAGCGTGATCAAAGTAAAGTCTTGACAGGTAGCATTTATCACAGGTAGTACCTTCTGCTCAGTAAGTACTTGATGAGGCAAAAAGGAAAAATTAAAATGGAGGTTCACAGTTACATGAGTATCTATTGTACTTCAAGCATAAAAACCCTCCCTTTAGCAAAAACTTCAATTTTCACAGAAGCTGCAGCTCTGGTTTGAAACTACGGGCCTGTCGTTACATAACGGGATTTTGGGTTGGAAGACACAGAAATGGAGGATGGGGGTTGGACAGCTCTTCCCAGGCTGCCCTGCAGAGCAGGATTGGTTGGGCACTCTGGTGCCTTTATCAGGATGCTGGTCCCTTGAAATGTTCCACATGGTGGAACTTCAGCCTTGTCTCTGCAACATCATCCCATAATCTTATGCAAAGCACTGGAGTGCTTAATTTTCAGCCTGGAAATGGACCAAGTGAAGGGAATAAGGATTAGTTTAGTTAGGGTCTGAGGAGAGAACTTCCAAAGGCGTAGGGGACAGTTAGAGCATCTAATTCTTTTCAAAAGCTATAGGAAGTCAAGCACCTAGCACATACTTTGAGAGATTGTAAATCTTTCCATAAGGCAAAAAGCATGCATGGAAGTGTTGTGCTGCATTAAGAAGCCCCTCTATGATGAATTCCTCCTCCATTTTGACGTTCAGCCCTAATTTCTCTTCATTACTTGAATCCCTTCTCTCCCTGGTATAGCAGCTGACACCCTTGTCTGTATTCACTTTCTTCTTCTTGCTTTCCTTGAGGTCAGACT
>JAWWEU010000053.1:10125244-10242178 GCA_035583155.1 Acropternis orthonyx | reverse complement strand
CCCCCCCCCCCCCCCCCCCCCCCCCCCCAAAAAAAAAAAAAAAAAGTAAGATTTTTAAAAGAGAAATTTTTGTTTCCCTTTTCTTTAACTTGATTTAGATGTCAGGATGTTCCCTTACTCGCAGAATGACGCTTCCTCATTTGAATGGTTTAGAAGCAGAAACATTGACAGTGAACAGGGAGGTAACATGGGAACTGAGATCATGGTGAGAATGCAAAGAAGGGGTTCATGCTGTGTTTTAAATATTTCTGAATTGCCATCATGCCTAGAACTTTAAACTCTTTCCAGAAGAGTTACAGTGCAGTAGCAACAGACTTCAGATCTTGCTTGTAAATGTAGTCAACCTGATACCTCTTGAGTGGGTAGAAGGTGCACAGTTAATTATCCTCCCCATGAAAAGTGTGTTTTCAAGAGCAGCCATGTCAAAATGTAGTGAGCACTGCAAGTGGTTATGAAATATAGCTGCAGTGGGTGGAAGGCATCCAAATAAATCCTATTTCAGCTTCTCAGATCCACCATCGTAGATTTATGAGCACTCTTCTCTGTGCGTGAAGGACGGGATCTCAGAGCAAGGAATGCTGGTTCTATTTTCCTGGTGAGAAGTGATCCTTCTCTGTGTTTTACTGAGCAGCTGATTCTTAAAATAAATGGACTAAAGATTCATGAAGCTTATCTGACAGCTCGCAGCCCCACCCCAAACACAGGAAGAATATACAGCCTAAGTGAGCTCCAGCCTAATGGATCCAGCTTCAAAGAATTTATTTAAAGACATTTTTAGTTTCTTGTCCATCCTGCACAGCAAATGGCCTTCAGTCAGCAGTATTCCCTGCAGTGTGAGCACAGCGCTGCCTGATGCCAGGATCCCGTGGGAACCCGCAGTGCGGAAGGCACACGTTTCTTGGGTACCTCAGCCTGCAACTGATGTCAAACCTCTAAAATATTTAGGAAGGTACAACTGCAAATTGTGAATAGGAGCATTACCCGTGCAATGCTTTTAGGATTTTTTTGCTGGAGGCTGCAAGACTTTGCAAGGAAGGCATTCAGGCTGTTGTCTGCACTCAAACACCCCAGCTTGCACTTGCAGTGAAAATGAAGCCTGTGAGCCAGCTGTTTTCTTTTGCACAGATGTAGACACTTAACTACAAGCCACCTGATTGTCAGCAGTGGTGAGCAATCACAGCTTCCATTCATCTTTTTGAGAGCCTTGGTGCTTGCTGCTGTTGGAAATAAGACCACTTGTGCTCAGGTGCCTGACAGAAAGTGAGTTTGAAATTGTTGTGCCTTGAAAAGGAATTACAGTGATTTGCCTTCTTGAAGGTGGCTGAGCCACACCTGCCTTGACTGTGGAATCTGAGTTGTTCCTGGAAGGCTTTGCAGGTGACTTCATGGGATTACAGTCCTTCATGTTTTCTGATAAGTGCAGGTCAGACACTTCCCTCAGTACTCAGAAACCCTTCCTTATCTAGCTCAGATATCTGTACCTCAAGGTTCCGTTCTTAAGGGGTTTTATTTCAACAAGAGACCTACCTAAAGCCATATTTTACAACTGTTTAGTGTAAAACCTTCTTTGAGTCAGATTATTATCAAGCGTTACAGATGCCACAGGGAAGTTCTGGGTCAGGTTACGGATAGAAATACATTTTTTGAAGTTGCTACCCCTATTTATGACACAAATCATCAGTAACCTGTCTTTAAATCCAGCCAGTGAACTAACCTTGACTGAGACCATGTATGGAAGCAATGCCCCAGCTCAGGAACCCTTTGGCTGAGCCAGGCCCTCAGAGATAAGGGTGTGTTTAAAAGGTCCCTTCCAGCTCAATCTCTTCTATATTCTATTGCTTTGGAACAAGGTGCTTGCACAAAGCCACAGTCAGAGAGCTTTGGGCTTTCGGGCTCCTGGTTGCTGTGCCTGCAGGGACACCTCTCTAACTGGAAGCATTAGCTGTAGGAACTCAGGTGGAATTTTGACGGTCTAAATCCAGGCTTTCATTTTGCAGTTTTTGAGATATGCACTAGAAAAGTAAATTGATGGTAACACATGTAAAATAGCACAATTGCTTTTTAATTACTTATCTAAATGGAAAACAATTATCGGGAGAATAGGCAGGAGGCTGAACAAATGTTTCAATAGGAATTGTCAAAAAGTTTGGGTTTTGTCCTGTGTTTTTTCCAGAACATGCCTTAAGACATGATTTGAGTTAGAATTTAACATCTCTGTCTCTCTCTAGCATATAGTAGTGGGATTTCCAGTGCCCAAAATCTGTGTTAGGTGCTGAGCAGACCATTCAGATTATTTTCCAAATGAAAGAGGTCCTTTGAACTATCAAATGCCATGTCATTTGCCTGTTAAAATTCCCTCCTTTCCTAACCTTTTTCTCCTGTAAAAGGCTGGTTAATGTCCGTCCTTTGTACTTTATAAAACAAGTCTGTGCATTCAGTAGGATGAAATCACCTCTGTATTTAAGAAACATGTCATTTATTGTGACTTTTAGCAATGTAAACACACCTAATTACCTCGTTCCAGTTTGCTGGGCTTCCCTTGCATCCTTCTTGCCAGGATACTTCTTTCCCCCAACTTTTAAAATCCCATGCAAGAAACCTGGATGGAAGTTAGCTCAGTAGCAGTGCTGAGATAGAGAATTCCCACCGACAGCAAGTGCTGACATGTGCAAAGATGTGTAAATAAGCTGAAGGTTTCAAGTGTTTGAGAAACAACCATAATGCAGAAATACCCGTCTGGTTAAGGCTATCAGAGGGCTTGACCTCAGATTTGCTGAGAGTAAAGAAGATTCCCACTTGCTTAAGTAGACTGTGCATCAGCCATAGGCATTTCAGTGGGTTTTTTTAGACTCACTAGACCAACAACATGAAGTGAGAGAAGAAAGTCTTGAAAAGGAAAGTATTAGAACAGAAGGAAATGAAATGCAGCTAAAGAAAATTGATTTTGTTTCATCAAATACTTTTTGAAGTTATGAAGTTGCGGTATTTATCTTAGAAGTACTCATTTTCTGCATGGATTTCAGAGCTATAAAAGTATACATTCTCCTTTGTCAACATTTTTTCCTGAAAAAGCTCAGTTTAGATAGCTGGACATGCACTAATCCCTTTTTAGTCTACAAAAGAAGGAAAGGAAGAAAAAAAAAGAGAAAACAAAATTATTTGAGTCCTTATGAACTCAAACAATTTGTTTAAATTTCTTTTATACCCAATTTGCATTCCGAGCTAGGCAGCTTTTGGGATGATTCCTATGGACTTCAGAAGCCCAAGCATTCAAGCAGTACAAAGGACGAGAAATGTGAAAAGTCATGTATAGTCCCGGGGTTTGCTATAACTCTTTATGTAATTTGCACATGGGTAGCCCTTTGTATAATGAGTGAGAGCCTGAGCAGGGTTAGAAACACGGACTGCTCGGGGTTGAGCTCTGCCTGGGACAAACAGGAGCTCGAGGGGGCCATCAGCGCAGAATTCTGCCTGTCCCTGGGCTCCTGCCTCTCCCTCTCGTGCTGGCGTTTCCCATATGCTGTAGCAAAGAGTTCATTGCCACAAGATGTCACTGACACTAAGAATTTAGTGAGCATCTTCAACAGGAAATATGGCATTGAAATGGCTGAGAAGCATTCACAGCTTCGAAATGCCACTCTTGATAAAAGACAGCTTGAAACTGCCTGGAACGGAGCTGATCTGCAGTTCCTGGGGTCAGGATAAATTGCCCGGTTTTCCCACTGTTTTCCCCTGTCTTCCTCCACCCCAGGTAGGGAGCAGCGTGGTGGGAGAGGCGTTTGCCAGGTTTGATCCTGTGCAGCAACTCCCAACATCCCAGTCCCAGTTTGGTTTAGTCAGCAACTGGTGTTTGCCAGATCCTCAGTCTGTTTAGATGGAAGTGACAATAATTACTTGTTTCCCAGGGATGGTGAAATGCTTAATTGCCTGAAATTGTAGTCTTGAGATGAAAATACTTGGAAACAAAAGCATTATTGGGATACTGTATTGCTGCTTGAATAGCAGCTTTCCCCATCATTAATATACCCACCACATTCTGGAAAGAAATTCATATGAAACACAGCAGAAATGACAAATAACTCCAAGAATTCTGAATATTGGGTCTGTGCTGTGTTCACTGCTAGATTTGTGGTGAGTCCTCATGGAAAATAAGACAGTAGCTGCTCTTGCTGGAGCATATCAGAGTTAAGGAGGGATAAACATCCAAGCTTTCCATGCTGAAGGTCTCCGCTGCCTCTGGCTAAACCCCTACAGCTGTTGGCACAGACCTGGTGGAGATGCTACCGAGGTGTTTTTAAAGTGTCCCACACTCAGTGAGAGTTTGGAATTTCACCCTCCAGAAAGAAATGGAAGTTTCTCGTGGAATTGTGCATCTGAAAAATTTCAACTGGAAATATTTAAGTATCCCTTCTGTAAGGTTTTGTTTCAATGAAGTCGAAATGCTTCACAGCAACTTTTATCACACAACATTTATCCTTCAAGTTCTATCAGAATTTTTCAAGCCAGCTTTACCCATTGTGGAAGTATGAATACTTCCTTGGGGAAATAAAGGTAGCTGATTCTCCTTTATAACATGTTGTGATGGCAGCCACTGGAAGGTTAATAGGAAACTGTACGTGGCACTTGCAGCAAGTTACAACTTTTTGATTGGAATTTGTAATGTGTCAGAAGAGAACCTTCCCTGTGAGTTAAATTTCACAGAGGAAACCCTAACACTTCCGAATGTGTCTACTAAGTAAAAGAGTAGTGAATCGAAAACATGAGACAGCTTCAGGAAACATTCTCCAGCATCCCAAGATTGCTCCGAGGTCCCCTGGGACTCTTCCTTTTGAGGGCACTGCACAAGGGGTCTCTTACGGTCTTCACAGAGGAGACTTTGCCTCTGGAGCTAAACGTTCATCATGCTTTGGGTGTATCCAGATGTGTGGTGGGTCAGGGCAAGACGTGCAGAATCCCACTGAAGATGAAGCCGGGTCTCCCTGTGATTGCCAGCTGGCCTCTGTTGAGAAATGTCCCTAATTCCCATAATAGTGTGCCTATTTCATGGTACTTTCAAGTGAGAACTCTCGAGTGGCTGGCCACATAAGCAGCTCTCACATAAACACTTCAGCTCTGCTTCACCGCAAATGGCTTTAGGTGCTGATAAGGGACGCTACACGCTTTGACATGGCAGAGCTGCGTGTTCTGTGTGGTGCAATTAAACTGTCTCAGGCAAGTTAGACCCACCTCATGTTCATGTAGCATAGAGATGCGTCTCCAAAGAACTCCTCAATCATCTCCTGGTGTTTTGTCCTCTCTGTTTAGCAGTCTGTTTGGCTAGAAACCAAACATGATACCATGGGCAAAGTGCTGAGGACATTTATTTAAGCTCTGCTTTTTTGTGAGGTGTGCGTGCAGATTTTCAGGTAGAAGTCGCTGCACAGCTGTGCATCCATAGGCTGTGATCATTTTGGGGAATCTCTGTGTGCAAATGACAGTGTGATGCCCAGAACAATCCTTCTGGCACGAACACACTGATTGTATGTCATTAAATTTAAACATCAGTCAAATTCTTGCTTGGTTGTTTGACCTTGTAAGATGGAGTGTGTGAAGACTTAATGTGGAGGTGTGAGGCTTCAACAGGTTTTACTTAGAAGACATTTTGTTCAAGTTTCTTACTGCTTTCTCTAGGGCTAAATCAAATTGTATTTGTTCCAAACTCCTATTGTAGACATTCTGTGGACTTAAAGTTAAGTCAGAAGACAGATGTATTTGCTTCCCATGTACCATAAATGGATTGGTCTGAGCCTCTTGCATATGGCAGAATACACAAGTATTGCCATTCGGTGATAATTAGGCATTGACTTAGCAGATATTTCCTGTTGCTTAAGGTGTTCTTTCAGGCCAGTGTGGTCCTGTCTGTCTCTTGGTACTCGTGGAATGCCATGCTTCCTTCCCCGTGATCCCAGACAGCTGCTAAGTATGGCAAAGCTCCATTTCACTGTGCAGGTGGGTCACCTTCAGACCTTGTGTGCCTTCTTTCTCAAGCTAGTGGTGAACAAAGGGTTCAGGGCTCACTTAGCACCAAATGTCCTGCAGTGGGGTTCTAAGAGGAGGTGTGTTTTTGCAGTCCACACTTCCCTCTCACTTTAGACACCGTTGGTAGCTCAAGGATTCTTCTTTCCATATGGTCTTGGCACCTGGAAATTGCTATGGGAAGACATAAATGAAGACAAGGTGATTTTTTAGCAGACTTGGAGATCATTTTTCTCCTGGTAGAGCCACAGCTAAAGGGCTTGGGCTGTCAGTCAGCTCACACAGGGGGACAGGACGATTTTGTTGGAGAACCTGCTGTCCGTGGTTTATTCCCAGTATCCCCTGTGTGCTGTAGGGCACAGCTCATAGGCACTGCCAGATCTTCTCCTCTGCCAGGGTTATGTGTCAAGGTACTGGCAGAGGGGAGTTAACACTAAACTGTTGGAGTTTGTGGCTGAATGATGTTGCTTAGAGAGGTCCTCTAGTACAGCTTACAGATATAAAATTTTAGGATTTTATATTCATATGAAATGATGGTGGAGACATTTTTGCATGTTAATAAGTGTGAACAGTTAGATTGTAGACCAAAACTTGCTTTACCATGGGGGAAAAAAAAGGCATGGGAATTAGTGAGAGTGGGATGCTGAGCCTGTGCTGCTGTTTCACAAGAATGAATGGATGTTGAGGAACATTTCTGGGCAAGTCCTTTGATTCATTCATACGTCTGTGTGAATGAATCACAGGACATCTCTCTGCATCTCTCCTGCAGGACCTCAGCTAGACCTGGAGTTGGTGCAGCCACTTTCCTACCAGCATGATTAGACATGAAGATGTTTTGAGGCTTCAGCAGGTTCTGCTGCAGCCAGTCATTTCAGGTTTATGTCATTTTCTGGTGTGGTGGTTGGTTAGTGGGCATGCCGGGATTTAACCAGGATAGCTGCCTACTGTAGAGATATTTGAGAGTATGAAGATTAATGGAGCTAAAATAAATGGCATTCAATTATTTTATTATTGGTATCACTTACAGTATAAATCTGTCTTGAGAGAGAGTGGTTGGTCTCTTTGAGGTTTTGTTTTCTCTTTTGGCTTTTTATTCCTGATACTATTAAGCTGAAAGACTGGAAAACTTCATCCAAAACATGAGTTTGGCTTTATTAGGAAATGCAGGTTTTCAGCTCTTAGTGAAGTATTTGGTGTGTTGTGTGAAGCCAGGTTCTCTTACATGGATGCCAATATACCAGCATAAAGTAGTTTAGTAGTGATAACAAATCAGAGGAAATGATTGATAGTCCCTTGTCAAAATGAATTTCATATCATACATTTTCTGCCCAGGGTGATTGGGATGGGGCAGGCTATTATTCTGTTTCATTTTATTGTTTTCTTGTTGCTGTTGGCAAATGCCTCACCTACTGCCTGTTTCTGCTGTATTAGGTTGCAGAGGGAGAAAAATAAATAGTGAATCTTTAAAAAACCCAATCTTTTATTAATAGGGAAGGGATTAAAAACAAGCAAAAATCCATATTTTCATTAAATCTTTCATGAAGTGTCCTTGTTTTGTGGAAACATTTTTAAAATATTTGTCAGAGAACCAGGTTCTTGCAGACTGAGCTATTCCTGCTAAACACCAAAATATTCAAGCACGGAGGGAAGAGCAGTTGTAAGATCACCCCATGCGTGCATTCCTCGAGGCGGTTCAAAAGCATCCTTTCAAAATTCCCCTCTGTTGTGTGGGTGAGAGGATTAATTCTGTTTGTTGTGAGCCAGGGCTGTATCCCAGGGCTGCTGACCAGCCACAGGTGCCACTGCTCCAAAGGGACGTGGGGATGGTAAAACCCTTCCCCAGCTGGTCCCCGGCGGGGGGCTGTGCTCTGCAGCATCGCTCGCGTGGTGGCAGTGGCTGTGCCCCACAGGCAACACACAGCCCACTGGGAGGAAGGAGGTTTTTCCATGAGGAAAAACAACGTACCTAAAGCAAACAAACAGAGCTGAAATCACTTCAGAGGCGGCTTTTTGAAGGCTCCCTTTGCTGGCTGGGAAATACAGCGGGAACATCCCTCCGTGCAGGAGCCGAGCGCATTCACTTAAGAATTTACCACCCAACTTCTCAATACTTTAAAAGGCAAGATTAATGAGCACTTTATCCAGTGCATATGAGCTGCCTATCAAGAATATTTTCAACAGTGCACCAGTGATACACTGCAGATAGTGCTGACAGAAGCTAAAGTGAAATGTCATACTTTGAGATCTGACGCCGTGTGCAGTTGGAAGAGGGCCTGGTACTGCCTTCAGAGACTGACAGCTAAATCCTTCATTCTTTCAGCTTCCAACATATGGCATGAAGTAGGGTGTGAAAGATAAATTTCTTTGGATAGGTGCAGAAAATATGTGCAACATTTTCACTGGTTGGCTGCATAGAAAGATCAAAACAGACGTGTTTTGCGAGAGCAGGAATTTAAGGCTTTGAAATTGTACCTCCAGATTGCCCATATTAATGATGGGTACCTGCCTGGAGGAATTAATGGAATTCTCCATAACTGTGGCAGTGCTTGAGAGACCAGGGGTCAGGGAGGCCATGAGAGTTCCCTGTCTGCCTTCAGTTGCCTTGTGCCATATTTATTGTAAAAATACAGAGTTGGAAGAAAATTCCAAGTATGACTCAACTTTTCTTTCCATCACTGGAAGGTGTCCATGCGGCCACACTGTGTGTCTGTATAACCATGGGACTCTATGGCTGTGTGTGTGCCTGTCACAGACCCTGAGTTATTTCAGGATGTTGGGATGGGTTTGACTGTGGAGCAAAACAGTCAGTCTTAATCATACATTACTCTGCTACAACCCTGTCAAAAAATTTGTATGTACTTAATATTATGTTGCTTGAAGATTTCATCTTTACAGCTGAAGCAAATTGCTTCACATAGGTGGGTGTTTTAGCCAGACAGAAGATAAAATATTAGTCTTGATTAACTCAAAGTAAACAGATGTTCTCTGATGCCAGTATTGCTAAAAACTATATTCATAACTGTATATTTTAGGATCAATGCAGTTTATTCTCTCAGGAGATCTGAGCTATTGTAGGTTTAGAGGCAAAGTAACCAGGCAGACATGGAATCCAATACATAAATATGAGTAATAATCTAGAGAACATGAAGATAAGCACTTGTATATTGTCATTTTATAAGAATTACAGGGCGGGGGGAAGACATAATGATAAAATATATCCTCTTTTTCAAGCCTCTTCCCTTCCCCATCTCTCCCTGCCCCTCTGCAGCCTGTTCTCTTAATTTTGTACTCAGTAGGACAGGACTGACCTTTTTCTCTGCCTTTGTGCCATCGCCAGGTAACAGCTCCCCTTCTCCAGTGCTGTGGGCTGTGAGAGTGGGACAGAGGATATTGTTTGTTTCTGGCATGTAGTTTAAGGAAAATTCTCTGACATAGATATTCAAGTCTTTATTTTAACTCCTTAAAATGTTACCCGGAACAAGTTAAATATGTAACATTTCCTTCTCACCTGCAAGTTGGTGACAGAAGCACCCAGTGGGAAAATTCCCAATGGAAAATGCAAATGTAAAAGGCCTCATTTTGGTGAGTGTGGAAATCAGCTGCCTCTGGAAGTAGGTTTGCTATTTAAAATGTCATATTCTGAAAGCGTGGCCAAAAGATTTTACATTTCACTGACTATTGGAAAATTATTATATTTATAGCTACGTTTTGCATGTTCTCATTACAATACATGAGTGATGTATTTGAATTTTAATGTGAAATGTGGTCATCTAGGACACACTTTGACCTGCTCAGTATTTTCCATGTTAACTGGCTGACTGTTCCACACTTCCACAAAGGTTACTCAGGCTGCAGACAGGAACAAACAAATCAGAGCAATACGAGAACACTGAGAAGCTCAGCTCAGGGCATGCTAATGCTGTGATTCAGGAGATATATAGAGCATTCAAAGCCTGATGCCCCCATGCAGTAATAAGTGTTGTAATGGGAAAAAATCTGGCCCCCCCCATGGTAATAGTCATGGATATGCCATGGATAGTGATAAGGCTGGGAAGAGGTATGAAGTTAACTTGCTTTCAGTGCAGCTTGAAGAAATATTCTGCTTTTCTCATGGATTTGCACCTCTCATTTGAGTGGTAAATATTCCAACAAGCTGTTTACATTTTAAAATAATCTTCAGATTTCTTAAGGTAGCATCTCTGCAGGATGAAACCTACTTTAGAGGGTAATAATGCTAATAGCAATAATTTATACAGAGGGATTCTTTCTAACATGAGCAATTCTAAAGCATTCCCAAATGCATTTCACCTTGGTCTGGTAGCAACGCTTCTACAAAAAAGTAGACCATCTAACAACAGAGAGACTGCTTTAACCTGCCAGCTTTAGGGGCAAATATGTCCTTTGCTCTCCTCCCCTCTGTAAAAGGAGCTCTGCCCTGGGTCCATGATACCTGTGGATCATGTGGATCATACAGATCATGGCCTGTGCTTTTTAGCCGAGCATCCGTTCTCCCAGGGGCAGAGACAGGACTGACCAAGAGGTGTAGCCTTTGTAGGGATTTCTGGAACCCTGAACCTGTGGTAACTCTGCTCCTGGAGTGAGGCAGGGAATGGAGATGGTACAATTTACTGGAATGTTAATTGGGAATAATGCCAGTAAAATCTGTGAATGTGCTATTATTTAAGACAAGACTGAAATTAGGCTCCAGCTGCATTTATGGATACGTGCCCTGGCTATTTGCTGTAATAACCCAAAGGGGCAGGCACCTTTGAGTGGTTTCCTCTTTTTATTTCTCCTTTTTGCTTAAAAACCACCTCATTTATGTATAGTTGATTCATATTATTTCTCTGCTTAGCATGTTATGAGCAAATGAAACTGCCTGCAAAGTTGCCAGTTAGTTCCAGCCGAGCTTGGAAACCGGCCCATGGGAGCCAGCTGTAATTCCACATTGGCAGCCACCATCAAAGGGGACTCGCCCAGCACAGCTTTCAGTCCCTGCTGATCCAGGCTGGCTCTCACTAGGTAGATAAAGCAGGAAAATATTTTTTCCCAGTACCAATTTTTGCAACCTGATCCCTATCCTAATGTTTAGTTTAACAAATCAGGTGTAAGTCACATTATCGTCCTATATGCGGTTCTTACCTGTGATACAAACCTTCCCGTCTTTGACTCTACATCCCATCTGTCTGGAAATGGTTTTATATATAGCTTTTTGTTTGTGAAAAAAATCAGGGGCAATTCTGTGATGTTTCTTAAAAACTTTTTATGATGTGCCTATACCTTACCCACCACTCTGGGGTTCAGTCTCATTTTGGCTGTCTTTGAAATTGCACTCAGAAGGAGTAGAAAAGCAATATTGATTATACTGAATTACAGCCTCCTCCTGATGTCCTGCTAATGGTGACAGATAAATAAATGCCAGTCTTTTGTGCTTGGCAGAAAGTGCATGGTGGTGGGCAAATCTGAAGTCACAGGTGTATAATGAAGATTTTAGGCAGTATGGGAGATGTGAGTCTGGTAAACTGCTTCAGACTTCTGTGGAATAGCACCTAATTATCTTCATTCTCCTAGTCCCGGCTACAAACCTCTGGAAACTGGAGAAACTGAAGTGCTTCTCTAAAACAGGTTCGGCTGATGTGCTTGCAAGGTTGTTACCCTGCCTGGAAAGTGGGATAAGCAGCTTTTTATTCACTTTTCTTACGCAGCTGTTACTTTAAGAACTAATGTAACAAATAATTAAGACTAGAATTTTCAAAACATGCTAAGCCAATTAGACTCAAAATACAATGGAAAGTCAAGGTGAGTTAGGCTTCTAATTCCCTTAGGGTCCAATTTTCAACAAAGTCCAAGAGATTATGTTAAGCCTATTAATGCAATGTGAAATTATAAATGTTTTATAAAAAATTATCTTGTGTAGCTATCAGTTTACTCCAGCTCAGCAGTGCTGATTCTTTTCAGTAAGGGGTAAAGATGAGCAAGAGAAAGCAACAGATACTGTCTGCCAGTGAGACCTGTTTGGCACTAGAGAGGAGGTTTTGTCATCCTCCTCTGGAAGAAAGAGATCTTGTATGGAAAAGGTCTCTTACGGCTCTAATGGCTCAAAGTAGTTTGTAGTTTTTCAGTTCTGGGTTGTCCCGGGGCTGGAGAGTGTCTCAGCCAACCGTACGTGGCCCTAGGACCATTTTGTTGTGCTGCTGTGACATCTTCCAGCTTCCAAAGCCAGCCCTGGCCAGTGCCTGTGCCCATCCCTGCCCACAGTGTGGCCTCTGTTGCGTGTTGGGGAACTGTCTTCTCCAGTGCCTGCACCAGGGAAATCCTGCACTTGCAGAAAAGTGACGTTTTATACAATATTGTCTAGTGTGCTTCTAAAATGCATATGTTCTTTATTCAAATACTGAAATCTGAAATCCTCCCTCCGTATTTTCTCATCGCATGAAGAGCTGCAGTTGAACGTAATCACTTCTTATGTCAAGGCTTCAATTACATGATTTACTCTTCTAAAATTAAACATGCAAGTACCAACAATAATAAAAAGTGTTCTGGTTAATTCTAAAATTATTTCAGCTACCAAACAGACTAGTGTCTTCTTTCTTCAAATTTGGGAAATATTTTGCATAGAGCAGTTAAGGGGAGAGAATATCATCTATAATTTTGTTTCTAAAGTGTCTGATGTGTGTGTGTGTGTATTTAAACAACCTGTAACTTTAGTCTTAAACTGGTGTGTAAGTGTGCATTTATTGGAGGTACTAATGTATTTATTCCAACATGTGGATGCAGACATGGACTGCATATGAGAGGCAGCAAGTCTTGCATTGTTGGAGCTCTGGATGTAAAGTCAGCATCTGTTGCAGATGCTGATGAGTTGAATTCCACTCTGATAGGAAAAGCTCAGAGCTGAGTGTGATCTGCACTGCAGCATCCCTGCTGTTCTCCTTGTCACTTAGACAACCTGTTTGTGGAATGTGGGTGCATATGGGAAGGTAAATTTGCTTTCCGAAATTTTCTTTAGAGCTCCTCCTGAAATAGGATTTGGGGGAAATTGGTGATACTTCCCAAAGACGCCATGGCTGGAGATGACCTGTTTTGGTTCTGCAGATGTCAGGGCGCTGCTGCAGGCAGCGCGTGGCTATCTGGAAGGACTCTGTGCAAACTCTTCACCTGGAAGAAATTGCAGGATTAAGGGCTTTTGTTTGTATTTCTGTGTAATGAGAAAAGTAAAGATGAGATATTAATGAATCTGGATATAGATTATATGAGAGGTGCAGACACCACAATCCCTACCCTGAGTTTGCTGGCAAAACGGCTTCATCAAGTGCTTACTACTGTCTTCCATTTTTGTCTTTTACTTTTTAACTTTGTAGACATTCAGATTTTGCAGTTAATTATTCCAGGCTATGTGAAACTCTGGATTTGTGATGCTGAAATTAAACAGGGAAACAAAACAACTGTGGGTAATTAGACACATTTCATGTATCTGTGTACTCATCTTAAAACAACAGAAACTGTCTATGTTTGCACTGGAGCCTCGGATTTGATGGCATTCAGTAAATCTAATTATAGGCTACAGGAATTTGCAGAAGTCCCTGAATGTTTATGTACGGTTTGCCATTTTCCCCCACAGTACTTTGATGGATTTTGCAATTAATCTTCGGATTCATTTGATTGGAATTTAGAATTCTTGGGTTACATCTGTTGCCGGTTGTGTAGTGTGGGTTTACCCTACACCAGTTAGGGTGTCCTTTGCATACTCTTGTATATATGCTTTTCTTACATACCAATAATTTTGCTCATATAAGTTTCAAATGAGAATGGAATCAAAGAAGTGGAGCTTTCTTAAATCCCAGAAGGTTTTAAGTACTGCAGGCATTGTTGAGGTGCTGAAGATAACAAGAGAACAAAAAAAATCCAATTAAAATAACATTTCTTTTCAGCCTCCTCTCTTACCTGTTTTCTGTGAAATACACAATCCTCTTAATTTTCTACTACATCATTCAGGACCCATAAAATCTGAGCCAATTCAGTGAGTTCTGGGATGTCCTTTTGCAGAGAGGAAGTTTTTTCTAGATGAAGCCCTAGAAAAAGTCTTTTGTTTGTATTTGCTCTCAGCACTCTGTTAGTCATTGCTGGCTGTTGTTGCTGACTCCTGGCTCTGGAGCTACTCCTGGAAGGAAGAATTGCAGAATTACATGCTCTGAAACAAATAAGCCTGGAGATTCCTCTGGCTTCTGCCCTGCTGGTCTGGAAATGCAGGACACGGGTTGACAGAGGAGCTGAACCTCTCCCTCTCCTGGGCTGTCATGCTCAGTTCTTCCCAAGCTCAGCACATCCCGTGTCCCAGTGTCACTGCTGGGAGCTGGGGGGCTCCGTGCTTTGGCTGGGCACCCCCAAACCCCAAGGACATCTCTCCCACTCCAGCTCTGCCTCCCACACACGTTCATTTTCTTGTCCCAGGTGTCTCTGGATCGGGGAGAATCTCTTGACGACTTTTTTTACAAAAGCCTATCCCGTTGCCTCCCAGCAGATAAAGTTTTCCCTACTCCTTTGCCCACATTCCTCACACCCAGGGGAGCAGCGAGGGGTCATTGCTGCTCCCATGGCAAACTTCGGAGGACCACAGAACTTCAGACCATGGATACCCAACAGGCTGGCACAGTGAGCCACCAGACCTGTTCCCAGGGATTACCTTTGCTAGTGGAACAGGTAATTCCTGGAATGACCTTCTGCATTTGAACACTGTGTAGGAAGGTACTTCTGAGATGATCCCGGTGTCTGTATAAACCTCCACAGCACATGACAGACAGCACTTAGCAGGAACAGCAGGCACTGAGTGGCCTTTGAGACACTGCAAAAGGGATGCTCTGACACCTTACCCATCAGTGAGGGGAAGTCTCTTGGGGAATGCTTTTGTATCACTGCAGGGGAGTACAGGGAGCTGCCATAAAAAGTGGGTTTGATCAGACTTGCTGCTATCCCTTCACCTCACCCTCCTGATTGTATCTTCTCAGTGAGGAGCTAGTTAATTTTAATGACAAAAACGGAGAATCTCCTTATTGAAATTGAAATTAGGTTAATGACTAGTGATATGGCTAAGGGGTATAATTTACAAAACACAAATCCCTTATGAAAAAGTGTGTGTTCAGTATCACACACGGAAATCCCTTAATTTTGATTTGACTCATGTAAAGTCAAAATTCAAACACAAAAGTCTTGTTAGCATTTCCAGGAGTGAAAAACAGACCACTTGAGCCTGTGTTTCCCTCTTCGAAAGGGGAGTCTGCCTTTGAGCAGATTGAGCTCCTGCCAGAACTCTCCCCCCCTCCTTTTCTCCCCAGGATAATAATTACCTGGATTGCGAGAAGGGATCATCCTCCATTTCCAAAGGTGCCTGGGATCAGCTGCTCAGTTGTTCCCTTCTCGTAGCTGAAACCAAGTTTTTAAGGATAGAGCTGCCTTTGAATCCCCTAATGAAGCTACCAGGTTTGCGGCAAGGTTTGAGTCACTGGGGGCTGACCATCTGTCTGCGTGCGTTGTAGTGGGAATGGAGCATCTCTGATACCATGCCCTTAGTTATCTTTTATCCATGTTTCAGCAGGAACTGCTGAGATTCTGGTCTCTCTTGGCAGTCTGACCTGGTGTGTTTGCAGTGGGCTTTTACAGCATTGCTTGGTACCAGGAGATACTGAGAAAACATGATAGACCCTTGTTGTTCTGGCAGTATTCAGCTTAAATCCAAGTGCAGGGTAATAGTATTCTGCCAAGCTCATTTTAGTGCAATTGGTACACCCCAAAATACTCATAAATGTCAGAATTTTAGGAATGAGCAAAGGAATGATGAATCACCAGCCTCAGCACCCTTTTCTCTTCTTCTTGCATTCATCCACTGTACCTCCAGCACATGTTTGCCCAGCTCTCCTCACCTCCTGGCTGTGTTTGTGTTCCAGGTTACACTTCTGTTGAGCAGACAGGAATGAAATGATGTGGAAGAGAGGGAAAGAAGTTGGGGGACTCAGGGCTGTATGTGGTAATGCAGTTTTGTCTGACTGGTGGAGTAACAGCATTAAGGGACATGAGACTTCACACACGGTGTTGTTGAGAAGTACATGAATTGCTCTTCCCCTGGCACTTCAAACAACATAGAACTAAATGTCTGCGCTGTCCTGGTCAGCCGGTGTGCCGGGCTGCTCACACTGGCAGGGGAGCATCGCTCAGACAGGTACTAATGGGCACCACGGTGCTGAAAGGAACATCAGTTTCCCATTAGAACCAAATGTTTCCTGTGTGTCTACAAGCTGTGGTGCACATGAAATAAAAACCTCTGACGTTTATGAGGTTCTTTACAACATAGGAGCAAACATTTACTTTTAGTGTCTTAATTTCATATGGGCATTTTACTTGCCTGGTGCATTCAGTGACATCCTTGAAGAACAGGAATGACATTAAAGCACCACGCTGAATTGCTGGTAATTTGTAGAACAGAACTCATTCTTTTCTTATCATTTCCCATTTTGTGAACATGACTTTGTGAATTGATTTGACTTCAGAGTGCACTTAAGAGATAGCAATGCATGCAGGCTCTTCCAAGTCATCTCAGAGTAGAGCTGTGCTGCTTTCTATCCGGTGGAAGTCTGGAAAAAAAACATTTAAAATTAATTAGGAGATGCTGCAGCCTAAATGAATACAGCAGTAGAAGTAAAGGCAGGTACTCTCAAACCTTCAGCAGACATTTGCCATAATAAATGGAATCGGAGGAGGGAAAATTGGAGGTATTTCAGGAAGAGAGATGAAATCGGGTCAGTTGAAGGCTTAGAAGGTGAAACAACACCAAGTCCTTGGACTGACAGCAAAGACTGAGTAACTCACCTGTGTCCCTAAGAAACTTAGAAAATGAGTGAGAAAGAGTTGGTGTTGTAAGTTGGGCTGGCCTGTTCACACTTTTGATTTTAACCATCTGTAACAGGTAAATCTATGAAGGTTTTAAAGGACAGTAGTGAGTCAGTATGGCAGGAGCTCAAATCAGAAAGTACGAATCACAAACCCCCAGAAAGTACAGGATGGTTTTGAAATGAGTTACACTCCAATATTGTGTCAGGAGTGGGAACTAGTCAATTAAAAAATGCTTTCAGTGACTGCTGTCTCTTCCCTCACTCAGCTGTCTGGTTTCAAGTCAAACATCAATAGAGATAGACCTTTCCTGGTATGAAAACATGTAACAGATAAGAAAGTAAGGACTGTGCGTCTGTATATTTGCAGCTACGGGTGTTCATGGTAGGATTATGAGGTGAGCACAGGATGTGTTTTGTATTTTAATCTTCTCTAGGTGTCAGGCTGTTCGGGGCACAGCGATTATGGTCTGGCTCTTGCATTGTACCCCTGGGGTCTGCTACCAGCATCTAACAAAATAACAGTAAATCATGAAATAATAAATAAAACATAGCGTTCGCTGACCCTCTACTCAGGTCTATTTTGGAGATCAGGTCTATTTCTGTGTAGGAAATGTTGTTGAGAAAGAGTTTCCATAGCGTTTTGGAGGCTGAAAGCTGTCTGCCTTTTCCTCTGTGTGAATAATACAAGAGCAGTTCATGAGTGGAAGAGCACCAGGAATGGCAGTGGCAGCAGAGCATGCTCTGCTTGGCTCTAAGGCAGCAGCATTCCAGCTCTCAACACTCCATGGAATTAGCATTTACCCACTGCATGTTATTTGCTTTCACTTAATATGGAATGAAAGCCGTTAATATGACAGTGGTTGAGTACACACCTCAGAGAGGAGCTGAATGGCACATGGAGGAGATAGTTCACACCAATGAGAGAGGTGGGAGCGCAGCTGGGGGAGCAGCTTCTCCAAGTGTTCCTGGCCCTGGTGTCCTGCTAAGATCTGTGCAATGGGGCTTTATTCTCAGCCCTCCTCACTGAGTTTGCTTTTTCTTACCCAGGTCTCCAGTTTGGGGGCACCTTTAGCTTGTGCAGTGCTGTTTAACATGCTCTTCATTCTGGCATGCAAATAATGCCTTTTGCAGCAGTAATGAAAATTTCTCCCCTCACAGTGGGAGTGCTGTGAAAAAAAGCCTCTGCAGCATGCAAGACCGGCCTTCCTAGTCACTTCCCATTTTTTGGAGGTTGAGGAATGTAAGTTCTGCCCCCTCAGCATGTTTAAATGCCTCCAGGGGATGTTATAGAGATTCAGGTGAAATCCGGTCCTGAATGCTGGCCGTTTTTCCTGTTTTCCCTCTAAGGCACTCACCTGTGTAAGGGATTCCTCACTGGATGCTAAGGGCATCCTTTCCCAACTGCTGCAGCGTTATGCCCTTCTTGCCAGAGAGCCCAGGTAAGAAGCACTGCATGTGCAAGAACAAAGTACAGCTCACCACTGAACTTGGATTGGAAAGATCTGGGAATTGTTACCCTCTCATCGAGCTGTGTAACACCAAGGGGTGCAATTCCTGCAGCCATTAATTGTGAGCGAGCTCGGAGGCTTGATCATGCACCGACGCTCGTTAGCCATGCTGAAAACTGGATGAAATTGATGTTTTAGCTAAGTATGTTCCAACATACTTCAAAATCTTAAGAATTAATCAGTGAATTGTCAGAGAGCTTCAGACTTATTACTTTTTAATAGCATTTTTTATTACTTGCTAATTATAAGGTGAAAAAGGTGCGAGGCACAGCTCGTATTATAGTTCCTTAAGTAAATTGGAGCAGAAGGTCACAATAAATTGAAAAGTTATTAAGTATGTACTTTGCTGGAGACATAATGCTTATCATTATGAAACATAGGAATACAGACACTCTGGTTTTTTAATGTCCACAGATGGCACAAGCTAATTATTCTCATTTGTATAGCACCTTACACCTCTGTAGATTTTTTTCAGAATGTTGCAAAACAGATGATCACGTCTGTTTTTGTAGCTGTGTGAGAGTTTTTCATTAACAAGATCAGGCAGGACCATCTGTGTGTTCTAGTAAAAAGTTTACCACCAACAGTGAATTCAAAACTTTCAAACAATGGTTGAATGCATAATTTGTCATGTGCAGATACAGCGTGTTGGCTAACAGCCCGTGCAGCTTAGGCACAGGTTCCTGAATGCATTTCTTAGCTGTCTGGAGAGGAAAAAATGCCAGTCACGGTCTGCATTGCATTATTGGCCAAAGAAGGTGTTTGTGCCTGTTATGTCAGTACAGGCACTCGCCTGCTCCACCCACAGGCACCTCATTCAGCGTTCTCAGTGGAGAGGAGTGACCCCAAAGAATGCTGGAGCATCTTCCCCTGCCCCTCCGTACATGGAAATGTGGGGGGTAGCCAGGAAGTCTGAGGGAAGGTGCAAAGGTAGTTTGACATCACAGAGTGTGGGATTTCTTTTCTCCCACAGAGCCCTGCAGAAGGACAGGCAGGTCCGTGCCCACCCTGCTGAAAACACAGTGCAACTTCTGCCTAAAGAAAAATCTGATTGAGCACTGTTAATGTTCAATACAGCTGATGATGGAATACAGTAATGTGTAGAAGTTAATTGCTCACTGTGTGTTGTCTCTATCCTTCTACACCTCCCTGCCCCAGCATTTTCACACTCCCTGGCTGCCTCTCCCTGTTCTCTTCTTTTGGGTTCAGTGCAAAGAGGCAAAGTGACTGGAGGCAGCCCCATGACTTCATGCAGGACCTTGTGCAATACAGATCCCAGCTGCTTTCCATTCTGTGCCAGGGCAGCTGCCCCAAAAATGTGGCAAATGCCCTAAAACCCAAGCTGCCAGTGAGGGAGGCAACCCCCTGCATCCTCAATCCAGAGTTGTTGAAGGTCCAGAGTTGCAAAGGGGGTGGTTGGGGTGGGCACAGCCACACTGGGGAGATGGTGCTCAACACAGAAAGTTGTTTGGAAAGGAAAAGAGATGGTGATAACAGACGGGGGCAGAGATGTCTGGGTATTTTAATTTATCTTGTCACTTGTGATTTCTGCGTGTTGGACACAGCCTGGAGCGTAGCTTGACAAATCCTCAGGAAATCAGTGATTTCTAACCCTGATGACTATCAACTTTTCCAGTGTAATCCCTGGCTTGTGCGTGTCCCTTGTGAAGTTGTCAGCGCTCGCTCGGAGGTTGTGTGGCTCGTTAGCTATGGATGGATATCGCTCATTAGAGGTAGAAATGTGTCTTGTCTTTCCAAGGGAAACATTAACAATTCTGCTCTGCAAATTAAGGGGTTCATTTAAGTCTCTTCCAACATTCCCACGAAAAATTGTGGCTCATACACCTGCGCCTTCAGCCGGTCTTGTTTTCATTGGAGTGCACCAATCAGAGTGGGTTTCATCTTGGAGTGAGGTTCTTTAATGAGGCATTGCCTTTGTGTCTGACATAATTCATGTATTTTGGAGTCTGCTCAGGTAGGATTTTCAAAAGTTCAGTGCATGGGCTGATTGCAGGTTTTAAGTTTTCAAGTTACTGAGAAACTTAAAACCTACCGCAGGCTAAAGTGAGGAGCTGCCAACATCAACATAGCCAGGGTGAGAATAAGCATCTGATGTTGCTTGCAGTGTTTTGCAGTTTGGCAACTGGGTTTTCTTGGATGAACTGTTTAGCTTTTCTTCTTCTCAGGTTCCCAATTTTGCAGAGAAGGAATGGCAATGCTTTTGTATCACAGAGAAGTTTTTCTGAGTTGTAATTAATGACTGGTATGTTTGGGTATTCGGGGAGGAAATCTCCCTTGAATTATTGCTTTATGAGATTATTGTTTTAGAGTGGCATGTGAAGGATTTCTTCACATATATTTCGTCTTCTCTTGATATCCTTCATCTTCCTTGTTCTTATGTCCAAAATGTAATTATAAAATGTTCCCTTAGGAAATAAAAATTCTAAGTGGACTCTTTCAAGCCGTACTTGAAATTTGGGAAGGAGGGGGAGGGATATATTTGTTGCTTCTTTTGTTACTTTATTTGTGCCTCAGTGCTGTTGAGCAGCTGCAGTTGTAGACACCATAAAACAAACACCAAAATCTTGATCCTTGGCAGCCTGGGTTTGCCATCTTGGTGCAAGACAGGGCATGACTGATAACCTGAGATGGGTGATGCGGGAGTCCTCAGAAAGAAAGGCAACAATAATCTTTTCCAACCTAAATGAATCTATGATTCTATGTCCTGCACGCGCAGCAGTCGCACCAGCTCTATCAGCTCTGGCAAAAGAGATGTTTTAGGAGGGAAATGTGAAGGTACTCTTGCTGCTGGCCCACCAGGAGCTCTTCCAGAGTGATGGAGCAGCAAGGGAAAAAGAGCAAAGCTACTTGGCTGGGGACAAGAGGAGCAATTGCCAAGGCTCTGGTGACATGGGAGAGGGGAGAAGTGTTGGAGGGGTCAGACACCAAGGGCTGTGGGGTGCAGGGGAGAAAGGGGACCCAGGCACGTGCAAGGAAACAAAACAGTGTGATCCTCACCAAGGGCTCAAGCAGGTCAGGATGGCATTTATGAAGATGAAGGGAGGGAAGCAGGGATGAAGGTCAAACTCAGATGGGCGTAGAATTTATTTTTCCAGTGATAGTCCTATTTTTGTTGTAAATATAGCAGGTAATAATCCATTTGCTACTCCGACACCCAACCCCCAAACAATAGTGGAATGATTCATTTCTTGGCTGGCACATGATTTTGTTTTAAAAAGATACAGTCTCTAAAAATAATAGCTGAAACATTTAAATGCATTATTCCCCAGCCATGAAGGATACAAAAGTTCATTTCCAGATTCTGCCATATTTGTGGGGGAAAAAGTTAAACCTTCAGGATATAATAATGCCTCCCACAATTTGAGATTTTTAGATCCACATACAAAGGGTGCTTTGCTACCCATTTTATCTTGCCCTGTGTCTGCATTTTTAATGATAGGTGTGCTTCCAACTAGCACTCAGCTTCCTGCTTTCTCATTAAAAGCAAACACTAAAGACAGACCAAGGGTTATGGAGAGAAGACGTGTTGCAGGAAGAAAAGAAATTGAGAGAAACCCATCTCAGTTTGACACTTGCTCTCTCTGTTACAACCTGAAAGGTGGTATTAGCTAAAAGTATCATTCCTATAGTTATACAAAGCCATAAGTGGGAATTATTTTGCAAACTGTGTTCTTTTGTATTTAAAATTAATTAAATAAAAGCTATTTATCTGTGCCTTTATGCTCACTAGACAAAAGGCTTCTGGTTACTTTTAACCAAGGTTCCCAGCCTCAGTAGTTGTGCTCTGGGCTGATCAATAGCGTGGTAATGGGGGAGCCCTCTGCCTCCGTGGGAGCTCGGAACGTTACTATGGGTGTGATCACTTTAACTCAGTATTGTGGGATGATAAACTACCTTTTAATAGAACATTAACATTAATCTAAACAAGATTAGTGGAGCAAAGCACTGTACGAAAAAGCTTGCTCAATTAAAACAGATGGTCTTCCGTGCTGAATCCCATTATGTTAATAAAGCCTCCCTTGCGTGCCCACACACTCGGGCGTGAGCTCTCCCGTTCCACTTGCGAGGAGTGTGGCACATATAAATGTGCTCAGCTTTGTGCCACAGCGCTCGTTTTATCATCTCTTACTCCGAGAGCTCTTCAGAATTTCATATTTATCAAATTATTTCTGAGTGATTAACACGAGATCTTTACATTTTCGTCTAATTACACGTCTGCCATTAATCTTCACTCTTGCTTTTGCCCCGAGCGTTTTAGAGAAGGTGGAGAGTGATAGGATTCAGCAATTAGAATCCGCTGTAAGCATGATTAAGGCCGTCTAAAACCAGGGGAGAAGAAAAAAATCTAAGACTGCAGCAACACTAATGTGTAGTGTTAGCCAAAATTAATGATCAAACATTGCATCTTAGCATCTTAATATTGTCTCAAGTAAAATGGCTTTACATTTGGAAGTAACACATACTCACAATCTAATCACTGTTTTTTCCCCCAGACAAGCTTTTACTGTTCATTGCTAGAAGAAACAGAGTTTTGTTGCTGCAATAATTTTTTTTTTTCTGGGCAGAAACACAGCAAAATAGTCACATGTATTAGGAGACCTTAAGATCTTCAGACTTTTTTTAAAATTCCTTGCTTTAAAGAATCCTCTTAAGGAGTAATTCATCTCTAATCCTTTCAACCCAAATCAGCTAAATTAAAAGGTGGTATAAACAGACATGATTTGACCTCGTCTACCCACACCCTGCCTTGCTGCTAAGGCAGAAGAGAATATTGTAGTAATCTAGCTACGTAGAACTAAGCAGAGTAAATCACTAAATACTCTTTAGCTTAAGTTGTAAGGCTTGGAGCTGGCAGGATGTACCAGTAGAGTAAGAGTTACTGCTTTCTCCTTTCCTTATCTTAGTGTACTCTTTGTAGACTTGATCATATTTTGGCCCTCAGTTGCTGGATGAGCAGCATCAGAAAACTGCCTAATTTCCAAACTAATGGAGATAAACCCTGCTCAGGAAGCTGCAGTGGAGTTGCCCACAAGTCCTCTGGATGCTCATGGTTTAGATGGCCCTACACCTGCCAGGGCTGGGTTGGCGCTTCTCTGTTCCCTGGTAGACCAGACAGAGTTTCAAAAGATGAAGTGATGGTATTTGTTTGCCAAGTGATGTGACTCCATAATAGGTATGATTTGGCCCGGCCCAGGACCTCTATCCTTCAACCTTCCCATTAAATAGCAACTTAAAACCCGACAACAGCATAAAATGCCAAATGGAACCAGGATTTTCAAGATGTTCATCACCATGCACCGGGGTGAGAGGCTGGAGAGGGCACAAGCACTTTCAGTGGCTCTTCTGGGCGTGCTGAGTAGTAGGTGAATAAAATCCATTAACCCTGTAGTTGATTTCCTGCCTTGTCTGAGGTACTTGGTGCTACTCAGTTTGAAGCTCCCTTTCAAATCAAAGCCTGAGTGTTTTTCCTGTTCCCAGAAATAGGGAGGTGACTTCTGGGAAGCAAATGGCTGCGTGTCTGTTCTGTGTTTCAGCTGTGAATTAGTTTTTGTGGAAATACTGTCTGGAGAGCCGGTCTGCCTGATAGATGTCAATCTGGATTGGGAAGACACCCCTGTAGGGTGAACAGAGGCTCTGATTTATTGATGGTCACTGGAATCTGGGTGATGGATATGTACACTACTGTTCAGTCCACTGACACTTAAATGTAAACGAAATTTAATGTGAAATTATGTATGATTGACAAGTCATTAACTATGGTCTAAAACCTGCTAATATGCTGGTGGAAGTGCTGGCTTTTCATTTTGTTAGGTTTCCATGGCTGGCTTTTCCAGAAACGAGAGCCTCACATGTCTCTAGTTTGTAATTCAGAAAGGCCAATTTTCCAGTAAAGATAAATGAACACTGAATCACAGGAGAAAGGAGGAGGTGTTTTAGATGGGAAAGCCTGTTCCAGGGGATAAGCTTTCTACCCTTAAAGCTCATAGAGTTTGTGTGATAACGGGGAGCTCATGAAGAAATACCCATTCGGTTCCTGGTAACAGGGGCTTGGTACAAGTCATCGATCATTGTCAGAAACCAGCAGTGCCACACGAGCACGAGGTGTGGGAATTGAGCTGTAGAGTGATCGCTCACCGATTTCTCTTGCACCAACTGAGCATAACTGAATGGGATATTGGTCCTTTGCTGCTTAAGCAGCCAGAAATAACAGGGTAGAGAGTGAACATATAATATCACCCTCCAGAGGCGCATTGTGTAGTGCAGGTACCAAGGAGGAGGGCTGCCTAAGCACAGGACAGTGGTTTTAAACAAGACAGCCTGTATTTTTCATTCTGAAACTGCTGATTGGGAGGATCTTCCCCAGATGGATGAATTCCTCCCCACTCCCTTTTCCTTTTAGAGTTTCAGTCCCTTTGGTGCTGAAGGAAGTGAGGGGTTATCAAGCCAAGCGTGCTGCAGGTCAGTGCCGTGTGGGTGTCCTGGCCATGTGCGCACAGAGGGGAGCACGTCAGCATTGCACCAATGAACATCTCAGCCTCCACCCGTGTGCAGTGGGGGAGGCTCCTGGGGCAGCTCCATGACCTTATCTTCACCACGTGAGATCAAGGTCCGTGGTGTTTTGGGAGGTGCATGCATGGGGGACAGTCCTGTGAAGGAGGAGGATTTGCCTGTGGCAGTCAGGTTCAGCAAAATGATTTGCTTGGGTTTGTTTGATTTTTTTTTTTTTTAACCTAAATATTCAGAAAAACATGAAGGTTAACCATGCAGAATTGGTGGTGTGGCTGTTGGGGTTCAGTGAAATTCAGTGTCTGTCCCCTCCTCTGTGGAATGACCTGGTTGTGAGGTGGGATCACCACCCCAACCCTACGCTCCTGTCAGACAAGGGCGATGGCAAATGGCTAATTGAATAATCTGCAGCATCATTAATGGGTGCATACGAGCTCAAGGACTGATCATCAAGTGATGCCTGTGCTTGAACACAAAAATAATCCAGGCCCCCAATTTCAGCAGTGATATCTTTAAAAGCCCAGGACCCTGATGTTTCATACAGACATGATAAAGTTGTTAATGTATCAGCGAGCCTGGATCAGAAGGGCTCCTCGAGGTTTGGATGATTTCTAGTAGGTAATTCAGATGGCAGATTGTGGGCTCTTGCTGGTATTTACATGCAAGAGAAATAAAGTCATATTCTGTTCTGACAACTACATTTCAACCAGTGATCTGCCCTTAGTACCTGACTATTTATCAGAAGCCTGTGAACATCAGAGTAATCAAAGGAACAACTGGGTGAGCAACAGGAGGACTCATCAGACAAAGGGAAGGCAGTGGCTGGTGAAGTTTTGGTGACATTTTAGTTTTACAGAGTAGAAATGTTGTATATTGGAGTTGCAGAGGATTCCTCCTGGGTAGTTCCTCTTTTCTTTGCTGGCTTTTCTTGTTACTTTTTCTATTTGCCCGGTTGTCTGGGTAAGCCATTCGTGCCTTTTGTTTTAAAGGTCAGAAATGTCATTAAAACTGTATGAATTACAGACTGAATGATATTTTGGTTTCTTACTTCAACTTTTCCCAAGTTTTTATTGAAAAAAAGGTAGAAGATGGTTATTTCAGCAGACATTTTGGTGGGTTGGAAGTTTTGGGTTTGATTATTTCAGGTATAGCACCAGGTAATAGACATGAATTTGCTCGCTGATGTTCCTTGTATTATCACTGCCCAAATGGAACAATAGGGAAATTTAGGACAATTTCATATTTCCAGGACAATTTCAGGAAACCTGTGCCAATCTCCATCATATAATCTGTTATTAGGTCAATTCACTCTTAATATTATAGACTTTAAAGGCAGAAAAGAAGAAAAATTTCCCTTGTAGGCTAAGTCAATAAGATGAGCCATCCTTATAAATTAATATTTTAATTGGTTTATTGGAGTCTATCCATGCAAGTGAATTTTGTAGAATATCCTCCTTTTGTATAAAGGGAGTCTTTTTTTGTTCTTTGGATGGTTGCTGGTTGTTTTTTCTTTCTTATCACACAGTAGAAAAGTAGTATGATTACTGAACAACTTGAATTAATTGGAAAAAACTGAGATAAACAAGTGCCCATTCTTCCTCATCTTTGCATATTGGCTTAAATTGAGACCCGATCCAGGATGAATAATTAGAGAGTAAAAATTAAAACTTGTGGTCATAGCACTGCAGTATAAATGAATACATACTTGTTCTGTGCAAAGATTTATTTTAGCAGTCAGAATAAACCTGAAGGTGTAATTTCATCACGTTACTAACCAAGTGTTTACACTGAGCTAGACATCCCTGACAGCAGTAGCTGACACTCCTTACTGAGGCCTGCTCTTGAAAAAACTGCAAATGTGTGACTGGGAAGTGTTGACGTGCTGCTACTCGTGTTGGTAACAGGGCAAAAGAGCCAGGGCAGTGTCCTGGGGGCGGTGCCAGCCGCACCCTCCGCATCTGTATGGAGAGGATGCGTCTCCAGCTCGTGTGTCTTCATCCCCCTGTGGGTATATTGGGGTTGTTGTGTCATTAGGATGTTGTTCACAGAATCACAGAGTGCTGTGGGTTCAAAGGGACTTCCAAGATCACCTTGTTCCACCCCCCTACCATGGGCAGGGACACCTTCCACTAGGCCAGCTTGCTCGAAACCCCATCTAAGTTGGCCTTGTTATCCCTGTAGTTCATAAAAGAGGTGGGAATCAAGGTTTGGTAGGGCTTCCTTTGATACCATTCATCATGCTTGTTTAACCTTTAAAAGATATCAGCCAGTCGATGTTTCCCTTTCACCCCATCAATCAATAAATAAAAAATAAAATTACAGCCTCATAACTGACTTTTATGTCTTTAAATGGCCTGACTTTTTGGTTTCCGCTTAAAACTCTCACAGCTGAGCTGGTGTGAAAGGGGACCAGACGGTGCAATGATGGGCAGTTCTCAGAACACTTCCATGAAATATGGTATTTTTTAATCACATCTCCCCTAGCAATCACTTCAGAAAGATAAGTAGTGGATGTCAGTGTGGATTTGGAAGAAGAGAAGGTATCTGTTTACATGCAAAACTTTTTAATTAAAAAACAGATACAGAGCCAAGATATTTCTTACATTCCTATTGCTCTACCTGGAGGGTTTGTTGGTCTGCAGATGGTTCAGCACACGAGTCACGCTGTGTGCTGACACCGGGGGAGGCAAAACTCAGCGATCGGCCCTCTTTGCTTTCCAATTTCAGCAGTTCAGACATCTGGGGCAATTTCTGTTTTCCATCATATTCCCAAAACTTCTGTGCTGTGAGTAGCACAGGATTCTGCCTCAGTGCTTGGAGCAGAGCTGCCCAGTCAGTGTGCTGGGCTTGTGTTGATGAGGTCTGCTGGTCCCCCGGAGGGTGTTTGTGAACCACCACTAAATGTTTTCAGAAGATTCATCACTTAGTGGAAACATCAGGGTATTTCCAGAAATAGTCTTCACTCTTTTTGTAAGATAGTGGAGAAAGGTTGGTTGGATTTGTCATATCCTTTATTTTTTACAGAATTGGTTTTGATGGATGATGCAGAGGCAGAGAGTTCTGAAGTTTGCAAGTGGTATTTATTTATTGCACTGTATGTTCTGTGCAGTGGTAGTTATTCAGCTGTACAATTAAAAAGTCACTTCTAAATCAACTTATTCCCAGAAAGAGCAAGAGTTTCATTAGGGGGAAAAATAAAAAAAAAGCTTAGACAACATAATGTCTCAGGAGGAAGGCTTGCCAGTGATTGCATTCCTGATTGTATTGCTCTTACCCATGGGAGGAAGGATGTTTTATTCTTTATGTACAGTCTGGATCCACCTCATCTGCTGAGGAAGGGCCACCCCAGAGAGGTGTTCTAAAGTGAGAACACCTGACCATTGAACAGGCTCAACACCCCCAGAAAAGCCCCTGGGAGCAGTCAGAGTGGGGCAGTAATGAGGGATTTCTTCTCTGTCACCGCACTGCTTGTACTCCATTTTCTTTAGGGTTTTATTGTAATAAAAAGCAACTTCTTTAGTCTCATACTAAATCAGGTAAAGGCTTGCTTGCTAATCAGTGGTTTCAGTGGTGCTTTTGCTTCATCTAAAAAGTCAGTGTAGGGATTTCCTTAATAAAGACCATATGCATGTGTTAAAGTATATTTTTGTACTATTTTTAGAATGAGCTTTCAGTTTGTAGTTAATAGTGTAGGGAAAATATCTAGAAGGATAAAACAAATACAAATACAACAGTTACAAGATCTACTCATAATTAAAACCCAAGGGGAGTGAAGACATGCAATAAATCAGAGTTTATTTGAACCAGATGTTGTCTATTTTAGGCAGTGGTGGAACTCCATGTGGCTCTCAGAGGTGAGGCTGAGACTTTGTGGACAATAAAATATGCTTTTCTAGGAGCACCTGGTTGGTGCCAGAACTCACACACCTCTGTCATCTGCTGCTCTTCAGCCTGAAGGTGGGCTCAGTTTAGCCATCGTGGCTCAGCTGCCTGCAGATGGATAATTTATGGAGCTTGGGAATTTTAAAAAGTTTTAAAATGGAGGAAGAAAGAATTTGTAAGAGATAATCTATGCAGGTAGAGGGATGCTGGTGAAGAATGGCATTCTGTGTCAAAGGAGTGTGCGTTCTTGTATGCCTTTTGCAAAACCAATTATGTTTTAAAAGCAAAGTGGAAAAAAAAATCTGATATATCCAGGCTGATGCTATCTGTGCTCAGGAGCAATTTGATCATAACCCTCTTTATATCCATCTCTTCCGCTGCTGAAGTTCCCTACCTTAAAATGAATTTGTTCTGAGACTACTCACTGGGGGAATCTAAACTGGTCTTCGCTATCAGTGACACGTGTATAATGACATTTTACTGCTTGTCTTATCCGGCACGTCTGAGGAATCCTGCTGCTAATTGTTGTATTATTAGCTGCCCGCGCAGCCCTGGGGGGAGAAGTGGCACTGGCTGGGATGGGCTTGTACTGGGTGAATGAGAGACACATCCCTCCCACAGCAGCCCCCCACTCTCCATCCCCTTTCAGAAGGTGTGGGGGAGCAGAGGGCAAGGTGGGCTCTGCCCAGCCTCCGGCTCTGCACAGGGGGTGCTGCCCATAGGTGGTAAAAATGCAGATTTTATTGCAACAAGACAATATTTTCCTTTTGGATTCTGGGTTTTGTGTGCTTTTGGAAAGCATTTGGCAGCCACAGCAAGTATGTTTACAAAAAGAGCAGAACTGGTAAAGTTCAGGTTCGTGTTTGGATTCAGCCCCAGCAAACTGAAGCTGAAGCTGTGCCAGACGTTTGAAGCTGCCAGACGACAGTTCATCTCAAACAGAAAGCTGAAGAGGGGGAAAGAAATTTGTCAAATGTATTCCATGTGGAATTTCAGGCAATTTAATTTGATTCACTACACTCTGAAATGTCTTGGACTTCCCTATTGTTTCTTTACTTTAACACTAAATTTGATACCTTCTGGGATCTTCAGTGCTTTGTGCTGCATTTGTCACGTTCTCTAATTTACTGGCTTCAGTCTCTCTTGCTTTTAATTGAAGGGCCTGAGCCCTGCAAAGGCACTCCATGAAATTAAAGGTTGGTAGTTGAACCCTGAGGTCCTTCTTTGGGCGAGAGGAGGGGATGCCTTTCTCTTGCACACCAGTGTAGTAAGAAGGGGCAGAGGGGGTGAATGTGAAAGAGGAAAGAGAAAGTTATAGTAAGCCTCATCCCTGTGACTCCAGCAGCAGCAGCTGAGTTTCACCGTGCCGTGGTCAGCACATAGTCTGTTCCAGGGTGGCTGCAGAGGCCAGGAGGTTCATCTTGGTTCAGTGATGACTTCTGTGGTTTTTTGTGGCTTTGCTTTTCCAGTTAATTTCCTGCTCTGTGGGTGAATTTCCTGTGGAGTCAGTGGACACTAGAGCCCAGCCCCAGGGCAGGATGCTCTGGCTCTCTGCAGCTGTGCAGTCCTGCCATCTCTTGACTTGCCTGGTGTTTTTTACCCACTCAGCTGCAGTTTGGGCATTGAGGACACTTTTTCTTGTCCTGCTCCCACTGACCAAGTGTCAGAAACAGAACCTGGAGCCTCCATCTGTAAATAAAACTCTGAATTTGTCCAAATATCAAAGCACTTGAGCTCACCAGGTACCAAGCAGCGTTTTATTCTACATATTATTTATTTCTCTTGAAACCTGAAGACTTGTGTAGGTTACAGCTGAAGGTAAAGGTCTGCAGCTGCTTTTTGTGCAGGCAGAAGAGCAAAGGTGCAGAGCAGCTGCAAGTTAAATACAGCTACCCTGCCTTGATTCTTCCAGGTAACAAAGTCTTCCATTTCTAATATTCTTGCCTGAAACATCTCTTCATTTACTGCATTGTGATCTGACTCCCTGGATCAGCATCCGTTCACACCTGAGCCAGACTGAAGAAGATGAGAGCACCGAAACCCAAAGTTGCCAGTGTTTACACACAAGTCAAGTCCACAAGGAGTTCAGTGTCTTTACTGGTGTGTCTGATTTATTTTTTTCCTCCTGACATGTGCAGCCTCTGTTTCTAGGTGTTGAGAGTTTGTTTGTTTGAAGAGTGTGAGGAGAGAGAAGCCCGAGGCTGTCTGACACGGCTGTGGTTGGAGCATCTCTTTCAACTTCTTTTCCTGCGCTGCAAATGGCCTCTGTTCAATTTTTCTTTTTTTTTTTCTCTCAGTAAAAATCTTCCTGCAGCTCCCCATGTCTTTCAAATACAACTCTGGAAAGCTGAAAAGAGATCTGTGGCAGAGAGGAAAAACCCCCAGGGCTGCCAGGTTGCTGTTGGTGGAGCGGGTGGGAGCTGGCAGGGGTGGTTGTGGTTGTTGCAGGGGCTGCGTGTCCTTGCCCACTCCCCACCAGTGTCAGGATGTTCCTGGCACCAGCAGAGCTGGGCTCTCTGCTCTGCCCAGGATTTCTCCATGCATCACATGGGCTTTCCCTCCAATACAGCCCCATCCTCCCAGTAGCTTCTTCCAGGGATGAAGGTACGATGGGCGAGCAGCTGTTAGAATCTAGAGATTGCCCTACCCCAGGCTCCTCTCTTTATAGTTATCACACCAAGCTACCATAAAACCTGCACTTTTTCCTCCAGAAATGCATAGTGGTGTTTAAAATCTTTTCCCACATAGGTAGTTTGACAAACATGAGAGTGTTGTAGAAATCATTAGTGCTAAGAGTAAAACCTCCAAATAAAGCGCCCTGGGATTTATGTACTCTGTGCTGGTAATAATAATTAGAACATACCCTGCTGCAGGTAACTCCCACAACTTGCACTTTGCTCTGAAGCTGAGAAACTTATTGATTAATCCATGGGGTCAATCAGTCCATCTTGTTTGGAGAGTTAATCATAGAAAGTCTGTGTACCAGGACCGAGAGTGGAATGGGTTTATTTACTGCTGCTTAGTCAGAGAACCCAAACTCTCCTGTAGAGTGGTGAGAGGTTTGTTTCTACTTAGCCTTTAATTGCAAAATGATCTCATTAGTGCCATAGTGAATCTCAGTACTATCCTGTAGACTCATGGAATTTAAAGAAGGGCAAAGAACAAAAATGGTTGCCCATAAAACCTCAGTATTTGCCAAACACGAGGTGCAGTTGGTATTTGCAGGATTACCCAAGCGAAGCTTCTCTTTATTAGCCTTGTAATCTGAAGCTGCAAAATCAGCTGCACATCCCAATGGCTTTCAGTCTACATTGCTGCTAAAAGCAGAGGACTGTCATACTGAAACTACTAGGAAAGGTTTTGGTCCAGATAAGAATGTCTACTGAGAACAACATGGAATTACTGTGGCATTTACCAAAGGGTAACCCTCAGAGTTATCCCAGCTCAGAGTGCTGCTTTGCAGAGAACTTCAGACCATGTAAGTGTCCTCCCTACAACCTCTGTCGTGTATCAGTCATGTATTAACCATTTCTGAAATGTCTCAGAAGGGCTGAGGGAGAGTAAGTGGATCTCAAACAGGCAATGAAATCCCCAAGAAAGCAATCCTTGTCAAAGCAGGTGCTTGTCAACCCCAGGTGGGGTTGCATACCCATGGTAAAGCCCTGAGCATGAACACATGGAAAGCAGTGAAAAATACCTTTAACATGGGCACCAGCAGATGTAGGTTCATGTCCCTGTGCTGAAGAAAATGCTTGAATGTGAATAAAAATCCTGCAAACCCAATTGAAACTCGCTGCCCTTTGAAATCTAGGTAGTCTCTCTCTGCCTCTGTGGTAGGAAGCTTCTGGCTTGGATGTAGAAAATCAGGGATAAAAAGACTCCTCTTAACCCAATGCTAAATACCAGGACAAGAATAGAGGGGGAATATTCCCTTTACTAATACTTGTTTCTAATCAGAGAAAAATAAGTGACAGTGTAGGAAGAATCCCTCTACTAACTGCCAGAACATGTCGATTTATCAAATTTTTCTACTGTTGCTCTTTTTTTTGAGCTTGCCTCAGAGCTGACAGTGTATGTTTTACAGTGCAGCAAGGTAGATTGATTGATCCTAAATAGAAAAGCCTTTGGGGTCTTGAGCTGATGTTTTAGCTTCAGAAAAAAAACCTGAGTAAAGCATGTTAATGTAGAGAAAGGAGCCTGGTTTAATTGGACCAACTCCTGGCTTGCTGAAAATTAATGGCTGGCTGGCTGTTGCCAGAGTGATTCATCTTTTCTATCATGTTCTACAGTCCTTCTCTCCAGGGGTCTGTACTCCCCTCCAATTCCAAACCAAAAGTAAAATATACTTTTTCATTTTTGCTTCCTTAAAAACATGTATTTTAGTTGAATTGGTTTCCTGTAAATGAAAAATAGCACAGGTGGGAATATGAAGGAGGCAGTCAGTTTCTGGGGACTGGGTTTTATTTACTGTAGGGCTGGTTTGGTTTTGTTTGAAAGGAATTTAGATCTTTTCTTAATGTACTCTCCACTCCTCATTGCGAGTGTTGGACTGTACAGGTGACAGAATGACTTTGGAAAGGATCCCCATTTCAGTCTGCTGAAATGCATTGTTCCTTTTCTTTTCATCTGGCCATGGAAACAGAAACTGTGTAAGCAAGAGCTGATAAAAGTGAATATAAAGCTGGAAAAGGTGTCAAGAGCATTTAGGTGGCTCTGGAAATGAAAAGATGACTTTTCCATGTAGTTTCATCAAGCCCACAGAAATTTTTTTTTTAAAATAAATTACTTGTGCACGAACAAGGTTTGCCATTTTCCCCATAAAACCTGCAGTCCTGGCTTTGTGGAAGCAAAACAGCTGCAGATGAACATGAGGCAGTCAGGAGTTCACCAGTGTGAGCCTAAAACCTCCATGGATAATTTGATCGTGGAGGGGGTTGAACTTTGGAATTTAAAGAGGGGAAATTCAGAACGTACTTTTAAACGTGAAATATTTCTGTGTGCCTTTTGAAACCAGCCTTAGTTTCTGCTGGAGACTGATTGCTGCTCGTTTGCCAGTTCTGAGGTGTCACAAGTTGACTTGCCCATGGAGTCATTTCTAACAAGCGTGTAATGGGTTGGGAATGTCGTGAGTGTTGTATTACTGCATATTCCAAATAGGAGGATTCGCTGTAACTGAAGATTACAAGAAGATAAATAAAGAAAGATTTTGTTTAGCATAATTACATATGGTAAATTGTTATGGTAATTTACTATTATTCCAGCAAGGCAAATATTAGTAGTCATAGCTTAGAGATCATAAATAATGCACAGGAAAATTGGATGTAATGTTTCACATTGACCTGAGATATGGGAAATGGGTAAAATTGCAACAGATTCCTGTGCCATTAATTGCAAGAAAATAACCTTAAGAACATGCTAAATCATGCTAAATGTTGTCAGCAGATGATAGACTGTGGGACAGTTCATTAATTCTCCAAACTCATTCATTATTTTTGGGTTTTACTCCAAGAACACTTAATGAATAATCAATGCTTTGTGAAGCCAAGGGTGTGAGCATGCACATTTTTATATACATTCTTATACCAACCAACATACATCCATTTATTTCCAACAGTGTTTGTAGCAAAGCTTTTTTTTTTTTTTTTTTAACTGTATATTCCTAAGCTCCATCCCTGGGGATGTGTTTATTAGTCTCTGAAGCATCTGTTTGAATTGCTGTTTTTACCTTTTACCAGTAGAGTTTGGTTCTCCCACGGTGCTATAAATATTAAATAAAGACACTAAGAGTTTATTAGTGTGATAGCTTTTATGGGGACATGGTAGAAAATGTAACCTATAAAGTTCGTAATGGGAGGATGAAAATTACACATTGTCTCCATCAGGTTTTACAGCCATCATTTTTTCCTATTTATGTGTTTTTTCTTGTACAGAAAGAGAAGGGCTCTGAGCATTTTATGAACTGCAGGAAGCAAATCTGGTTGTGTATTGTGTGATAGTTTGGGATTTACTGTAAGCAGGAGTGGGATAGAAACAGGACTCTTGACTTATGTAGCATCATGTATAAGTGTGATGGCTCAAGTCAGTTTTAATTTCCACAAAACACTGAAACAGCAACATCTCTGAATTCTTTCCGAGTGGTCAAAATGCCTGTGGTGCCTGGACACATCCATCTTTTAATACAAGAGAAATAAGATAGGACAAGAGGGAACAGCCTCAAGTTACCTCAGGGAAGATTTAGGTTGGATATTAGGAAAAATGTCTTCACTGAAAACATTGTCAAGCATTGGAACAGGCTACCCAGTGAAGTGATGGAATCACCATCCCTGGAAGTGCTCAAATAACATGTAAATATAGTACCTGGGGACACCGTTTAGTGGTGGACCAGGCAGTGGTGGGTTAATGGTTGGACTCAGTGATCTTGGAGGTATTTTCCAACCTTAATGATTCCATGATTCTATGAAAAACTTCTTGTCTTCCTTTCAGCATTTCCCTTTTTCAGACAAAGTATTTTAGACACAGAATTCCACCATGGATTTACATTTGTTCATAGGACTCCATTTCACACAATTGTAATAAGTTGTGTGATGTTCCTTAATTCTTTCTGTCTGGCACTACTTGGAAATACACAGCACTTTTTAGGGTTAAGGATCCTCCTCTGCTTTTTAAAATGCCTGTGAAAGATCATTTTCTCCCTTTATAATTTTTATCTCTTGCGTGTGGCAATGGAGGCAGTGTCAGCTGGCAGCTTGAATTTCAGGACTCAGATCCCAGCTTTGCTTGAGGTTTCCAGTGTGGCCGCGGGGAATTCACTCAACTGCAGTTGGTTCCCACTGCTATAAAGCAGTTTTCTCACAGAATCACAGAGGGATTGCGTGAACATAAAGAAAGATGCCTCGAAAATGTGGCTGTGTAAAATTTTATGCCACGTACTTACTTTGTCAAATAAATGCAGCTTTCCAACAAGGCGCAGTGTGCTCTGCTTCCCATTAGCACTTAATGGAGAAATCACTTCATGAGGCTGTGAGGCTCACAGGGTGCATTTTTTTGGTTAACTGAATGGTTTCATGCCTGTTCTTAGACAACAGGTTCCTATCTACCAAGGATATGTTTGGGTCTTTTTAACTCCTGGTGTGGTGACACACAGGGGAATGCTGGCCAGGACTGGCCCCCCCGCAGAAGCCGGAGGAGATGGATGAGTGCAGACGTTTGGGAGCATCGGGCCAGAAGTGCCGGGGCAGGAATACAAGTGATTTGCTCATGATCACACAAAAGGGACATTTCCGTACATGCTGAGGAGTCTGCAGGTTACCCAGACATCTGAAATTCCCAAAGGTTGCAGTTAAACCATGCTCACCTTAATGGTGTTCACAGGAGGGGTGGATTTGGCAGCTTAGGTTTATCACAGTGTGCAGGGTGTAGGGGAGCTGGTCAAGAGACACAACTTGAAAAGCAGATGGATCCTGCTGGAAATTGTGGTGTGCTTTTGCTGCTTTAAAGTTCATCTGGAAAGAAACATCTTTGCAGTGATAATCCTCAAAACCATGGTGAAAAACAGAGTCCTGAAGGGACCCATATCCTGATCTGGGATGATGTCCTGCCAGGGGCTACATCCTAATAAATGAGTATTATCCCTCCTGCTCTTCCAGCCCTATGCAGCTTGCCAGAGGGGGCACTTTTTAATGGACTAGGAGAAGTTAAAGGAGAATCCAGAATGATAAGGCTAAAAGTGAATTCTTTGGTTTATACCATTTATAGTCCTATTAAATTCAGTATATTTCTCAGACATCTGGGGGGCAAGGAAGTTCAGTGTATTCGTACATCTTTCAAGATCCTCGCTTGATCATTTGACTCTGTCCAGCCAGCTTAACAAGCTAAATAATAAAAGGGAACAATGCAAAACTTGTTGAATTTTTTTTCACCCTGGGTCTTTTTGAAGAAAAAATACCATTTTTTTGTCTCAGATGCCCAGCAGTTTGCTGCAGACTCCTGCAGCTTTTCTGCCCGTCACTCAGGACCTGTTTCAACGTATCAAATTGTTGTACTTCCTCCTTTCATAGAGCAGCAATTAAAAATGATGAGGGTAAAGGGTTAAACCTAAAAGCCTGCTAATGAGGGTGCCTTCTTGGTTTTCCTTTCATCAGGCGTTAGATGCTGTTTTCAGCATAAGCTTTCGATAAGCATCACTGAACATTTTCCAGCGTATTTTAAAAAAGTTGGGGTTTTTTTACCATCCTGTAAAAATGATAGATGTGTGACTCTGCTACTTATCCAAAGTCCTAATTACTGATGCTGCAGCTTTTGAATGTTAAATTCATGCAGTATTCTTTAGGCTTCACACTGGTCAAAGAAAGATTGATTTGTGTCCACAGAGAGTTCTAAGTCTAGTAAACACAGCCAACGTTTGTTTGTTTATTACATTATTTGAAAGTCAGGAGTTGCATCAACTGCAGATTACGTAGACTTAGAGATTTCTAAAGGAGAAAAAGAAAAAAAAAGAAAAGCAGAAGTTGTCTGCCCCTGTATGAAATTTTAATTTCTCTCTCCTTGAGAGCAAAGAGTAGAGGTAAGAGGTGGAACTTGAAAATACAGATGAGATCTCCTTTCCTTGAGCTATGTTATTAATTATAGAACAATAGCTTGATTTTTCTTTTTCCCCAAAAAACCTATATTTTATATATAAATATATATAAATGTATATAGATATTTATTTATAAGATACTTATATATTATGTGTATCTCTGGGTGTGCATATATACATATACATATATATCCACACACACATTACATATCTCTAGATATGTATCTTTATATAAAACCGTGCATCTCAGTAGTCATGTGCGATCCCAAGGAATCATGTTCACAGGGCAGAAAGGAGGATAATTTAGGATTACTGATCACAGAATCACTTAGGTTAGAAAACACCTTCAAAATCATTAAGTCCAACTTTAACCCAGCGCTGCCAACCCTCCCCTAAGCCATGTCCTTGCAGCCCTGGGATGGAAGTGTGAGCTGCTCAGCCCTCCTGTGTTTGGGATGTGTTTTCTGTGCCTGATATGTAAACAGTGCCTGGAGCAAGAGCAGCAGCTCTGCCTGACAGCAGCCGAGCATGGTCATCCCTGGGGGTTCGAAATCCTCTGCAGAGCTGCCCAGGTGAGCCGTGGCCTGTTGCTGCCATGCAGAGTGACTGAACATTATGGAATCCTTCTGCCCTTGAGGCCTTTCTGTGCTTTGCAGTTCCTAAAGGCTCTTAGGAGAGGCGCTGGCCGTGCTAATTCATTGCTGAGCATTCACCCACCTGTGCTACCTGAGAGGAGCAAGGTGGGGCAGAGACGTTGCGTGTTGAAAAAAAACCAGTCAGGCAATTTCTCTCAGGATTTTCTCCGTCTCCAGTCAAGTTTGTTTTAAACTAATGGAAGTAATTAGCAAGTCACAGAGGGACTTTGTCTACGAGGTAGCCATTTTTAGATAATGGAGCATAAAAGTCGACTTGGTGACATATGACACCAGAGCAGCATATTGGAGCCACGCGCTGTGTCTTAAGCAGATGTTTAAGTACTTTGAATGTTGAAATCACTGAGTACATGTATAGGAAGATTTTTAGTTTTTTTTCTCTCAGACTACTAGTACACTGCAGGGCTTTCTTTTAATCTCAATAAAATCAAAGTAGGCTCTGAAATGTTTTTAATATGCATCATTATCACTCCTTTCTCTCTTCTTCAAATGTCTTTCTGTATATGATACGTGGGTACTGGGGGAGGTAGGGCTGGAACTTGTGTTCTGCATGGCCCTTACACAGCAGAGGGGTGCAGTGGTACAGCAGCTGATGTGCCGCGTTTCTAACAGTCCTGGCAGCGTCGAGCTGAAAATAAATAACATTTTAGAAGTGGACCACTTCATGTGTTCGCACATGTTTGTTGTAGCTGTGAATGCAGGGGAGATCTGCAGAAATTCCTGAGAGATGAAGGTGATCTCGCAGCAGGGTGGCCCCAGGGAGAAGGGGGATCTCCCCTCACAGGTCTCCAAGGTCATCCAGATTCTTGTAGATGCGTGTGTGCTGAACCCCATCCAGTGCTTTCAGGTTTTTTATATACCAGATAACTTTATCCGCCTTATTTTTTATAAATCCACGTGTGACATTTGCTGTTTGTGCCCGGCAGTTGCTGCAGCATTAGCTAACACTTCCCACCACACACATAAAACGTACGAATGGGATCTAAATAAACACCTAGCATAGAAAGCCATAGTAAGAAATACAGTCATGACATGATCACAGCACCCTGGTTGGTGAGAAGTGCAGTTTGGTGAAGGAGGAGAAGGATTTTTCCTTCCTCCATCACAGTCTGCTCCTCATTGCTCTGGACTTCCATGGTGCTGGAGGCTTTGGCAGCAGGATGACTTGAGCCATTTCCTGGCTGCTTTTTTTCTTTCAACTGTGCCATCCCATGGATTTCTTTTATTCAAATCCAGATTAGTCCTTGGTGCAGCTCAAAGCAGCGGCGCAGAGCAGTCAGTTGTGGTGCAGGAGGAAGGGGATGGTTGGGGGACAACTGTCCCCGGAGCTCTTCTCGCCTGGACTGCCACTGCACCCCTTCTCCCACCACAGCCAGTCTAGGTAGGACCCATCTGACCCAGCTCTTCTGCATGAATTAAGGGCCTGCTGAAGCCCCATCAAACCCACCCCAGCAGGTTTTCCCTGTCTCGGGGCAGGCTGGAGCATCTCTGCTGAGCGCTCAGCAGCCGCAGCGTGAGAACCATCTAACGATCGGAGCTGGAACGCTGTACATCCATTCTCACTCACTTGAGATGTTTTTACGGGTACAATATGTTTTCCTTCACCACATGTGTGTTCCGCCCCGTGGATTACTCGAATGGCAGAAAGTGTTTTGTTTCCTGTGTTATTAGCTGCAGGTTCAATTTCTATCAGATTTGTCAATTTTGTTGTATAATGGGGTGGGTTTTTTCCTGGCCTAATGTATGTGACATGTTTTATAATGGCAATAAAAATAGTTTTCAAACTACTCTGTGAATGCCTTGGACCAAAAAAAAAGATGAAAATAAAAATATCAGCGACTGGGGAGCTTTGATCTGACAGACTAGGCTCTTACATGACACGTTATGGTTTATGAAGCACAGTTTTACAGTTCCTCTTTGCAGTAGCTGTAACATGTGAAGGGTCAGCCAGGGTGGGAATGCAGCTCAGGGTGGGGGTCTGGCTCCAGCAGCAGATGGGCGCTCCAAAATGGTTTAAATTTCTCTTCTGTGTTCAATTTTTTTGGTTGTTTTTATATTTCTGATAATGGAATTGTTATGGGCTTTTGAATTTCAGTTAAGAATGTGCAAATAGGCTATCTGGTAAGTAGGTTATTGAAGGGTTAGGGAAATGGAGAACATTTCCTGCAAAAAAATACCCACAGTGTGGGTAATAGACTCCAGTTGAATTTAAAAGATAATGGCAACAAGGGAGAAATCCACTTGTAGAAATGGGGAACAGCTGTGTTTGAGATCTAATGAAACTGTATCAAATACTTTAAAAATGGCTTACAGCTCCTTCCCTGGGGAACAGAGATAAAGCACAAGAGCACTCCTGAAAGGTCGAAGAAACAGTTAAATCATTTCCTTGATGGTTATTAGAGATATAGAAGACATCAGTGAAAATTAAATGTCTGAAACTTGTATTTGATTGCTTTCCTTATCGGGCCAATCTCACACATTTCTTCCATCTCTTCCTCTCTGTTCTAGTAAAATTTAATAACTGTGCTGGTAACAAGGGAGTTCGGTATGAAACCAACAGCCTGGACTTCAAGGTGAGGGCGGACGGGACCCTCTTCGCTGCCCACCACGTGCAGATGCCCTCGAAGCAGCTGATCCTGGTGGTGACGGCGTGGGATCCCCAGACCCTGGGCAGATGGGAGGCCATGGTCAGGTTTCTGGTGGCAGAGAAGTCCCAACACAACGGGCACAAGGTAAGAGTTTTTCAAAGCCCTTCTTCTTGTTTCGTTCTTCCTTTGCCCCAAAGTTTCATGCAGCATCGGAGTGTTTGTATTGCCTGGTCTTTACTTCTTAAGGAAGTGTCCAGGTAGGAGATTTTAGTGAGCAGCATCAAATTTCTTGCAAATGATCCTTGAACCTCTCTGACAGTAGTTATTTAAGGGAGAGAAGTGTTCTTTAAGTTTATACTTTTGTATTCTTAAGTGACTGCTTGGCTCTGTTATACACTCTGAGTACATCATGTTTGCACCCACTGCTAACAATCTCTCTTGATTTCAAGTAAAGCCAGCAAATGAAGGTTGCAGAGTCAAAGTCAACCATCTTCTTTATAGTTAGAAGTTTAAATTTCTCTCGTATCAGCGCAGACCTGGAGTCACACACTGACAGCCCTGCCGTGCTGCTAAGGCATCTCCCTGGTTTTCACAGTTATTTCTTTCTCTTGTGAGCCATCTGCATGGCCCTGCAGCTTCCAGAGGGGAGATTTGGGCTTGTCCCTTCCAGTGCAAGGACAGGGAGCATTGCTGCTGCCTGATAAGGAACACATGCTCACACGTGGTGCAGGCACTGAAGCACAACGTTGGCACCACAGTGCCAAACGTCCCCTCTGCTCAGTGCCAGCACCTTCCCTTCCCCAGCCCTGATGAGTGAAAAGCCAGTGCCATTCAGTATGTCAGACAGAAGGTTACAGATGGTTTTTTCCTGCTTTAGTTCCGTACACGCAGCTGAAAAGCAGGAGGGGTCTGTCCCTGCCCAGCAGTCTGAGAGAAGCCTGTGAGAGGTGGGCTGCACAGAGCCTTTGGAATCGGGGGCTGCTCCATGAAAACACATTTCTTCTGGTCTGCCCTTCAGGAGCAATATCATTCCAACTTCTTCCATATCATTTTTGGCAGCAGCAGGTCACCTGTTAATTTTCAGTGTTAGTCTGGGCTGAAGATCCTCTACTACACTGAGTAAATTCAGTCATCTTGCCTGGTGCCATCTCAAGCAATGCAATGCTGGGCTGCTTGGGCATTACATTTAGGCAGGATTTGGCAGGGCATTGGTTAAAGAGTCTGACTTACTGCTGGATCTTGAAGACCTGCAGAGCCAAGATGAAGGTGTGTGTCCTGGGAGCAGTCACGGCTCCGTCAGGGACAGGGGAGGTCTCTTGGCCATGGCTGTACTTTGGATTAATGCACCAGACTTAATGGTCAAAATTGTGAGACTGGCCTCTCCTTTCCTCCCTTCTGCAGTGCTTGGACAGAGAGGGAAGGGCAGGACGGGGAAATGACCTTCCATGTCACATTGTTCGAATTCCACACTGTGAGTTTGTGCCATTTGGGAGAATTTTTGCCACGTATGAGACAAAAAGGAAAAGACTTGGAGAGACTTTTAAATCTCACAGCTGCCCAGTAGGCTGACCCCTGAGTTTTTGCATGGCTTAGAGTCACATAAATACACTTCTGCTGCTCTTCAGTAAGGCTTGGGCTTGTGCAAGATGTAATTAAGCCCTGTATGTTATGTCAACTCTATTTGCCATTTTCTAACCAAAGAAATACTGCTTCTTTCTGAAAATAATTAAATATTGAAGGAACAAAGTAAGATGTCTTATATACTGCTTTAAATTTCTTCTCAGTGTAGCAGAAAGAAACCTAAATAAGCACACATTTCTGTTTTAGCAGAATATTTGCTTGGAAATTCATCTAATGTTAATGTAAGCTGAACTCTGGTTGAAAACAGAGAGAGCTAAGCTTCTTAAAATTCATATCCCTGCTTTCTAAAAGCCTTATTAGTGTGTAGTTTGAGGCTGGAAAAATACAAAAAACAAGACTAATGACAAGGTCATAAGCAGTTTCATGGTGGGTCCCCTATAGCAGGCATCAAACTTGTGTTTTATTTAAATGCTAGGGGTTTTTGGAAGCAAAGTAATCCTTTGTTTACTAAAGAAATAAATATGATTATGAGATTATTTTAAAAAATAATAGTGTTTATGATGAAAAGAAAAAAAACCCAAACCTAACAATATCCAGTTCAATATGTTTCAGGCCACGACCCTTAAATGTTTTGTGCCTCTTACTAGAAGCAGATCTCACATTTGGTTTTGTACAGTATAATGTGGCTCAAGCACAACTACATTATTTTTTTTAAAGACATTTCAGGCTGTTGTGTTACATTCAGGATATATGGAAATGGCCAATATGGGAGAGAAAAGAGGGGGTGACATGAGAGAGGGAGACCCGAGTGCCCAGATCTCTGTTGTGGCTCATCCATCCATTTCCATTTTACTTTGTACGTTTGTGACTGATTTTGTGAAAAAGATGAAGGAAAAACAAGCAGAATTTAGTTCACAGTTATCCATGGATTAAAGCTTCATGAAAACCAGCCCTCCTGGAGTGGTCATTATTAGGCATTTGGGTTATTGTGGAGGTTATGATACAGATTAAATGTTACAGGAGGAGTCAGCATCTTTGGGATAGTGGCTGAGGTTTTGGGAGGCCAGGAGCGAGCCTGCCTGCACAGTGGGAACAGTGGGCTCCTTTCCAGGAGAGCACAGAGGATTAACCCCTCAAAAAATGATCCTTTGCATTCGTGATCCTTTACTGTGACAATATGTAAGACTGGAAATCTGCGTAATGGGCTTGGGAGAGCTTTGGTGGTGGTTCCAGGGTGGGAGATTAGTTCAGGATGGCTTTTGTTGGGATAGTCCTCCCCTTGGGTGCTTTCATTGCGCAGTCAGAGGGTCTGGGGGCTGTTCCTTCAGCTGCGCGTTGCGTTTGGTGACATTTTAATGGTGAGTGGCCCCACTCAGTGACAGTTTCCCCTCCTTCTCAGGGTTGGCCTTATAAATGTGCCAGGTGCTTTCGGTGACTGAATAACCTGGGCAAAGCTGCCAATTTTGGTGGTAACCACTGTAATGAAAGAGTTCTAACTACTACAGTAAAGTGTCATGCTAGTAGGAAAAAATGATAGCAAAGAAGGCAAATACTTTAAAAATGTGTTTTATGGTAGGTGAAGCATACATTTCCCCTCCTCCCCAGCAAACACTGGAATGTAAACTTTTTTTTCTGGTTAATACAAGTGATGTTAGTAACTCTAGGAACTTTTTTGTTCAGTCTTGCAGGAAACCTGATAGCAATTCAATTAGAAAATGCAAATGAGGTCACATATTTCCCAGAGGAGTGCTGAATTACCCCAGAGGAAACTGAGTGATATTCTAGCATAACAATAAATACTTAAGATAAAGTTTTTTTCTACTGCTCTTGTCTGGCTGCCTGTTCTTGCAATTGAAAGTATCAATCGAAGCTGTGGGTATAATTTGGAAAGCAGAAAAGGAAAGGAAAAGAAAAAAAAAGAAAAAAAGAAAAGGGAAAAAAAGAAAAGCTAATTTATGGAATAATATAAAGTCTTTGTGGATTGTGTCAGTATTTATGAGAGATGAACTTGAGTGGAATAATGCTCCAAAAAAAACCAAAGTAAAGCCAAGCTTTACTTATCTGGAATTAACAGTCTTCTTTTCTAGGAGTGCTTGCTATTATTTTGAAAAATTGGATATTGATTCAACTACAAGTCAAAAACTTAAGATCCCATTTGTGAACAGTGACATTGATGAGGACTTCAGTTTTCAGAGGGTCCTTTTTTTTAGAAGCCTTCCCAAGTACATGAGTCAATGTATTGTGCCATTTGGGCTTCACTGCCCCCACCCCGTGTCTGTCAGTTTGGGCTCCTCCTCATCACTCCTTGCTAATCGGCCTCCTCCACTCCCTCTGTTGGCCCATCCCATCTGAAGTTTTGCCCCTCTTATTCATATTGATTTTTCTTTATTTTTTTTCAGCCCCTACATGTGTCTAAGTGTGTTAAGGCACATCTGGCAAATTCTCTTCTGTATTTCTTTTTGTATCTGTTTTTCTGTACTTCTCACCTCCTAAGTTAAAATCAGGATCATAGAAACACAGCATAGAAAAGAATTCACAGCAGAAGAGCTTGGAGGTAGAGGATATATTCAGCACATGTAGGATGTCACTCATCTGCTGCCACTGACTTAGTTTTGAAAAACAAAATACTGTTTTCTTTGAATCATGTATATGTCAACCAAAGTTTCTCTTCGTTTGAACTTCTCAGATTCCAAGCATGGAGATATGTAAATTTTTGTAATGCTAAGTTACTGGGAATTGTGCAATTAAACTTGGAAATATATGAGTCTGCAGCTAGTGTTTTAAACATTGAGGACTGCTGTCAGAAATCCATCCTTGCTTAAGCCCAGCTTGTGTTCTATTGTGTCTCATCTTATTTTGGGTTTCTTTCATAACCCAGGTATGAGCCATGCCATGTGAATGTGAAAAGCTGATTCTTACAGCCAGAGGGTTTGGTTTTTTTTTTTTTTTTTTTTTTTTGGTTTTTTTTTTTTTTTTTTTTTAAAAAAGCCTTTAAATAATCATCTGTGCTATTTTACCTGGCTGCAGTTTTAAATTCCAGGACAGCCTTTTATTGCTGCTCACACGCACAAAGGACTCCGGGCAAGGAAAGGCTTATTCAGCGCTGCTCCCGTTCATGGCCTGGGTTATTGCACAGCCAGGATGCTGTGCACGGGGCTGGGGAGCCAGGAGGGTGTGGCCTTCCCGGGAGGGAAGAAAATGAGAGCTTAAGTAGGAGCTGTGCTTCCAGTGAGTCCGATCTCCCTGATGCTCCTGAGTGGATGCACCTGGAAGAAACGGGGAAAAAATTTGTTCCCTTCCTTTCTTCCTTCGTTCCCCTGCATGGGGATGAGATGTTATCTCTGGTATCAGGGTGAGGGGAGTTTGCCCATCAAACTGCTTTATCCCTAGAGAGGGCTGAAGAAACAAGGCTGTATTTGTCATCCTGTCTTTTTCTGACCGTGTTGATGCATATTTTAAATACTGAATCATTATACTGGGCTGTCCTCTTTGACTAACTCGGAAGGGGGATCCAAGGCAGCAACCCATTCCAGCAAAGTGGCAGCTGGAACAACTTTTATTTCTGTATCTCATCAGTGAAGCAAGATCTTGATTTATCAGTCAGGGAGGGTAACTTCAGAGACATTGTTTGGGGTTTTAACAAATCAGATCAGTGGAAAAGATGAGAAGGCAGATGAATGATAAATAAATATCATATAATTGTTACCAGTGAGACTGCTCGGGATAATTGTGCAAGTCTAATGAAGAGGCATCTGGTAAACTTGTCTGACCTCATGCTTAAGTGAACTTGAACATCTCACATGTAATCGTTGCCAGAGATGAAAGTGATGTTTGAGAAAACACGTGAACTTCCTTGGCCTGATTTTCAGGTGTGTTGAATCCCGTTGCCTTGTGCTGGAGCCAAGATAAGATGTGACATACAGGTGCTCATTGCCTCGGAAAATCAGCCCACTACAGGAAGTTTCCAAGCGCTGCACTTGCTGCATTTAGTTCTTAAGCAGTCAGCATCTTACCAAGGGTCAGGCTCAAAGCTGTCCTAGCAAGATCATCTGTAAGTGAAATTCACTCCAGATCTGTCTTCCTTCAAACGGAAAGAAGTCCTAAGGATTGAACTGCCTGCACGGAAATAAGTTTTTTTCTGATAAAACAAACCCCTTGGACTGCTGTGTGCTCCTGCCTGTGATGTGTGCCTTGCCCTTGTGAGATCAAAGCTTTTGACCTCCGATTCCATGTTCTTTGTTGTTAACTGCTGAAGTCTGACTGCCACTTCAAAAAAACAGTTTGGACTGAATATCCTAAAAAAACCTTCATCGCTGTGATAATCCATGGACAGTTGGGTGTAAACACGAGCTTAGGAAAAGACAAAAACAGCTTCTTGCAGGCAAGTCTATTAAAATAAATCTCTTTTTAGGGGCTGTGAGTGTCCACATAGCTTTCCTGTAGCCCAGCATAGCTGAGACAGCTTGGTAGGTACAAACTCAGTGTGAAAAAGGGTTTGGGCTCCTCCCACCCTCCTGCTGGATTGGTGGTGACCCTGTGGCAAGGCTGGCTGGAGGAGTGAGGAGAAGCAGCCAGGGCTGGGTGTCCAGCGGGACAGGGTGGGCTGAGAGCCTGGCGGTGCCAGTGGGATCTCAAGCACTGTCCCCATCCAGCAAAACATTTAAACTCACACTTAAATTTCATCTTGCAAATGGAGATAAATTGAATGTGTTCTCATGGTCAAATTTAAGCATTTGCTTAGGTGCACTCTGGAATTGGAGAATAAAAGAAGAACAGTCTTTTCTCAAGAGGCTCTTGAAATAACCAAAGGATAACTTGAAAGGGCAAATTCTCACGCTAGCGCCGAGGAGAAGAACCAGACTGAATTACTTTGCTTTGTGCTAAAGTAACAGTGGTGCTTGTGATCTCTTAAATCTCTTGTGATCTTTTTACTTGCAAACACTGTGAAGAGAAGGACTATTGTTACATTTAATTCATTATGATTATTTTAATTTGTGTATCTTTTGAACCTTCTGGCTTTAGAAAAATAAAATGAGATTAAAATTTTTCACAGGCTTTTTAAGGAGTAGATTCGTTCCCTCTTCTTTCTGTGATGAAGAGCACTTGAAGTAATCTGAGTTCTAGAAGCAAAAGAAATGTGTTTTGGAACTATGTTTTAAATTATTTGTTAGAAGGTTTATCTGGGAGGAAGAACTCAGCTTGCTAGCCCAGATATTTCATACATTTTTCTCAAGATGTGTGCAGAATGAGAGGGGTGAGATCAAGCTGCAGTAGAGGTTTTTACTGTATAATATATGATGAGATCTACCACCTTAATTCCCGACCTGCAGGTATCTGAGCAGGTAACATTTTGTAGTTTAATAGCCATGCTCTTGAGAAGTACTTGTAGTTCTGAAGCCATTGTGTATGGCTTCTCCCAATTATGAGAATGACATTAACTTGAAGATAGAAGTGCCATTTTGTAAACACTAGAAGGTAGAGTACAACAGTAATTTAGATGTTTCTTAAACAACCCTATCTGAGAAGCACTGTGAGATTAGATGTTACAAAAGGGAATGTGAAAAGGTCAAGTTGATGTGGGGAGCTGTGCAAGGAAACAGCCTCATCAGAACTTTTCATGTTGGGCTAAGATGTTCAAGCCTTAAAAGGAGAGAAGAAGCATCAAGAGCTGTGCTCTGTGGATGATGTTACCTTCTTTGTCATCTTCTTCTTTTCATTGAATGCTCTTGCAACATTCAAAGCCAGACAACGACAAGAAGAGTATCACAGGTGCTGGAAACCTGAGGCAACCATGAAAGATTCCACCAAAGGCAGATGGAGTTCTTATGTGCCTGCTTCGGTATGTGATTCTTGCAGAGAATGGAAGAGGAAGAGCATTTGAAACAAAAAGTGTGGGGGAGTTCAGGTGATGTCTGGATTTCAATTAAATTGTACTGGGAAGTCAAGACCTGTCCCAGTGGGTCGCGTGGTTGGCAGCCCCCTGAAAAGCCCTGTTCTGGCCCCAGGGGTGGGGATGTGTGACCTGCAGTCTGTGTTCCACAGGGTCCCCACGTGGGCCACCAACCTTGTGAGGTTTTCTGATCGAAGACAATAACGTATATGTTTTTTTTACATAACAGCCTTGTATGGCAACCACGTGGGTTATGCCCAGAGCTGGTGGGGTCTCCTTTCTCTGAGTCTGAACTTAACTCAGCATTTAATTACAGTTGCCCTCTAAGGGCCCTTCTGCAAAGAAAGGATCTTCTCCAGCCTGACTCACAAGCCACCAGTGTATTGTGTTCTCCCTATTTAAAATTTCCCTGGTTTTACCTGTTTCTCTATTCAGCTTTTTTCTTGCTTTGCAGCCCTGCAACGCTAAAGAACATTCTGATTCCTCAGTCACACTGATCACATCTTATTCGTTCTATCAGATAAAATTTTCCAAAGCCTACAAAGCCAGCCAGATACCTAACAACCTTAAATTTGCATGCATGCCTCATTTTTCAGCTCTCAAGGAACAGGGCATGTAGAGCTTTGACACTGACTCCTTGGGAACGAGGGGTTTTGGCATGGCTGATCCATGTGTGTGTGTTACGTGGCTCATTCCCCTCCTCTGAGGGCAGTAACTTGGTTAGTTTTTAGTCAAACTTTTTCCTCCCTGTCAGCTGATGTGTTCTGGAGGCTCATGCACTTGCCAAATCTGACAATTTTTCTTACTAATTGACTCTAATGTGAACTGCTCCATGCAGCCCCACTGCTAGCTGATAAAAACAAAAAGTAATGAATTTTTGCTTAACTGGCTGATTTAATTAAAATGTTTTATACTGTACTTGTATGGTTTCTATAAATGGAGAGGTAATTTTGTTTAATGAGTTCCTAACCAAACATAACATTCCTGACTGTACGTAGCCAGATTTGATAAAGGTCACAAACGCTGCGATTCCACTGTTTGCTTTTGGAAGTCGTGATGATCAAACAGCTTGCTTGGGTACTCAAAATGCCCTGTCAGGATTGGTTTCCTCTATTCCTGTTTATACCAGGAATTATTACTATGGTTTTAGGAGCAGAGGGGATTCTTCTCTGTATCTGAACACTGTTCATTATCCTTAAAGTGGAAGTCTACTGCCAAAATCACATCTCATTGTCAATTAGTGGCTTCTCTGCAAACACATTAATTTAATGCCCCTGCTGAAGAATTGTGAATGTTGGAACATCTTGCTGCTAAAACACTGCTTTTCAGAGCACTTTGACACAAATCATTCATGAACAGCAATTTGTGCCATGATGGTAATGGGAGGTGACATGAAGCTATTTTTGATTAAATTTACCACAGCTTACAACTATTAGTAAATAGAGCTAATATAGATTGTCATCACAGAGTTCTAGAAGGTGAATAAGGAGAAAAACAGATTATGGATTCCCTATACCTGTGCAGTTCCTAAATAATACCTTCACATAGCATGACTATAATAAATGAAAGTCTAAAATAAAAAGGTTGATCTTTTTAAAACTACTTTTTTTCCTGTTTTCAACTTTGGCAAATTCAGCAATGACCTAAATTAAAAAAGACTCAATTACCCTAAAATAAATAAATTTGCTGTTTGTTCTGCAACCCTTTCATTCTACTGTATGAGAACACAAAATGAAATATCTTTCTCTACTAAAAGATCAAAAACTGGGGAAATGGTGCATTTTGGGAAAAAAAGAGCTCATTCGTCCTCCACTACCGTGCCTGATGTCAGCAAAATGTTATTTCCTTAGAACAGAATTCATGCAAATGTTTATTTTGCAGTGCTCTCATGTTCCCTTTGTTAAAGAACTAAGCCCTATTTTTATTGTCTTATTTTCTGTTTGGTAAATATCATTTTCTCCTGTCCTTTTCCAGCTACCATGGAAACAAGCAAAAATGCTTCAGATTAAATATTTTTAAATAGACATTTTTTTCCCTGGTAGACAGTGGTACCAGTTTTCAAAATGTATATTGATACGGGAGCTGGAAGGAAATACGTTTGAGCAATGGACTAGAGGCAGCTTTGTATCCCCTTATATTGATAAAAATACATTAAGAACACGTTGCCACAGTTAAACCCTAGGAGTGACACTAGAAATAAAGCAAGCCAAGTATGATTTCTCTTCTGAAAAATATCTAGTGTGAAGTGTAAAAGATCCTTTAAAAATAATAAGACTGGCCTATAAATAAAACAGGTTAAATCATCAATAATTTTGATACTTGGGAAATAAAGGCCTTATTTCCTCTCCTCCAATTGCAGGTACTTTTTATTGCAATTGCAAGAATAATATATTTCAGTGCTGAATCCAGAGCATTTCATTTTGCAGGTTGAGCCCTATAAAATGAATGAGCTCCAACAAACGTACCCTAAGACTCACTGTTATTTATATGCAGGGAATGGTGGCTTATTTACCCAAACATTAGAGTGATCCAAAATGTTCAGCTAAGCAGGAACACAAAATATGATATTATATTATGTAAATGGGTTTGTGATACGCTCTGCTGGATAATAACTTCCAGATGTCTCCGTAGCCAGAGGCTGACGGATATCAAAGGCAGGTTGGCTGGGAGGGGAGACGAGCCAGCTGGCGAGACTGGCTACTGCTAAGTGTAGCGGAAGGTGAAAGCTGGTATTCCTTCACACTCACTGGTTTTATTTGTGGACTAGTGAAAAGTCAGTGGCTCACAGCCTTCTTGTCACGAGCAGGATGGGGCTGGAGGGGCTGGAGGGATCCCACGTGTCCTGTGTCAGTGAATTATTTGCCGACCTCTTTTATGAGTAAGAGTGTTGAGTTTAGTCTGAGCCTCACAAGAAATGAAAGGCTGACGAGCCACAGGCCAACACTGACAGGAGCTAATAGACTACCTAGATGGGTATTCTGACTTACCCTTTGTTGCTGGTGCCAAGTGCAGACGGGGAATGCTCCTGAGCAATCAAAAGTCATGGTGTAAATGGAGTTAGTTGAAACACCCTACAACCTCCCAAGTTTGAAGTAAGGTTTCCTAAATCTGTTCGAAGTCTGACAGTCTCTTGGGGTTTAGCTCTGTGTCCGCGTCTGAACACAGCAGGTTGTACTTACCATTGTTAAAGACTGAAAAGGGACTGGAAATGACTCCTGTGAGATGCCACTGAAGTTACTGACATGGACTTCAAGACATCCCTACACCTTCTGAGGAGCAGCCTGTGAGAAGAAAGTTCTTTTCAAAGTCCTTAGAAATGGGGCTGTACCTCCTTCAGCCTTGTATTTCTTTCTGAGAGCTTGACCTGCCATCTCAGTGAAAGGTTTGCAGTTGACCTCAATATGTTTTTAATTATCTTCAACTAAAAACAAACAAAGAAAAAAAAAGTGGCAAGGGAATTATAAGGTAGATCCCACCACACTGTGCTGCAGTTAATCCTCAGCTCATCAGTGTGACTGCCTGATCAAATGTGGGAGGGTGGTCTCTGAGAGGCCCTTCCCCTGCCCTACAGCTGCTCATAACAAATATTATGGCTGCACTTTTTAGAGAAAGAGGCATTTATTAGCAGAAGATACAACGGCTGTGTTATGATTTGCCGATGCTGGTGTTGTGCACACATGTGACACAATTATTGGAAAAGACATTGGACAGCTCAAAGTGTTGACCCCAGACTTAGAGAATGTGAGTTTTAAATAATGCAGCCAGCACAGCACACGTTGCATCTCATCCTTAGCAAGCTCTGAAAGATTCTGCCCCAATATGAACACTAAGGCATCAGATCCTACTGAATCCTCTCTCCTAACAAGTTTGCATCCCAGCATGGGTTTTTCTCCTGTTGTTTTTCTTCATCCCTCATTTTATAATTACTTTTTCTCCTTGATCTTAAAGTTTTTTATCTGGTTTGGCTCTGCTGTGTTTCTGTAGTCTATCAGTGTCCTAAAGTGAGAGACAGGCATAATTACTGAAATCTAACTATTTTATATCCTCCTTTAATTATCTGTGTATCACCAAAGACCATGCTCACATGTTCTGTGTTTGGTGTTTGATCCTGTTGTAACCAATTATAAATGCCACCGTGTCATTTTGGGAATGGCGAGTGGATTTCGCTTTGCACTGGGCGTGTGTCTCAAGGATTACCCTGCTGTGTGCTGCACATGCCTGTAACCCTTGTGTGAGAAGGGGATGGCACCTCACAGAAACAACAGGAGGGAAACTACCTGAAAGAAGCAGCACTAGAGGTGCTTGACTTGATTGTGGGAAGGACTAGAGGCAGATTTATGTTCTAGTGATAATAATTTATCTTTTCAAAATGTCTTATAATTCCTGGAAGCATATGGCCAGTGAGGCCATGAGAGAAGGAGCAGTTGTTATCCCAGTGAAAGCTGTTATTCAGCAAAACCAGGATTGGAAGCTGTGTTTTAAAATTAATTGAATTTGATGTCACATTCTGCTTTTGAGTTGAACTTTAGATTCTTGTAAACTTGAAAACACAGGAGAGTTTTCTGGGGCTCGCAGTTAGTCGATGCTGTTATTCCAGAGATGTTCTCGGATGTTTCAGTCAGAGATCTGAATAGTTCTGGCATTTATACTCACCAGACTTTGTTACTGCATTTGTCTCACAGCTTTTAAGCAGCAGAAAACATGTACAACGTATTTAAACAACACCAGAGAAATTAAGGTCATGAGAATGCATTGTCAACAAATGAAGATAAAAAAAGCTGTTTAAAAAAAAAAAATTGTTTTTGCAAGATGCTTTTGAAATTCTACATATCAAATTCAGAGTCGTGTTGATGATTTATTCTAATGTAGGAAAACATCATCAAGAGTGACAAGCAAGCTAGTCACTGTCTAGTCACCTGCCAGCAAGTATTTCATACAGACTAAAAAGGCTGGTATTGCCTTGCTGAGCTGACACTAATTATTTCAGTATACATGGAGCTTTGGGATTCATGTTAATTCTCAAGTCTGTCTTTAGTTCAGACTCATTCCACTGTGTAAACTCAGCAGAGCACAAATTATTTGACCATCCTTTCATAATCTGTCCCCACGCTCACTTGCCAATTATATAAACTGATCCAAATACCTGCTCTCAAAGGATCCCCATTTGGGAATCACAAGCCAATTAAAAAAATAGGGGATATCCACTTTTCTGTGACTCATGTCTCATAGTCCTATTTCATGTTGACATGCCTTTTTGTGTGTCTCCTTTGGATAACATTGTCTTTATCAGTGTTCAGAAAAGGTACCTGCCTGGTGATAAAACCCTCTTTAGATGAAAACTCCATCAGACATAACATATTGCATCCCATAAGAAGGGGGAGGTCAACAGTGCCTACGTATAGCCTAACTTTCCCATGAAAGTCTCCCACTGCTGCATCGTGACTGTTTCTTTGTTCATTACACACTTAAGTGAGTATTTTTGGAACAACATCTAAATATTGAACCATGGTTCGTGTGATCTTGCAGTGGCTTAGTGACGGTGCTGATTGAAGGTGTATAAGCCGCATTTAGGTGAAGACAGCCCCGCAGTCACCTTGGTGGCATGAGTGTGAGAGAGGACCCGAGAAACATGCCTGTGTGCGTGACTGAAAAGTCCATATTTGTCTGTCCTGTGAAAACTCAGCTCTGCAGTGGGCTCATTTTTAAGGTTTGCAGTAAAAAATAGCTGCATTTTTGCACAAATGCTTCCAGCCCTTGCAGCCAGTGGATGTCTGCCCTCCCCAGGTAACAGAGATCAGAGCCACCACGAAGCTGCAAGAATGGGCTCCTCGCTGCTGTGCCCAGCTCTCAGCACCCAGAAGGGCCACGCAGCTTTGGAGACACCTCTCAGTTCAGATCCTGTTTACCTTTCCTATACTGTTTAGCTTTTATATACTGTTTAGTCTCGAGGTGACTGCCTTCTTCTTTGCACTTCCAGATCAGGAATTGAAATGTGTTAATAGGTGGATTTACATCAGACTTTAAGCCCCGAAGCAGTGATTCCCACTGAAATCAGTGCCTGCAGATAACTGCTTGTAGGAGGTTTGAGTTTTTATGTTTGGAGTAAGACAAAAAGTAAGTGTGGCTTAAAATGGCAGGAGCCTCAGAAAGTACTTTGATAGGTTTTCCCGCAGTGTTCCTGTGTTTTGGGGCATAGGTTTCTGGGTTAGTGGGGGTTTTTTGAGAAAAATAGCTGAATTCAGAGAACAGTATTCCCATGGGATCTTACCTCAAATGAAGAGAATGTGACTTGCAGACTTTGTGATTTATGGACGTTTAAACATTTTCTGGTGGGAGTGCAGGTCACCATATGGTAACAAGAGCTTTGTTAGTTATCTTTTCTGCAGACTTTCCAGAAGTAATTGCTGAAATCCTAGAAGGCCATAGAGTATTTAAATATTGGGACTGTGTAACCTCTGAAGAGCCTTTCCAAATCTACATGTCATTGATTCATCACTCTACAAGGCAGAAATTTTCTAACAATAAGCCAGTCCCTCTATGTCCAAGCCATAGTGCCAATAATTTCCATTTTTATGCCACTGCATTATAACATTTCCAACACCAAAGTATGCCATGGACAGAATCCATAGTTTTTTAAAAAAAATCACAAAGAAGAACTCAAATGCATCCCAAATAATGAAAATTTACTGCTTGAGATGCATTCCCCTTCCCAGGCAGTGTGGGGAGATGTGTATTTTGGATTTATGTTCAAAACCCAGCTCTTAAAAAAGGTCATTTGTCATGAAGCACTAAAGATTTGAACTAATGCCTCGTTGCAGCCATGGGTGTGACTTTTCCTGTTTGGGGTTTGGTTGGATTGGCAGAATATATCTGCGGAACCAGACTGTAGGATTGTAGCCTTGCTCGTGTTCAGCGCCCGACTAGAAGGCTGGACCCATGCCATGGACTGTAAAGGAATCCTCTCCCCCTTTTTTGTGTTCTGGTAGGTTGTATTTATTAGAAATTTGCAGAAACTTCTTTACTCCGATGTTCTGCTAAATCTCCCTGCAGCTGGTGTAATGAAGATGATACATTCTGGGAGGCATCTTGATTTGAGAGTGACAGCTCCATATATTTGTGAAAATGAAGTGGCAGCAGAGCTGCCAGCAAAGCATGTTGTGCCTTTGTTCCATGTGGCTGTTTGCATGCAGGGAGGCGCCGCTGTTGGGACAAGCCCTAAGAAGAGAGGGATAAACTAAACTGGTTTTGCATTCTTGTTTCCAAAATAGCCAAAAGGAAGGAAGACAATGCCTGGAGACCTGGTGCAGCAGCAAAGTGACACTCTGCTCCCGTGGCGGCAGCATCAGAGCGCCAACGGCCTGCGGAGGCAGAAGAGGGACTGGGTCATCCCACCCATCAACGTGCCAGAAAACTCCAGAGGACCCTTCCCACAGCAGCTGGTTCGGGTGAGTTAAAACAAGGAACAGAAATAGTAATAAAAATTATAATGGTAATAATAACAGTCATCTTGCAGTGAGTCTGGTGAAGAAGTAGGCATGGTCCGAGTTTCTGGCATGGGAAGTCTGGCTGGAAGTGCAGGCTCTGCTCTGCCTCATGCCAGAATAGTTGCCTTTTCCGTGCTGCTGAACCGCGCCTTATCCAGAGCGCCTTGCCCCAGTTTCCCTCCCCGGCTGGCGGCAGCCTAATCACCTCCTTCCAGCCAGCCCCTCCAGAGGCACCGGCACTGCTGCCAGGATGGCCCTTTGCCCACGGCCTCATCCGGAGAGCGGCTGCAGGTGTAGGGCTGGGTTGGTGGCACCCGGCGCCGAGGGTGCGGTGTCCCTGCCTCCTGCGCCCGTCCCCAGTGCAGATGTGCGGTGGCCTGGAGGAGCTTGGCTGCCTGCCGCCGCTGCAGATGGATCCTGCATCCTCTCCCTGGTTCTGGTTTCTTTCTTCGTGAGGATAATCTCTGAGATCAAGTTTGCCCGTGTGGTTTTCTGTGATGATTATGGGATGACAGGAAAAGAAAAGGAAGGGAAAGGGAGTGTTTTACAGAGGCATTTTGTTGATATATTACTGCTGTTGGTAAGCGTTAGCAACATACAAATACATGTTGCTGTTCCTCTTGTGGGTGCTGGTTTCGGTTTCTGGAGCAGCAGAATGATTAGGTGTAAAAAATAAGTTAAAAAAAAAGAATTCCTTGGCAGACTCTTTCAGTTCTTCCCTCGGAAGAAAATGGCGACAATTGTAAAATTTCAGAAGTTACTTTGAGCAGCAGTGGTGTGTCCTTGGCGTCCCTTCTCAGGATGTTCATTTAGTCATCTTGAAGCAGTGCCTGGGTTTACATGAGCAGCATCATTACCTGTTTCACACTGATTAGCTGATACTGTTCTGCACAGCCCGTGTCTGGGGGGAAAGGAAGGTGCCTGCTGAGTCCTTTGCAAGTTCAGGTGAACTTTGGAATGACTCATGCAATGACTGAAGGTGCACGTTCCCAATTCAGCAGGTATTGGGTAAACTTGGATTGTTGGTGTCATTTCTTTGTGCAAAATGGAATAAAAAAGTAGCAGGGGATTAATGTTTTTATGTCTGTTTTGGAAAAACAGGGAGGGAAACCAATGAGTCTGTGTAGTCAGCGGTGCCAGGTATGGAGTGACCCATTGATACGTTGTCCTACTAAGCTGAAGAAATATCTGAGGAGGAAAATAACCTGAAATGTCAAAAATATCTTTCTAAATTGTATTAATAATTTAGATTAAATCCTGAATTCCTGTGAAAATAAGGGGAGTACTTGGAAAATGAACTTGGGCCCTGTCCCATTCCCTGCTGATTTCTTTTGAGCTTTGACTAGACAGAGAGGACAACTTGGCAGCAGCTTACCATGGCAAATTTGGTGATTTATAAGGACTGAAATCTCTGTGGCACTTTCCCCCTGCAGTCTGGAGATGAAACAGAAGGACTCAAGTATGCAAAATTCCAGTATTAATGAAAATGGCGAATAATAAATTTTATATGGGTATAGAAGAATTGATATTCATCATTTAAACTGCAAGTAACCTTGGAAAGATAACCTGGCCGATGGAGACACAGAGCTCCCAGATTCTCAGCAATGTATTCCACTGCAGTTTTCTAATACAGAAGATAGAGGGAACACTGAAAATTAAGTAAAAATGGGGTGGGGGCAAACAAACAAACAAACAAAAAAGCTGGCTTACAAAGGGCTGCTTTCCTTTTCACCTGACACTCAGAAAGCATCATAATGACAGGGAAGAATCATACAAAGAGTGCAACCTGATTAAGCGTGAGACCCCTGATGTTTTAGGCTTGGGTTGAGTTTCTGCTCATCTGCAGCATCTGGCCCCTTTGCCAGCGCCTGAACATGAAGCTTGGGTCATTTCTAGCAGGAGTTACAGCTCCCCCCGTTAGACTTGGCTCTTTAATTATCCAGAATAGAACAAATCAACATCTTCCAAGACCAGCACTGTCTGATTATTTCCATCCACATAATCTTCAGATTGCCCTGGAGCATTCTGCTGTCTCCTAGATGTAGGTAACAGTTTTGATCTGATTTCCTGTGCTTTTGCTCACCGGGCGCTGAATATTTTCGTGTCCATCTGCTCACAAACTGGAACCAGAAGTGCACATGTGAAGTTGCAGCTGAGATCCCATTTGTAGGGAAGCAGGTCTGTCACAGTTTTATCCTCTGCTTTATAGAAAACATTCAAACCTGGAACCAGCAGATTCTTGGACACTGAACGTTTTTTGGGTCCAGAAAGCCCTGGCCAAGCTTATATTTTTTAGGTAAAACTAATGGAAACCAGCCCTTCTATAGTGCTGTCTTTGGTTCTGGCTTCCTCCAAGGAGAGGAAGGGATGGCGTGAAAAATCTGAACACTAAAATCCCAAAACAACCTACCAGAAGTACATTTCCATAGTACCCCTTGCTGTTTGCGTTTTTATAGGTCAGACTAATTTGAAATGCATAGGCAAATCTTTCGGGTTCCCTCCTACTCCTGCTTCCTATTGTGAAGGTAAAATTCCATTTTATGGAAGTTGATTAGTTACTTGTCAGTATTTTTAACAAGGCTGTGCCTGAATGAAGTTTAAATCATAGCAAAGGTGAATGCAGCTTGATGGGAGCCACATACCTCAAAAGGCAGCCCTATCTGGTTCAGCTGGGATCAACTATAATTCTCTGCTCATTAAACCATTTCATTCTGATAAAATACGTTAAATGAAAAAGTTTTTACAGGGGAAAAAAAAAAAAAAAGGAAAAAGGGAACATTATCCCTGCCAAAAAACCCCAGTGTTAATTACAGGGGTTTTTTTCTTTCAAAGGAACATCCGTGTCTGTTCATATACATCAACCACACTAACTAGGAAATGTATTTCAGAAAAATGATAGCTAAAAAAATAATAGTAGGAATTTCTAATTAGTTTTGGCTGCTGAAAAGATTTACTTACTCTTCAAAGAGTTTAAATAAACATCTGATATTTATAAGCTAAAAATATTTTCTATTAGTATAAAAAATGTTTTGCAAATTTTGCTTTTGTCTTTGAGCTGAGAAAACAGTTATCAAATTTTATTGATATATGGTTATTTATTTTGCAAACATTTATTAAAATCTTATGTTTAATTTCCTTGTGCTTCACTTCCACTTTTGTATTAGGAATAATATTATACATGCTGTGAAATATTTCACTGTAGTGAGGATAATTTCATTACTAATTGTCAGGTACTCTCATTATTATAACTATGAGGTCCATAAAAATGCCTATTAAAAATACAAAACCAATATGAAATCCCCCTCCTTCTCCAAGCAAATGACTCATGCAGGCACACTGATCAACTAAGATAATATATTAAATAGTTGCCCCCTTACTGAGCACCATCTATTTTCTCACTGACTCATCCTTTTTAGCTACATGCATAGCTAATTCTTAATTATCTATTATCTAATTATCTATTAACTTATCTTATATTTCATCCTCTTTTGAACTTCAAAAAGAATCTGGTTTACATCCATGTGCAAATCTCCAGCTGCTTCTAATGGGAATCTTGAGTCAGTTTTCAAGGCAAGACCATCTCAATGAGCTGCCTGAAAATAATTTGTTTTAAACAAAAGCAGTCTCGTGCAGGACTGGTCTTTGGTCATGACCTGCTTAAATAACAGGCTCCTCTATCAACCACTGCACCCACAGTCACCTTTGTGGGGGCTCCAAACTTCCAATTCATCTCCAGGCTCTCTAAAGAGCTCTTAAAGCCTTCTGTCTTGAACTTCATAGACCCTAATTTTTCCAGCCTGCCTTTATTAAACCTGAAACTGAAAAAAATGTGGTATTTCCCCATTAGATCTCTTCTGATAAACAACTTTTTCATTCTCATTACACCAGCATAAAAATCCACTGAGGATGACCGAGATGGGATCTCGGTGCTCTAACAACCCACCTTGAGTGCATTCTACAGACAGCATGCGCTCTCGCATCCAGCCACAAGAATACTACAAATAATCCAAGTGTATAACAGGAAATAAGAGGGAAGGATGCATTTTATGTAAATTTAATCAGAAAGTCCTGAAGTAGTTTGCAGAGTTAGCAGAGGATAATATACCTGAGGACTCTTGTGTCGCTTCTTAGCGGAGGTATCGTGGGTGGGTCGGGTTTAGTGCAGCATGGTGCACGTTAGGAACTTGCTTTAAACTTCGTGTTTTAAAGAAATTTCAAATGGACATGTCAGGAAAGTAGCACTGTGTCTTATTTCCCGTTCTCCATGAGTATATGCCGAGTCCTGGTTCGGTCACACACACACACAAAGGAGAGATCGATACCAGAGCCAAGACTGTGGCAACGCATGCAGAGAGCTCCTCTTCACCCACTGGCAGACCCCACGGTGCACTCATGGGTGGGTTTAGCACGTGTTAAGCTGTGTGGTGACATTGAATACTTCATATGAAAAAAGTTGATAACACACTCCAGAGCTCCGCAGCCCATCGTGGAGCAGGAAACTGGTGTAATGAGACAGTTCTCCTAAAGTCTGAAATCCTGGTGCTGGAGATACACAGGGCATCCTGAGCTGTGAAATCCCCACCAGCTTGGACCATCAGCCCTCAATATTGCCATCTCCTTTGCTCATCATGGCTAGTTCAGCATGTGCTTTTGCACTGTTTTAAATAGTTTTATTGTAGGAAATCCCTCATGCCTCCTCTATCACAGCGTTGCTCACTGCTGTGAAATTGGCAGTGCAGAATCCATTAGCTCCCAGCTGCAAGACAGATGGCATCTGTCTGTGGTGAGAGAAGGTTTGTTGAGAAAAGGCCTTGCAAATGCTTCCCAAAGGACATCAGACCTTACTTTTCCTGAGAGAGATGCAGGCAGCCTTGATTACAAATAGGCCTAGATCTTCCTTGTTCTCCACAGGAACAGGTGTTTCTTTTGCCGTACCAACCACGCACACTTTTTAAAAAATGGCTAGTTGTGGCTCTCAGTGCACTTTGTTACCTGTGTGAATATCACCAGTGGAAAATCAGAAATGAGGAGATTTGGTCTTTGCTGTGACAGTCAGACCAAGATAAGAAGGAGCAAGCCCAGAGGGTGGTGAGGAAATGGGACATTGCGCAGGTCGTGTTGCTCTGTGGAGGCACAGGCTTTCCTTGAAAGCATTTCAAGGATGTACATTGTGACAGCTCTTGGCTCTTGACTGCGATTTCACACCACAAAACAACCTGACGCCAAAGAGAGAAAGATTAGCAGGAAAATGGTTCATTAAATGTTCGTGTTGCCACGGTCTTGGCTCTGATATGATCTTTCCTCTGTGTGTGTGTGTTACCAAACCAGGACTCGGCACATGACTCATGGAGAACGACTGGAGAAAGGGAAATATGGCACACTACTACTTTCTTGATGTGCCCGTTTGAAATTTCTTTAAAACATGCTGTTTAAACATACACCACACTATATGTACTCCTCAAAGAACATCCCTTAGTTTGTGTTCTCCCTGGCGTATCACGATGCCATTCTTAGTCTCCAGCATTCCCAGAAAGAGGGACAAATCCAGATGCAAGTTCACGAGTCTGTGCCAAAGCTGGTGGGGCTACACCAGTGTGAGCCATTTGGGAATGTAGGTCGAAGGAAGCAGATGCCCAGTGCTTTATGGGCTTTCCATGCACACTCCCATATGGCATTATGGATTGAAAAGTGCAGCTACAGCATAAATGCTCCATTTAGAATTCTCTTACAACAGCATTCAAGCCTATACTGTAATTATACATATTGTATTTCCTTGTATTCAGACCCATAGGGAATTTATATTGTCCTTGCTAAAGCCAGAGGGACTGAAGGAAAGCAGTCATTTAATGATTCAGCTGTCTTGGGCTCTATGATTTAATCAATCATATGAAAGAAATTTTTAGATTCTTTGTGTTTAGAGTTCTCTTGTCTGAGCAGAAAATGTTCCCTTTTTGAATTGCTTTAATAGCTGTATTTATGCAGCTGAAAGTTCCTTAAGAAATGAAAGTAAAATCAAATTGCTGAGAATGCCTAGATAATTTATCGGAGAATATTCAATTAGAATATATTAATATTTTAGATTTCCATCATTAATTTAATATTCAGAGATTTAATTTAGTCGTTGAATTGCTGTAGTGCCATGCGTGGGTAGATTGTTAGGCTGAGTGCTTAAAACACCTGCCACAAATGGGTGAATCTCACTTTGATTCCCAAGAGCACAAACGCCTTTCTACTGACATAAGTCTTGCAGCAAAAACTCAGACACTAAATCTTGCCTGTGCTCTGCATTTTTCAGTAATTGCAGAAAGGAATAATACAATCTTCTAGCAGAAATAAATGCAAGAGCCATATTCATTTATGCATTCAAATCCAGACTGAGGGGGAATTTGGTGCTCTGTGGTTCTGAGTTTGTCAATGTATTACTGAAGAATTTCATTTTGCCAGCCCGGCCTTGTCACTTACTCAAGGAGAACCGTCATAAGTGAGGTTGGGATTTAAAGGTGATTGACACTTTGCAGGCAGATATCAAGGACTCCTATTGCCCAGTCCAGCTAAAAAACTGCCCTTGAGTTTTTGCCATTTTCTAGGATGCTTTGGGAATAGTAACGTGAGTGGAAAAATGCCCCACTAAATCATAAAATGCAGTGTGATTTGGAAGTGATAAATCTCCATCGAGTATAACATCCCACTTACATGGAAAGAAAGGGAACAATTTTTAATTTCTCACACACCATAAAAACTGAGATTCTAGGAAGCCACTGGCAGCAGTGAAACTGCTCCCACCCACTCTTATTGGGAAGTATCAACATGATATTTCAGAAGTCTCAAAATGATTGATAAAATTATTTCTGATTTTCTTTAAGTTTAAGCAGAATCTCAGGTTGTTAATTTAGGGTACAGCAATTTAAACTGAGAGGAGACTGGGGTAACAGGCCTGTGCTCTGACCTTGTGGCTGATGTTTCAAAGTGTTTTGCAGTCATTCAGCCTCCCCATGAGGCAGTGGGGTGGGATGTACTATCACATATTTGTGACCCCGAGTGACTTCTGGTTAAATAAAAATTCCGAGTTAGAGACATAGAATCATAGACTTTTTTAGGTTGGAAAAGACCTTTAAGATCATCGAGTTCGTGATCCATACAGCCTTTGCTTAGGTATTTTTCTGTACAGGATTTGACTTTTTCAACCTGTTTCCATAGCTGAGGATTGTCTTTCTCTCACAAATAGGAAACTGAGGCAGGGAAGCTCTGAGTGGCTTTGTTCAAGACCACAGAGCTGTTGCCATAGCCATGAGCAGCACCCCAGTTAGTGGCATCTGGGCCTGTCCTTGGGTTTTTGAAGAATCTCGTAATGGACTAAGATCTTAATAGAGTATTTAGAGATGTCTTGTTGATGGTTATATTCAGTCACATTATTCCATGTCTGAGCTCAGCTGCTACATCTGTGCACCAAGTCTGCTCAAGTACAGGCTTGTTTTTCGCAGGGATGAAAGGTGTTTCTCTGCCACAGGGGCTGAGCAGCAGCTCCCACTCTCTGCTGGGTCTCCATCAGTTCCTCCACCACCCCAATCCCCAGCCCACACCTTTTTTAGCTCCTGCTCCAAGGAGATTTAGGAAGCACAGAGGGATCTAAGTACCCCTCGCCTCGAACTGTTGTACCAGGCATACTGCAAAAGAGTTCATCAGTCACTCCAAAGAGTATTTAGCTATAATACCCCATTGCACATATTGCAACATATCATTACCTCCCATCCTCTCCAGAAAGTGAGATGACTGTAATAGCCACTTGGTATGGCTGTCATTATGTGTACGGCAAAGGCAGGAAGGCACAGTCAGAGCTAATGTACACAGCTCGTAAAGCTATTGAAAATCTGTAAAGACAAGAGCATACACAAAACCAGAGGGTTAATTTGCCTGGGAAAGAGCTTTGGTTTTGCTCATGCCTCTCCCAAAGTAAAACAGCAATAATGAAAAAAGCTGAGATGGGAACAGACAAAGAACTTGCAATCTGCCTCTTGGCTGCAGGAGTTCATTCTGTAACACTCATCACCCACATTAGGTGACTGCGGGGCTTGGCTTCCTGGATGAGTCGAAATGGAGTCCCAAAGACAGAGTGGTGCTGTGTGGGTGTGAGTTTGGATTTGCAGAATGATGGTGCATTGACAGCTAGGCTGTTGCTGAAATTCACTCTATCAGGCTGGAGTAAGATAGGAAGAAAAAAAACCCCACGTCTATGCCTTTTACTTCCTTACTATTGCATGTGCTCTTGCTAGTCTGCACCGCTGAAGAATTAAATTCAGCACTCTGGAATTTCAGATGTCAGCTTTTAAGATTTTAGAGAATTTACTCCTGGGCTAATTTTAAGCTCTCACTGCTGTGGTTAATTGTTTTATTTATAACTGCTGAGATTTTCGGTGATAAAGGTGCCACCATCCAAATCCTCTCCCAGCTGTCTCTAATTCAGGCTGATGAGAGGTGTAAGCCGTGGTTAGATGATGGGACAGCAGTGATGTGCAGTACTTTACCACTTTCATTAAAGGCCCCATTTCTTTGCAGTTTGTTCTTTCCCATAGTTCTTACCATATCTTTAATAATTACCATATTTTTAATAACATTCATATTTGTTGCTAATTTCCTTAATTTAAAGGACATTTTCCTCCTATCCGAACAGTTAGGCAACTTAAAAACAAACAAACAAAACCTTGGATTATGTTAAGGGAAACATTTTGCCCGAGGCAATTTGGATATCTGCAGATGGTGGTACTGAACATTTTGGCCCTTGTTCAGCAGCGATTTTAAGGATGTGCCTAAATTTGAGCCTTTAAGCAACTCCAGTAGCTCTTCAGAATTTATTTGGTGACTACAAACTGAGGACACAAATAGTGCCTTACTGGATTAAGACCAAGCATCCAGCATTGTGCAGGACTGACTTTTTTGGCCATGCTTATCATTTTGATTAGATTCTCAGTTTTAATTATATTTCCCTGAGTGTCCTAGTAGTGTACAGGGAGCACAATTCCAGGTGTACAGACATCATCAGCCTTCACATATGTCCTTTTTATCCTAATAGACACCAGAACCTGCCCTGTAAAGCCACCCAGTAGACCTTGGTTTCATGATTTTTGGCATTAGGATGAAGAGAGCTGAGTTTCTTTTCCCTCCAGGAACCAACAGAAACTCAGGCACCCCCTGCAGTTGCCAGGCAGGCGAGCTCACCTGTTAGGAGGGACAGAGGATTGGCCGCAGGTGTGGGTGGTTTTGTCTTCGTTTGGGGGGAGAAGGGAGGTGTGTTTGAGTGCAGCTGACCCTGACTGTGGGTACGCTGTGGGAAAAGCCTTTAGGAAGGGCAGGGGCTGTTAATGCTTCGTGAAGGATGAGGGGGACATGGTGAAGGACTTCAAGGTGAGTGTCTCTCGGAGTGTGGTGCAGGGCTCAGCTGGAAGCAGCTGGAGGGGAAAGCAAAGGGCTTGGCCAAAGTTCAGGTGTCCCGTTTAGAAGAGACGTTTGGTGTGGCTTGTGGTGTTGTTTCATGCTGCTGGAGGGTTGCCGAGCTGCACCCAGCCTGGCGCAGCTGTTACGGGGTTGTGCCTCTTTCCTGCTCTGTTTCTGCCCACTGAGGGGCAAAGCGGGCAGATGGCAGCTGGGGAATGATGGCCCAGCATGGGCTGTTATTCAGCAAGAAGGCGTTTTAGAAAACTTCCAGGTAACATGTGTAAGGTGTCTCTGCCTCAGGTGTGTGCACAGGTTTTGGAATGTGTCTGTACAGCTGAAAAACAAGTCATGCCACGTATTCATCCCTGTAACAAACCACCTGGGCATGCCCTCCCCTTGCAAAGCTTTACCTTAGGAATTCCCCTTTCGGAGCTGGGTTTTGGATGATGCTGTAAACCTCTACAGCCAAAAGTTTCCAGTGAAATTATTAAGAGACCCTTAAATGCTGTGCTGCTGGTGGACATGGCTGCCTTCCCATCTCCTCCTTCCACTCGTGATCTCTGCTCATTTTAATCAAAGTATCGTGACCTGAGGAGGTTTTTGCATCTGTGCTTGGGTTTGTAGCCCTTTGGGGCTGTTTTGCAGTTGACTTGCTCGTCTGATTTGTGGTTCAAGGCTTTGTGAGCTGTAACATTTATTTAGGCAAAGAAGCTAATTTTCTTCTTGTAAAAAAGGGGGCAGTTTAAGCAAGAACAAAGGCAGTGTGGGCTTGTTTCTGTCTAAAAATGAAAAGCACGATTGTGTTGTGAAAAGATTGGATGTGGAGCCCATGGTTTGAGCCTTTAGGGAAAGTTGCAGTCCTCCAACAGCCCCCTCTGCTAGTTAAACTCCCCTGGGAAAAGGTAGAGCTGCAGTTCCCCTATTACTGCAGGACTACAAAAAATTCAGTGGAAAAGGCCAATTTTCTGTATTTTCAAGTCACTCAAAAAAGTGTGGCAGCTAAAAGGCAGAGTTTCTGACCAAACTGTGAGCTATTTGGAGTTATTTCTGAAGTAACATCACTGGAAGGGAGCATATTTATAGAGAGAGGAAAGGAAACTAAGATTAAGGATCTGCACTAAAAAGTGTTGCTAGTTAATCCACAGCTCTCGAAAGGGATTTGTGTGAGTTGGAAAACAAAAATAAATGTTTGGCCAGCTTACATTTTCAACGGTGTGGTTTGCAGTGAAGTGATGACACAATTTACTTACCAGTAAATGGCATTTTCAACTGCCTCTAACAAAAAGAAATTACAGTAGAAGAATCAGACATCATCAGAGCATAAATCCTTTATGGAAGATTATAGCAGTTATTTATTATTTGAAAGCAAAGAATTGAGAAGCAAGGTGGCAGTTTTCTTTCAGTCATGGGAAATGCACCCTGTAATGTCTCCATGGAAAAAGGAAAATGCTGCACCAAAGCATTCCCATTCAGCTCAATGGCAAAAACACTCTTCGTTAGCATCTGTTTTCGCAGGGAAACTCCTGTTAAGAGAGGAATTTAAATATCGGAGGAAGCATTTCCAGCAACTGTCTGGGTTTACCGAATATTTTTCAGACAGTGTTATGTTTATGGCACAGATTTTTGTATGCTAAAGGAAAAGGCAATTCAGAATTTATGAAACAGCTGCTATGTCTTGAGCACCTAAGGGACAGAGTGACACAACATATATGTATTTCTGAAGTCATTAAAAACCAACTTTCTCTAATTCCTTTTGGACTGTAACCCATGGTATCTGCAAGTATTAAACCATTTTCTTTTAATTTTTTAATTAGACATGAGTACAAAATTTAACATCCAGGTATAACATGCTATTAGGGAATCAGCTCTTTTCCTACTCCTTCTGTATTGATTCAGTTGTTAAATGTCCCACTCCTTCCTTTTTTTTTTTAACCTCTTGTTCTTAATGAGACTTCCTCCTTCTCCCCATGAATCTTTATGTAGGCAACCTTAACTCTTGATTAATCAGTAATTAGGGAAGGAGTCCTACTGATTTCAAGTCTTTAGTATCATACTCTCCAGCTGAAATTCAAAACTAAAATCTGAGAGAAAGCCATAGTGTCAATATTATGCCATGTCTAACCTTAGGATGACAAAAATCACATCAGAGTCAGACCAGGCATATCTATTTATATAGGCACAAATCTGTCCTGCTTGATAGCAAGTGTAACATAATCATAATTCTCTCCCACGGCTGCTTTCCTCACACATTCCCTGCTATTGCCTGCCTTTGTCACCATCAGCATTCAATATTTCGCCTTAAAGTTTACTACACCCTCTGTCATCTCATCTGACATGTAGTGTTTCACTTCGCTTCATGTTTGCAGAGCAGTTAGGGCCCAATTCAAAGTTTAATGAGCCCTCATTAACCTCCGTGAGCTTTGGATCAATCCCTTGTAGTCTAATATGGTAATAATGCCAGGGTATTATGGAGTTAAAAGCTGCCATACAGTGGTCTGAGGATAAAGTCACTGCGGGCGGGCGGCTTAATGGGGTATTAATTGGATAGAGGGTATTCATAAGTACTGAGCACTGAGTGTGGATATTGTTGAGAGAAGAGAATAAATGCTGAATGGTATGATCTTAAAGTAAGGAAAACTTGATGTTCCCTTTTCATTGGTCTTTGCTGTAACTGTGGGTCAGGCACTGGAGGAGTTAATGCCCACTGGCACTGAGCTTTCTGGCCCAGGTTAATGGCTGTTGTCACTCACAAGTCATCTCCTCTCCCGTAATCCACCTCTGAAGTTTTGCCTGCCTTGGCTCAAAATCATTCTCCATGAAACTAAGCATTAGCAAAAAGGTGGTGTCATTGGAAAGGATTCATCAAAGGGAGCTGCTAATTGCACACAGCAGCTTTTTCATTTCCTTTTTTCTTGCTTGGGATAAGGTGCTTTCAACATGTTTAACCCAGAATGTTGTCTCCCGAGCTCTTGGTGCTGGTCAGCCCACTGCCAGTGAGCTGGCAAGGCTGGCTCCATATTCCTGCAGACTGCTTGGAATATTGCCTTGGGGTTCTGCTGATAGAAGACCTACACCAAGTCATGTCAAAGCAGCCCATAATATGTATTTTAGTTTTCTCGGTTTTACCCTTTTTTGTACCCAAAATACTATTAAGTCTTGGGGAAGCTCCATTTCTACCTCAGGTGGTGTGCAGAGGATGATTGGACACGGTGAAGGATTAGTCCTTGTTGATGTAGATTTCCTTATGGTCCAGTGGGATTTGGATAGCTGGGTGCCTTAACAAATCCTGCCTCGTGCCCAGATGTCCTTAAAACATGGATCTTTATAGCTTAGGACTGTTCTCTGCTGTGTCAAGATACACAACACGAGGCTGCTGCTCCCCCTTCTGAGCTGATACCACCTGTGCATTATGGAGGTTTTGGGTACTTTGACATCATCTTCTTATCAGGGAAGGAGGACAGATTCCTTTCATTTATTTATCCTAGATATTCTCTGGTCTTCTTGCCTTTTTTAGAGAGCTGTTCCTTCCCTTCTGTGAAGCCACAGATGCAACACATCCTGTCTTCCTCCATGCAGCCAAGTGCCTTTCCCTTTGGGCTGGTGACAAGCCACTTTTTCCTCCTTATAGCTAAGAAAAAAAAGAACAATCACATATGTAACCATTATAGAAGTGCTTTTCCGGAAATTCCCAATCCATGCTAGCTCCAGAAGACATGTCCCTGTGCTCTTATTTTTAAGCAAAAGGCTGTGTGATATCTGTCTCTGTAATGCCTGTGCCAACCTACAGTTCTTGCCTATCCTAATCCCATATGTGAACGAGGCTTGAACATATATGCTAGAAAGGGTGAGGAAATTCTGCTTGGCTTGGTGCTGTCCTTTTTATTCTTCAATTGATTAAGCAGCTGCTAAAATAAGCTTTCCCTTGGAGGAGTTCAATGCCCTTCTGTCCACTCCAGAACAATACCTACCTCCCTTCCTCATGTCTTCACATTTCCAGTGCTCCTCTTGCTCATCTCCTGTTTCACAATTTCGGGTCCTCCCTTTACATGTTAATTTTTGCTGTAAGGTGTTCCCAGGAAGATCTCCCCTTGCATTTTCTCCATCTCAGGTGGTACCTGTGATGCTGCTCCGCTGTTTGGGAATCAGGAGTCAGTCACAATCCCTGAAAACTGTGAGGTTGGCTGAAGTCTTCTCTGTCTCTAGTTCTTGCACCTTCAGTTCCAATCCTGCATCACTCCAAACCTTTCTTCTCAGGCACAAGAGTAAGAAATATTTAAAAAAAAAAAAAAAATCTCCAGACATTGAGAATGTAGATACAAAGCAATGATGAACCTTGGAACATTCCCACTGTTGTCTCTCCATGGATTTATGTTAATGTCACCATTCCAGTTTTCTTGAAAGGCTTCTCCATTTTCTTACAGGACAGCGTGGGTGGAAGTGTGGACAATCCACAGCCAAGGGTATTGCTTTGAGGGCTGAATCCAAGTGTGGGAGATTTCATTAATCTTTTCCATTCAGTCCTTCTGACTGAGCTTTTTTGTTTATATATTTGTCTGACAGAGAAGGATATTTGTCTGTTGAATTTGAGGATGAATGATGGAGAAGAAAGGATGGACAGGATGCTTTTAAAGCCTTTCAGTCCCATAGTCATAGCCACTTATACTGATAGCTTGTCCTGAAAAATGGAATCAGAGAAAACATGGGAAATAATAGGAGGAAAATTCAGAATCCATTTCTGATGAGTTATATTAAACCCAAAGATCTTCCACTTCATAGAGAAATTATTTAAGTTTTATGCAGCTTTTGAGATTATGACAAGCTGAACAACTTGTTCTGGCTTGGTGCTCAAGCGCCATATGGTACTACTTCAGCAATTTGATGTGATATTATGAATAAGAGTGCATGAGTAGTGAAATGTTTGGAGTTTTTATATCATATTGGCCTTCTGCAATAGACATTAAAAATGAATTCTGTTTAGAGTAAAGGAAGGCAAAAAAACCCCAAAAAACCAAAAACCCAGACCTGCAGGTTTCAATGGCGTAATTGCAGCAAGCAAATGGAAAATGAATCTGTGGTGATTAGGAAACCAGTTGCTGACAGAATCTCTTGGACAGGTGGGGATGATCCATGAGCAACAGGCCCTGCTCTCCTTTTTTAGGTATTCTCTGGTACAAAGTACTATCTTTAAGGAAAAATCTTGATATGCTGTTTTCTATGTTCAAGACTAGTGGTTTGCAAATAATAATTGTTATGGGAATGGAAATTGACTCTGGGTGTAAAAATAAAATATTAGGCTAAGCATGTAATCTCAGAGAAGTATGTGAAAGCAACAGTCAGCAAAAGATAATAATAAAACCTCAATGTCCCTGTCTGAAGAATGGCCATCACTCTTCCTTGTGTTACTTTCCCACTAATTCTAGGAAGTTCCTTCCTTAAATTGTGTTGCTAAAAGCAGTTCATGGATAGCAGAATGTGACTGCCAAACTATAGAGGATGAAGTAAAGTGAAGCTGAGAGGTCTGGTACAACTGGCAGGCAGTGGTCTCTCTTAGTGTGTCAGTTTAAAGTGAATTATGCAGATACAACAAATCCCCCCTCTAAAAAAAAAAGTATATATGTATATATAGGATTGATTAGAAATAATTGTGCATGTAAATCATACATCTGGAGACAGCCATGGTCAGTGGAGCTGACCATGTTGGCATGTGATTGTGCAAGACCATCATGAGCTGCAGGTGGTGTGCCTGGAGTGGACAGGACTGGTCCTCCGGTCCAGATCCAGCAGGAGGAATCACTGGGAGGTGGAGGGTGGCACAGGGTCCGTGTGAGGATCCAGGACCTCTTTCCTGTAGCTGAAAGGTCTTGACCTGCTGACAGAGGTCAAAGCTGGGGCTTTGACCCAACATCTTAGAGGACATCAGTATTTGGTAATTTTATCTTCTCTCTGTTTTCATATGTACTTTAAAAAGGACAAATAAATAAATCCCAACCTGTGGAGAGCAGAGACCAATGAGGTTTTGTGTCAGGCACTGGCTGAAGACAGATGAACCTGGCACTAGTGCTGTTCCCCTTGAAGTGCTTGCCCTGAGGTGGCAGAAAGAGTCTCCTGACCCTTGGGGTGTAAAGGAGAATTTTTCACACATTCACCGACATCAGTGGGTCAGATCCTTTAAGGTGAGGATTGGGAACTAGAGCTGACCTTATCTGCAGCAAAGGTGGCTGCTGGGGCCCAAACCTGTGGGCCTCTGTAGCTGTGGCTGCACAGAGCCTGCCCTGATGCTGGTGCTACAGCAGAGACCGTGGCGAGCACATCCTTCTTAAATGCTGAATCGGCACCGCTCTTAGTGCAAGAGGAACCCCTTGCCGGACTCCTGGAAATGTTTCTTCTAGGCATGTTTTTACATTCCTCAACATGCAGTTAATGAGTAATAGATGCCCTTTTTGGGCAGGGCGAGGGGTTTGAAGAGAATAAGGGGAGCTGAGACCAAACTTTCCATTTTTTCCCTGCAAAGTGTTGGGTGTGAGCTTTGCACAAAGGCTGTGTGGTGAGGAGGGAGCCGTGGCCAGTGGCCATGGCAGTGGCTGGTTCAGTTGATGCAGAGCTGATCACTTGAGTGCTTCTGATGCTGCAATAACTCGTCAGACTGAACGCCTGCCTGGAAAATTTGGCCCTGTTTCTTACTCTGAATTACAGCTATATTAGGAGAGTTTTAAGGGACAAATGCTGCTTTAAACACAAGCTGTTCATATGGAAAAATGTCTGATTTTTATAGTAATTTTGGGATTTATCATGTCTGGATGTTCCCCTGAATTTGTTTTTCAAATGGCTTTTGGTTCAGGATGGAGCTTTAGTTTGTAGTGCGTGCAGAGCCTCCATGCCACAGAGCTGACTGGTTTTCACTAGCTGTTTTGCATCAGTTTTCTACTCTGAGAATTTCTTTCTTCTTGTTCTTAATATATTCCCAGTTGGAATTTAGTTTCGGGGGGAAAAAAAAATCCTTCATCGCTGCAGTGGTTTTTAGCAGTTGTATCCTTTTATGCATCATTCTCACTCAGTGTGAACATTTTAACCTTTTCTTAATTATTAGCATTTCCATTCCTGCTGTTCATTAATCTGCACTGGGCAAGGACCATCATGTGTTGCCCAAGGATGCTGCCATGGAGCCACTCAGCTCCAGCTCTGTGGAAACCCCAGCCTACAGAGATTTTCATGGAGCATTTACTGTTTCCCTTTTGAAGTCTGAACTTAGGACTGATTTATTTATTTTGTAATGGAGAGGTTGGCTCACCATCCTGGTGAGTTATCTGCTTTTGTTAGATATGTGAAAATGTTGTATAAATCCACCTTGCTGTTGCTGCACTTGAATAGTAAATGCTGTGTAGTGTATTCTTATTACAAGTAAACAAAACCAATTGCAGCTGAATTATGGCTGACACCTGGTAAAATTTAAACAAGAAACTGATAGAAATTAAGCAGTAAATCACCCAGAAAGGCAGAGATCCAGCCTCTCTTCCTCTGGCACCAGTTCTCACTTACAAAGCGGACTGTGCTGAATCTGTGGCTTTGGCTACTTGGGTTTTCTTCTCAGGTATTTAGTAGTATGTGGTCTGAGACTTCAGTTCAAACTTGAATTGCAGGCACAAATGCTGTTGATGCCAAGGGAGCCTAAATGACTCTGCAAGAGTCAGAAAGGAAATCCAGGGTATATTTGAGAACTGAGCACAGTCTCCCAAATCCCCCAGGTAATCTCTCCACCCTATTTTTTGCATTTCTCTCTGCAGTTGTTAAGATGTTACTGGTGGTAACTTGAGCTGATAGGTATTTCTACAAAATCTAGTTTTAAAAATAACATTCAGCCAAACTGAAACTTATTTTGAGTGTTCACATGCCATAATATTATCATTAGTATTATAATTTTCATAATCAATGAAGGTCCTATTTTCCAAACACAACTGTATTCTGGTAAAATTAACATTCTAATGTTTATTTAGGTTTTGTTCTTCATTAGTTTTCTGCAGATAAAGAAACGTCCCACTTTCTAAATAGCTTTTATTTAGAACACAGCTCAGTGGTGCTCCTGAAATAGTGGTTTGTAATTCTCATGTTCATTCAGCCCCAGGTTTCCGAGTTGTATGTACTGAAAATGGAACCACTTTCCTCTTAGTGAGAGTACAGTACTTAGTGGTTTTTTAAGTCTGGGACTGGGTGAACTGTGTTGGTTTTGATGTTGATGATAAAGCTTTAATTGCACTTCTGAAATCCTCCTCATGTGTAAAACAGTACTGCTAAGCTGAATGGGAATAGCATCCCATAAAAACCAGGCAGCCTGGAGTATGATTAAGAGACAGTAATTTTTCCTTATTCAGACCAGCGTGGTTTCAGTTTTCATACTTTGCTTTCTAGCACTTTCCCATTGCACAGAAGCTTGTATTCCCTACCACCGTCCAAAGACTTCCGTGCCGTCTCCTAAATTTGTCCCACTCCCTCCTGCATGGAAACAGTGGAAGCTCTACTTGAATCCAAACAGTCTTTAATTTCCCTGAGATTCCTCTGCAGCCAAGCCGTGTCTGAACAGCTTGCTGCCTTCACGGCTTCGCTGTGTTTTGAACATGTTGCCGCGTGTGGATGGCGGGAGGTGAGGAGAAGGTGGCACCGCCTGGATACGCGTCCTCTCCGTGGAGGAGCTGTTTGACCCTCAGCTCCTTGTTTTCGTGCCTGATGTGGAAAGCTGTTGTACATACCTAATGGTATCAGCTGCGTGGCAGCAAAGCAAAGTTGTTTTAAAAATTCTTAGTGAGTTGAGAAACGTGAAGGAAAAAAACGGGAATATTGCGAAAAATTCCCTTTTTTCAGCAGGTGCTAAAGCTGCACCTGCCAGCAAGCACTAACAGGGCTTAGTTCACTTGATTGAGCATTACTCCAGGGAGGTTTTGGGCCAAGTTTCCAGCCTTGCCAAGAGTTTCTTTCTCTACTGTAATTCATTAATTAGCAGCTATACCTGTTTACAGAATGAAGTGTGGGAGAGCTTTTATCAGTGTGTTGCCATGTGAAACGTCTCGGCGTTCTCTTGATCACATTAGAAATGTCTGACCAGAAAGTCCCCAGCAATTCAGGACATTGCGTGTGACTTATGAAAGGGAGCAGTTAATGATGGTGGTAGTGAAAAAGTCACTCAGGCATGTTTTCTACAGTGTAATTTCCCAGTGCTCAAATATTTGAAAGTCAAAAAAATTAGTACTTTTATGCCTGCAGTGATTAAATTTAAACTTGTGTTCTCAAATGATATGTTTTAATTCTGTTGCTCAGTCTTGCTTAGAAAAAAAGAAACCAGCCCAGATTCTAGCCTTGTTAGGTCTCTAACCAGTTTCTAATAAATGTGGAGATGCCAGGTTTACCATTCCCAGACATGGAGCACAGCTTATGGTACCTATGTAGCAAAATCACAGCTTGCGCTGGGTTTCTGGCAATAAGTTTGTACAGGTACACATGTATAGATTCCTAGAACACTGGTTGGAGAAAGATGTAGTATATTTAGGTACATTTTTTTCTTTCTTTTTGTCAAGAACCTGTCTCTCTTGTGATGTGATTGGAGATTAATTTTAGTGAATATTAGTATTTAAAAGGATTTTCCCCTCATCTTTCCTTTAATCCCTTTTTGCTGAATGTATGCCTCATTTCTTTCTGTTCTATACTGAGATTTGTTGAGAGGGATGGGGGAGAGTTTGTATTTCCCTTTTTGGCAGCCTGAGCTCTATGTGGCTTGTGTGAATTCATCTTTCAGGATAGAACATTTAAAGGCAAGAACTCCTCTTTGTGCCTGTGGAAGGGTAAAATCAAGCTTCTCCTACAGAGCGTTTCAAAGCATTTCATTAGGAAACAAGAGCATTTTACATTCACATATCCTAACCAGAATTCATTTTGAAGAGGCTTGAAGGCAGTGACAAATAGGGGGTTTTATAATGTGTAACTCGGCTGAACTGCCAGGGTTCTGCAGAGAGGCATCCTTTGTGCAAAGCTAAAAATGTCATAGGCTAGAATGAAGTAATAGTATAAAGTAAATTTCCGAGATTTTCCTTTAAAAATATGCTTCAAATATTCACAATAGAGCTGTGCTTTTAAAGCAGTCAGACCTATCCCCTACAGATTAATTAGTAGCACAATGCTTGATTTTGAAAAGGAGAAGATGGTAAAGGTAGCTGCATTGAAAAACTTGTCAAATGTCTTGAATATATATGGAGAGAATAACCAGCAAGAACGCTCTGCAAGGGAGCGGGAGGATGGTCCAGAGCCACACAAAACCCGCTCCAGAGAAGGTGGCTTCACCCTCTTGGGGTCAGCACGGGTTCCCTTTGGCACACAGCCTCTGCTCAGCCCCTCCCTGTCCACTCGGTACTCCAATCAGTGATTCCTTTTCTTTCGGTCTGGGGATTGTTACATCCCTTGGCCATCACAGCACATCTGTAAGGGCAAGAGACCAAATCCTCCCTGTGCTCCAACCTCTGCCACCCTGAGAAAGCAGGTCATGGTCTGATCCCGAATTATGTTACCCGTGAACTTTACTGTTAGTCTAGAAGGAAGAAACAATATCAAACCAAATAGCTCGGCTTTGTGGAGGATTTAACATGCTCTTACAGTGACCTCATGTGGAACAGAGCAGGCACCTTGGTGCCCTGCACCGGGGCAGTGACGCTCCTCAGAGATCCCATGTCCCCGCGCCTCCTGCACGGCTCTGCCAAAGAGCCCACCGCATTTCCTTGCTCATTTCGGGGAAGAAGACGTAGATTTCTTTCTTTCTAGCTGAATGAACTCTCACCTCCAGAAAAGACATCTCTGGTTAGTGTTTCAGAGCGTGCGCACGTCTGCGAGGCCAGAGCTGGCACTTGCCTTCAGCAGTTCAACTATCCAACCTTGTTCTTTGCATAATGGTTTTAATAAATGTTATATCAGTTTTAATATCATGAGTATTTCATTTACAAGGTGGTGATGTGTTTGTAGAGCATGCAGTGCATTTCATTTAGCAGTTACATGCACTGAGGGATGCACTGAATAAAATATTACTTTAAAATTAAATGACTTCTTTAATTCTGTATACAGGTTCTCTGGGTTGATGCATATTATATCTAACTGAAATGGCGATGTAACTTCTGTAACCTAGTTCTTCATGCATTGTAATTCTTTCCATTGTGTTGTCCGGTGAATTTTATGAGTATTATTTGTTAATATGTTCATTTTTATGCCATTGGAATAAGAAAGCAAGTCATTCCAATGCAGTAACTGATCATGCTGTGAAATTAGATTCTGAGAGCAGCCTGTAAAGGGAAATAGTCTGTTTGCTTTTTTTAGAGAACTGTTGCTCCTGCACTGTTGGCTTTGCCTTTTTGAGAGCATCTGTAGCTCTAGAGCCATTCCTTGGGAGATGGTATAGAAGCAGCTCCTCAAAAGCAATTCCCAGTCAAGGCTGTGAACGTGTGGTCTGAGGAGACACTGACCAGTGCCGGAACCTCTTCATTCAGCAGAGACACTGCCCCAAGAGTGTGACGTGGGGACAAGGCAGTGGGGACACCTCAGATTGCCCAAGACAGTGGGTGCTTCGAGCAGGGCTGGCCAGAGGCAGGACAGGGTGGGCACAAGTCCCCCTTTTCATATGAGAGGAGCTGAGGACATGCCCTCCTGCTGCCTGAGGCTGCAAGGGCTCTTCCATAGGAGCTCCAGCCTTCCCACAGCGCAACACACATCACACCAGTATGTTTGCACGGTTGAGGACTCACTAAGCAGTATTAGATTGTCAGTGATCTGAGGGCTTTCCTTTTGTCTTCTGCCTTGTTTGAGAGTGTAGAAAGAGAAATTAAGGCATTCAGCCTCCATGCTCCATGAGTCACTTTCCTTGAGTCACTTTAAAGATGTGGAGGTAGAAAAACAATCCTGGGCTTTTTTGGGCTGTGCTGCAGTGCTCTGGCAATGTCCATGACACCTCTCAAGTACCTCCAGGCGCACTTTCTGGGCCCTTGAAAGTTTTATTGCGGTGTTGTTTGATACGTTATCCAACAGAATAAAATATTTCCAGTTAATGTTTTAAACATGTGCAGCTCCAACCAGCTAGTGCAGAGAGGCCAGCAGCAAGCCCAGAGAGAGCCTGCATTTCAGCCTTCTCCTGCATCACACTTACCAGTAAGGAACCGCTGGAAATCACAATGCCCTCGTTTGCTGCTTTCATGGAGGATGGGGAGAGAAAAGGGGAGCGAAGAGAAAGTTTTTAGGAGCTGGAGTTACCAGCCCTGTGCTTCCTGAATGCTCCTGCGTACAAAAGGGAAAGAGACGATTCTGCTGCTGCGGAGTAACAGTTTTGCTGGCATGAAGTCGAGATGATCAGAAGAGTGAATTCATCCTGCAGGTTCTGTTTCATCAGTTTCACATCCAGAAAATGTTCTTTCCTCCCTAAAATCCCTGATTATTGTGCAGAGAGATGAGACATGGTCCCAGCATGGACACTGCAAGGCAAATTACTTTGGTTGGGATAGGGCATTGGATCTGAAGACAGGATCTGAGTCCCTCTCCCATCTGTGGCTGGGTCTGTACTAGAGCCAGAACTGGAACTGGGAGAGAGGTTCTCAGGGCTATGGTCTGGGTGAGTTGTGTCCAGCTAAGCCTCACAGATCTTGACATTTTTTATGTAATTCATTGTGGGAGTCCAGGAACACTCCACAACCTGAAGTCATCCCCACTGTGCCCTGGAATTCCTTCTGTGCCCCAGAAGGTGACTGAAGGCTCATCTTGGCAAGGAGACAACCTCTCAGATTTCAAACACAAAACTTCATCTGAATAGTGTTATATTGGCGTAAGCAGATGATGCTTCTTTGTGTCCTTGTAGCTGATTTCTGTTGCGGTGTGAATGTGCATGTGAACAGCAGCAGGTGCTTGGCAAGTGTCACGCAGATTGTTGGTTGCTTTGTAAATTGGCCTTGGCTGATGAAGTGGAGGCAGAGAGGAGGGAGCAAGGAGGCCATTTAACCCGGTGGCTGGGAATATGACCTCAGTGAAGCTGTAGAGAAGTTGCATCTTCTGATAATTACATTCATTATATTCTGAGGGATTTCTCATTTTCCTTGTATTTAAATGAGGTGGAACTCGACTTTTCCTCCCCCATTCCATTTTCACCCTTTTTTTCTGGGCAGGACTGCTTATCTAATCAGCCACTAGTGTTTTCTCTGACAGTCTTGCAGCTGTAGTGACACTCAGTCTCAGTCACATCAAACAAGTAAATGACTTTCATTCACAGCACCTTTTGTCTGATCAAATAGGTAATTACTACGTGAAATTAAAGGCTTTAACAAAAAAGTTCTTTATTGTTCCTGACTGACAGAAGCGATACAAAGAGAGAGTGCTGTGATTCAAATGCCATGGTGACACCAGCCCCATCGTGGAAGCAATCAAAGGCATTACTTATACACTGGAGTGAGAATACAAACCAGGCAGAGGCAGACTGACAGACTGCCTTTAATCTTTGGAGCCCCCCCCCCAACTCTTTCCTTTTTTTTCTTTTTTTTTCTTTTTTTTTTTTTTTAAGGAGAATATCAGTTTATGCAAATAGAAAATATGACAGGAAGATCCAGATATTTGAAAATTAGTTGGAGGATCAGTGCAGTTCCCACCGTCAGTGAGTAAGGTACTGTCTCTGATTGCTGGGTGATCTCAGGCTAATTCATGCTGTGGCTTTTGGGACTAGTGATCTACATTTCCTTGAAGCAGAAAACAAAACAAAGGCACCTCTTTGAAAATGAAGAATTTCAATATTTATTCCCAGCATTTCCTCTTAAAGCCAACATTTCATCCTCTGTTCTCTTGCTCTGTGCTTTAATCACTTCCTCTCTCTGCTGGTGAGCATCATTCTCTGCTCTTTGCATTTTACCTCTGGGAGAGGTAGATTTACCACCAAGGTGCTTTCAATCCAACCTTCACAAAGGACTGATGAGAGAAAATGGGATGGACGCAGTTTCCCAAAATGCTTCTCTTTAATGAGGGCCACAGGGTTCCTGCAGCCAGCAGAACCAATCAGGGAGCCTGGTTCTGCTCACGAGCCTGTGCAGTGGAGGTAAAGAGAAAGGTAAACATCAAGTAAATGTGTCTGTCTGTCAATTACTAGTGACACATATCTGCCAGGAACAGAGCCAAGGGGCTGTTTGAGCAGGCGTCTGTGACAAGGGTTGTGGCACTGAGTTGTGCCAACAGGGAGATGACTGTGTTTGCACTCATCTTCCCTGGGTCGTGGGCCAAGTGGGCAAACTTTCAGGGTAATGTGCTGGTTTCTCCCCTTAGTGCATTCCAGGGAAACTTGAATTTATGGAGCTGGTTTTATGCTGGAGTATATGAAGCACTGAGGTCAGTAGGCCACATGGCCTCGGATTCAGGCTGGGGCTGTGCAGCTGCTCTGGTACCTGTGCTGAGTCAGACTGTATTCTCAGAGCTGTTCCCATCGACCCCAGTGATATTAGTCACAGAACTCTGTATTAACCTGACACGCTCCCTGAACCCAGACATTTACAAATATGTAAGGAATGCCAATAGCAGTATGCTGCGGGAGCATAATCTCTTCCTGCTCTATGTGCCAAAGCAGAAGATGTGCTTTTGTACCTGTGCTGGATACACCTGATCAAGTTCTAGAGGTGAGATGACAGCACAGCTGAAGTTTTTCTGCAGCAATCACAGATACTGGAAAGAATAGATTCCCCTCATCCGCAGGAGTAGCACGGAGCGAGCTGAAAGCCAGTGCTGTACAGTGTCAGCAGGAATTACTGGCCACAAACCACTTTGGATCAAACTGTGGGTCATAAATCCAGCTGGTTCACAGACTCATTTGCCATTCTCCAAGCCTGCATCTTCCGTGCCCTCCGCTCTTCACCATGGTGTCCCCACTGAGTGCAGTTGAGTGGAGTTTTATTAGAAGCAGGGCTGCTTGTAAAAGATCAAACAGCAATTGTAGCCACAAATAGGATTTCTCCTCATCTGCCTCTAGCTAGGAATAGGAGACAAATCCTTTCTCTGTGGCCCATGCTGTACATGAGGTTATTCATTAGGACTGGTCGGGAGCTAAATTAGAACACAGCTGCCACTCGTTGGGTAGTTCATCATGCGGAGAGCAGACCACTTTGTGGCTCTCACCACTGCGTGGGAGTCAAATGAACCTCCAGAGGCTGTTTTTAACCTACACATCACCAAATGTTTGAGCACAGATTGTTTGAGGGGTGGAGAGCAGTCTCCTTGCTCCTGGGGGTGTCCCATCCCAGGAATCCACCTGCCCGCTCCTGCTGTGCACAGCAGTCCTGCAGACCGGTCCCATCTCACAGAGTTTAGCAGCGAAGGCAAGGTGGGATGTTGTTAACAGTTACACTGGGATTCTTAAACTTTTGAGAGTCAATTCTATCATCTTGAAAGAACGTATACATAATATATGCTTGGCATTGAATTGCCGCTAGAGCCTGGGAAGAATCACGGTGTGTAGATGAGGAAATCTCTATTCTTATGAGGTTTATTGTAGCTGAGGTTAAGCAGTGTGGATGGAATATTTCTACCTGTAAACTGAAGCTGGTTGAGAAAGGCAGCAATGATGTTTGTGGAGAACGTAGGCTAAAAAGCCTAAGGAAAAGGCATCTGGCACACTCCTGAATGGGTATTAGGAAATAAAACAGTAAATACACAAAGCAGAAAACTAGAAAAATTACTTTATAATGTCCATTTAATGATGGTTTTGGAGTGGAATGAATAGATGAAAAGGCCATAGGGAATACAGAGAGCAATACACTCAACAGAGCTCCTGTTTGGGTAGCTACTGGTGTCAGAGCTCACCCCGTTACCAGCAAATGTGCGCTTCAGCACGGGAAAGTTTGATTTCTAACCTTAAAGATACAATCTGCTTTCTTGGATTTGTTTCAAACTCTGCAGTGCCAGCTGCATAAAATACCACTAAGCTTTAGCATAGAGACACTTATAATCACTTTACCCTGTAGCAGAAAAAAAAGTCTCCATTTAGACACTCATTCTGGGTTCATACACACATTAAGGACAAACTTTAGATCTTAATGAGGTGAGGGGGGGGGGGGTGGGTGTGTTTCCTCCTTCAGTTCTGTTTTATGTTCTCTCATAGATCACACTGTATTTCAGAGCATTAGAAAGAGAGATGCTGAATCTTTAATGTGATGTGAAACAAAAGAAAAATTCTGAACTGCAAGAGAGATGAACTTCAGAATTGTAATCTCTTTAAATCCTGATCCAGCACTCACTGAAGTCAATGGAAAGGCTTCAATTGATTTCAGCTTCTAAAGCTCAGTGGGTTATGTTGGTTTTTGTCTTGTTAGTTTAACAACCTGCACTTCCTTCTTTGGAATTCTCTTCTGGTACATTTATAAATATAAAAGCCTTCCAAAAGCCACTTTAATAGTGCAGTCAAATTGCAGTGGTTGTGCTTGGTGGTGGCTGGAGGTAGTGGCTGACAAAGAAAGGGTTAAATGGAGACCTTCTCTGCCTTTTCAAGTCCCTCCTGAATCATTTCATCCCAGCACACCGTTTTCCATCCATCTTTGTGGGTCTGCCTGTGTCAAGAGCACACCCACTTTCAGCCCAAGAGGTTCAGAAGTCGCCATGGGATGGGCCATGGCCAGTGTGCACAGCCCCTTCTGAAGGCTAAACCTGTGCCCTGTGTCCTGCACTAGTTCCCAGTACAGCCACCTTTCCCCAGAAACAGGCTGTTGTTTCATCTCCATGTCCTTGGTTCCACCACAACGACAGTTTCCCAAGCTTCTGAATTTATGTTTGTTGCATAATAGGAAGATAATAAACCACTTCAAGTAATTCTAGTTTGGGGAATCCAAGCTGGTTGCAAGTATTCTCTTTTTTTTCAATCAAAAGGTCAAGTTGTTCAGGGACTTTTTTGTTGAATTGAATTGTCTTGGATCTGTGGTGAGAAGTGACTAAAGAGCACAATACTATGGACACTTTTCTGTAAGTGAAATGCTGTTACTGTGGAATATTTTCACTTCAGTAAGCCTCATGTTTTAGCAGAGAGACCAATTGTGAAAAGCATGTTCATAATTTTGTCTTAAAGTGCAGATCTGATCAGTTCTATTAGACTATCTGGAGCGTGAACATTAATATTAACCAAAGGCTCTGTATAATTCAATATTTACTTGTCAGCCTGTGTCCCCTTGCCCGACATTCGTAGCTAGATACCAAAAGTTTAGGGTTTTTTTCTTCTAGAGTTTTGTACTTCAGACCCAAGAAGCTTCCTTTGATTATTAAAAAATACATATCTCAAACCTTTATTTGCATCTGAGCATTTTGGCTATTTCTTTGTGTAGCTAGCTGGTTGGCTTTGATTCTTAAGTGTTTGCAAGTAAGAAGAGAATAAAGAATGTGAACAGAAGGCTTTTAAGGATATATCCTGCTGGAAAAGCAGCCTGGAAGTCATGACCATGAAGAAAAAACCTAGTGCAGTAGCTTTTATGTGTGCTGCCTTTCACTTCTACACATCTTTTATCCTAAATGTGATTTCTCATTGTGTTTCATGACAGATTTTACCATTGATGGTAGAAATAGAAAAGTTACAGACCCGACACTTGTGTGCAAAAGCTGAGATCTGAATGGAAAGGGTGTTCACCTCTGACATTGTACCATGACAAGCTTGCTAGGTATGTTAGTAGGAAAATCAGCCAAATTGTACTATATTTGGTTTATTTAGCAATGAGGCTTTTCAAATAAAAGCAGCTCTTTCTGATAACCATGAGACAATTCATATCAAATAATATCCAGTTAGATTGTGTGAAAATCGCCACTGATTTCAGTAGTCTTAGAGCAGTTGTAGAATTGCAAAATCATTGGAATTTGCCATTAAGGTTGTATAAAAACTTTGTTCTTATTGAACATGTAGGGGGTATTTGATAAAATAAAGAGATTATGATGATGTGTTAGCGTGCTGTGGAATGCTAAATGGCAGACATTACCTTCTCAGCTGACATGTGGTCTTGTGTTTTTTTGTTCTTGTGTACCCCACATACAGAGGGGGTGTAACTGGTGGATGAACTTGGTTGCCTGAGCATGAAATGAAGGGTTGCTGCACCAGCAGAGTGATGTTACACTTTGATTCGATGAGCACTGGGCACCAAGATGTGCCATAGTGTGCGAATTGCAGAGAGAAAACACCCCACGGAGAGCGAGAGCTTCGCCTGCCGGATGAAATGGAGGCATTTATGGTTTGCACAGGAGTCTGTCAAATAGCAGCTCTGAGAGGCTCCCAGGTGACATTCCCTGAGGGAATGTTTAGTGAAGGTGGGCTTACCTGGCCTGGATCACAGAGAACAAATGGACAGCATGGAAAAATCACATGGCCTCTTCCTATTCCTGTGCAGGTTCAAGTGCACAAAGCACGAGGCTGTAAAGTTTGTATAATCTTAATCTCTGTGAATGTAATCCCAGCTCTGCCAGTTATTTCCATTTGGTTTTTGTGCAGATGACTTGAACCTCTTTGTCAGTTTTCCCCATGGAAGAATAATTCATCCTACTGGAAAATAATTTTACATTTGGCTAGAGGATAAACCTCTTAAGCATTTTTTTTTCTTTTTCCTCCCAAACAAATTCCTGATAATTCCTTTAAGAAGAATAGAAAACCAGAGCCAGCTCAAGGCTTCCCAGCACTGCAGGTAGATTGAGGTGGCTGGTTGCTCCCACCACCGGAGAGAGGATGGAGCTGGGATGAGGATGGAGAGCAGGGGAGGTGATGCGCTGTGTCCCTGCAGGGAGAGATGGATGTCTATGAAAGTGGTTGCCCTGGGCTTTGGCACTGCAGTTTTACAGTTTTATATTTTCATCCTCTGCTGTGGTAGCAGTGACAGCAGCCAGGCTGGTTTTCCAGGGCTTAGAAATCGCTGACTGAGGCCAGAGGGAGCAGAGTTAGTTTTGTCACAGCCTCACCAACCCGAGCAGCAGCCTTTGCTCAGAGCCAGCCCTGTGTAAAACTGTCACATCTCCTTCCTTGTAATGTAAATACAGAGCAGCTCAGCTGCCCAAAACGGGCTGGTTTTCAGACTGCCCAGGTGTTCCGGAGGGGAAACCATGGCCTGTGTGTGCACTTGGCATGACCGTCAGTTCCAGCGTGCAAGCAAACCTGGCCTCTGTGGAATCTGTAACAAGTGCTGCATTTTGCAGTGCTTTGGGTAAGATTCACATGCCCAGCTTTGAGCAGAGCCTTGGGCAGCCCTGGCACCACAAAGAAGGGTTGAACTAAACAGTCAATGACTGGAAGGGACAAGGGAACACCAAGGTCTGCTCAGGTCTGAGCTCGGCCTGAAACATCGAGGGCTCAGCGGTGGCCCTGGAGGGGCATCATCATTTTAGATCTGGGCAGAGAAGCCGTTTCCCTATCAAAGATAGAAAAGTGAGGAAAAAAAGCCTGATCTCCTGAGAGAGAGGAAAGCTTGCTGGGGTTGTGCTGTGGCCACCAAGTGCCCTAAAGGGCTGGGCTGGCTACCCTCCAGTCGCGCTTACAGGTAATCAGTCCTTGTATCCTGGGAAATGATCTCCTGCCTGACTAATTATTCAGATGTGAAATGGCTGAATTAAGTAAGGATTTGAACATGCTACTTTTCTGGTTTCATGAGAAAGGAGGATTGTTCCTTTGTGCCTGCTCGTTGGGGTAAGTGACAGTGGTGGTTTTGGGGTGACCTCCTGGTCATAGGACATTTCTGTCCAAGTAGTAATCTTGGTGAGAAGGGAACAGTCTGCTTCTTGCAAGGCACATAAAAGCAAAACCCTGTAACTCTGAATGTGGGCTGTAGTCGCTCAAATCTTGTTTAGAAAGGGCATAATATCTTTGCCAAACACATTTTCAGTGTTGAAGCCGCTCATAATTACGACCTTCATGAATTTATAACACTGTATGCTCCAGCAATGGAAAAGGCTCCTACACTTGAGTGATGAGATTTTGATAAAATAGGATTTAAATATTCTATTAGCAGAAATATTATATTAAATGATGAGGAAGCATTCAAATACTGCCTGACTTTCACCATGTGACTGTGAACTACATTATGCCTGGGTCAATTAGGCTATTTTAAACCCGTGGCTTTCTTGCATTAATCCTTTTCATAGAAAGCTTGTGTTCCCTCTGAATTTCACCATTTCTCTCCTGTGGCCTCCCCCTAACACGCAGCAGTTTCTCCTGCAAGCAGATCCATCAGGCTCTGCTATTTTCCCTTCTTCTCTACTGTGATATGAGTTACACTGAGAGTAGGGTTAGCCTTGATCCAACTTGAATTAGGTTCCTCCAGGAAGACTCCCAGCTCCTGCTTGGATCTCCCTCCTAACTGCAGCTGCCCCAAAATCGAGTTGTCTCACATTTGTTATAACCTACCCCGAGCTCACGTGTAGCAGTGCAGGGCTCCAGGGGGCTTGGAGACAGAGGATGGTGCTCTTGGGGGTGTGCAGAGGTGTTGGCACAGCTGAACATCTGGGTGGGTTGCAGAGGGAGCAGCTTTGTCCACATCTTGTGGCAGGATGGTCATTTCTCAAGGGGGAGGGAGTGGCTGTTCTGAGTATTTATTTTCTATGTTGTATCTAAAAGCTTAACAGAGATTGAATGGGAGTGTGTGGTAAGATGGGGTGAGAATTTACTGCACCCTCATTATTTGCACACGGACACTCCTCAAGGAGTATTTCACTGTGAAAGTGGAATAAGCTGTTGCCTGCAGTGACATTTCTAATGCAAACATCACCCCTGGGAGAGATAGCGGGAAATAGCCACAAAGTGGGAGGGAGAGGAGGGAGTGGGACATGCCAGTGGATTGGTTCAGGGTGGAGGAGAGGTTTGCCCCAGAATTTATGGCTGGTCAGTAGATCATTGCATTTAGGTTGACTAACATCTCAGACCTCTGTGTGCTTTATTTTTATTTTTTTCTAGCGTTAATGGCCTTTTTCTATTCCTTTTGTACTCCAGTGGTCTCTAAAGCAAAGCTGGCACACCCGTAAGTCACAGGCATGCTATAATAATTGACATGCTACGCCAGTCTCACTGCTCTTTCATGACCAAGAGCTGACCTGGTCCCGCTCATGTACCAGGTGATTTCAGGGATTCAATATTAAAACACAATCGCTTTAGTGGATCTAAGGGATAAATCCTGCAATATTAAACTCTTAGTTAAATATTTTGAAATGTGCTGAGGCAACATAATTTTTTTCCCCATTTTTCAGCTAGGAAAAAACCTGCAGGACCTAAAAGATCACCCAGTGATCCTGTGCTCAGTAATATTGTATGGCACAGTTGGTGAGTGTACAAAGGCATTGGATCAGAATCAAGTCAGAATTAAATTTAAGCTCAGGAAACTTTGTTCTCGGTTTTGATTCTCAAAGCTGCTAATCCTAAATTATCATGAGAAAACATGTAAAAAAAAGAAAAAGGAGAGAAATAAAGACATCAGAGCAGCTGAGCTTTCAAATGGAAAGTCAAGTCAGACCTGTTGTTTGCACCCTCTGTGTTTGCTAGAAATGGGATGTTGTAATTGTCTTGTGATCAGGCGTAATTGTGTTTACCTAAACCTGCGCTGTTTTTCCCCATTTACAGAAGTCTTAAGACAGCTATTTCTGGGAGCCATTGCAAGCAAACAAACAGAAAATAGAATAAATCATCTACACCACCACCACCAACCCCTACACACACACAGATCAGTGCTTGGGGCAACCCATATTTATTTCTGTTTTCTCACATCTGATTGTAGTAAGTGGTCTGTAACCATCCCACAGAACTCAAGTTTGGATACTGGAGTTTAAAAGCAGAAGCCTGTGGCTCACCAGTGTAATCCGGACAAGCAGCAAAGAGGAAAGTGCAAATAGCACAAAGAAGGAGCAGAAGCATGAAAAAATGAGGAAACATTTTCATTATTCTTTTACCTTTCAATATTGACATCTCAAGTAATTGTCTGGGACAGGCCTTCTGTAGCTCCCATTTAAGAAATAGTTAAAGGTCATGCAGTTTGGCCAGGCAAGATTAGCCATCTTTACAGACTAATAAAATCAATGTTCAGACAACATCACGGCTTGCATTTAGATGCAGCGCGTTCCAAATACGTGTTTTAGAAGAGCCATAATGCACAGAGCGCAAATTGATCATGAAAACTTTTCAAAGGTTGTTCCATTTTTCCAGGAATGAAAAGAACATTGAGTTCTCCAGTTTGCAGAATCGAGTCTGCCCTTGTGCATTCGTTTAAGCAGCCTCCTTGCTTGTCTGTCACTGCTTCTAATCTAAACTTAAAAATCCCATGTGGGGGGAAAATAATAATTAAATAAATAAATTATATCCCCAAACAGCAGCAACTGAAAAAACCCTCTTAAATTACTAATCCTGGACTCCGTATTTGTGTGCGTGGTCATGAACAGACAGCAGCACTAAATATTGGTTTTCATCCCCATTAGCATCTCAATGTGTAATTATTATTGTTTGTATTGCAGCAAAAAACAAATGCCAACCCCATTGCTAAAAATGAGAAGGTTACCAGTAGGTCTCCTGAAAGTTCAAATATTTCATTAAGTGGTTTTATGTTAGGTATGTAACTATGCTGGTGATAATATAGTGTAATGGTAATATAATAGAAGCTACAAATAACATTTTATGACTGTTTTGTTCTCTATACTACTAGGCTAAATGGTTTCCCTTACAAGCCAAGCAGAAGGTGTTTTATAACAGTGTCTTAAAACCTCCTAATTAGCAGCAGTTTTAAGATACACACTTCTTGGCAATCTTTTGGGGATCAATCGAGAATAACTGTAGCAGACTTTAAATCTTCTGCCTGGAAAGATTATCCTAATTCTTTTTCTAATTCCCTTGTCCCAAGGCACCATGACTGGAGATTTCTGAACAAAACAGTGTCATGCTGGCTCTGCTGGCATGTAGGTCAAACACTGCAGAACCACCATAGCCCGTGCTCTGCTTGGGGGGGACATTCAACAGACCCATTTTCTTATCACACCCCAGAATCTGCTGAACCTCCACATTTAACCATGCAATTAAAAAAAAAAATAAAAATCTGTGCAATATGCAATACCCCAGTTCATTTGCAATACCATTTTTCCTCTAAAAGAAAAATCTCTGCATGTATTCACATTCCATGGGGTCTTTTAACTCTGTGATTTATCATGTCTCCTCAAAATATATCATTAAGATGATCACATGCATTTACAGAGACAGCAGAGCTGTAGATGGAACTCATTTTAGGAGGACATTTTAGTCCTTGTTTTCTAAGGCACTGTTTTGCCATGATTTAGTACTCCTGTGTGTCAGTTATAGAGAAGTGTCACATTTGATGTCCTCAGTGTTTCTTTTCCTCCTTTCTGTGCTGATTGGTATAATTTATATGAATGCTTTAAACCCCCCACCGTGTGTAGCCTACTTGGAATGTACATATAATTACCAGCCCATCTTCCAGCTTTGTTTGGCTATGTGGAAGTATTTTTAAATCTATTTTAGTCCTGCCAGTGGATATGCACCCACACACATGCACACACGATTTGGGAGCATGGTTACTTAGGCTTTCTAACACACTGTGCCTCCCTGATAAGGCCTTCTCAAGAAGTGAACAAAATGTCTTAGAGATAACAGTATTCTGTAGCACAATGTACAGAAGGGAAAGTTGGTTTTTATTCTTGCTAGGCTAGCAGTCTGTCTCAAAGGAGACAGGCTAATTTGAATGGGGTTCAGGTTTCTGTTGCCAAAGTTTTTCTGTGATTTCTGAAATAATGGTTTTAAGATTACTGGCAGCCACAAGTTCTCATCCTGATGAGCAGGTGAACCATCCTTAGTAAAGAACAAATATGCTGTTGGTCAAGATTCAGACAACTTTATCACCCATTGCTTCTTTAAGGATGCAGAGATGGAGGAGTATCTGCAAATGCACCACACTGGGCAGTGAATCAGTTCTCTAAAGCAAGCAGCAAAATGTAAACAAAATACTTCATTTTTGACAGGGTCTCAAAGACTCCCATTGACTTGGGTGGATTTGGTATTGGTACATATTAATAGTGTCATCTGGAGCTTTGTGCTACAGGCTGTGCTTCGAAAACTCAGGGTCTATTTGTGAAAATGGGATTCACAACTTGCAAGCAGCCAAATCTCTTCAGCTTCCTCCTACTTAAAAAAAAGGCTTAAAAACGAAGGAATTGGTGTCCTTCAGAATCTACTTGCAGCATTAGTTTATAGAGGATCAATATACAAATGTTGGAGCTCTAGTTCTGTGTTTCAGGGCTACTCATTTCCTCAGCTGATAGTACATCAGCCTTTAATCCCCCCAAGTGGCTTTCACTGCTGCATAAACTGCCAAATTTGCATTTGTTTTGAAGAGTTTGTTTGCGCACAGAGGTTTCAAAAGCTTGAAAATCAAAATGTAGCCACTGGTCTCTAGATATTATGAATTCTGTAGTTTGTTATTCCACTATGGAGACTAATAAGAGAGCTGATTTTGTTTGCAGTGTAGTGTAGAGTTTCCATAAAGACCCCGTGCTCTGAGGAGCGATGCCGCAGCCAGAGCATCTGCATTGCCCAGCGGGGCTCTCCGGGAGGGAGAGCAGTCCGAGCCTCTGATCCACTCCAGCAGGCTCTCCCCCTCCCTCCTGTTATTTTCCTTCCTTTAAAAGGCATTTGCCAGCAACATCTGTCCTTCTAGCATGGCTGAGAAACGCGCACCTGTACGGAAACAGGAGACAGATGAGTGGTCATGTCTCGCTTCTTCTGCATAAAGATGCAAAACAAATGTTAGGCATCAGGGCCATCAAGTTGCTGTGGACACTCCCTGGAGTACACGTTCTCTAAAACCACGCAAAATCTGCTTGGCAGTTTGTGAAATATGTCATCTGGTTTCCATATGTTTCCTCTCCGAATTCACGGCAATGTCAGAAAACATAAAGTTGCTTCCCAGCACAAAGGGCCTAGGTCCCCTGGTGAAATTCCTTTCCCAACAGGGCTTAGATTTGCACTTTTCCCTGAGAAATCTTGGCCTTTAAATGGCATGTGGGACCATGAACTGTTGTGCTGCACACCATACGTCGCTGCTGCAGAGAGGGCACATTATACATCACTGCATTGCATCCAGGTGTGGTTTGATTTTCATCCCGTGCTTGATTTTTTTATGAAAAATACCAAGGCATATTAGGAGGGGAACTCTGTGTTCTCCCTGCTGAAGCTCTCCCTGCTTAACTTTGCCTTCCTGTGTTGTGTTTGTTGTGTTCTGGTATTACAGAATCACTGGTGACCTGAGACATCTCAAACACATGTATTTGTGTTGCCTTGACCTTCCTGTTCATCTCCTGCAGACACAGGCAGTTGGCAGTTCTTGGTGGCAATGGATGCAAATCCATTGGAGTTAAAGAAGAGGAAGGTAGAAAATCTGGGGTCTGTTGGCCAGTCAGGTATACCAGGTTGTGTCGCCTGATTTAGGATTACCTTGTAAAAAACTTGCAGGAGGTATAATAATGGGAATGGGCTGCCCCGGGAGGAGGTGATGGATTCATTATCCCTAGAGGTTTTTAAGGCGAGACTGGATGTGGCACTCAGTGCCATGGTCTGGTAAGCACGATGGCTGGATCAAAGGTTGGACTTGGTGATCTCAGAGGTCTTTTCAAACCTAGTTAATTCTATGATAATACATATGGACCCTTGAGGATGTGTTCAAGCAACAGCCTGATGTAGCTCTGACCTGTGTACATGGCTTTGTGCTCCGGGTTGCAGATGTGGCTGGGAAGGTGCATTGGATAACTGAACGATCCCTGTAATAGCCCCTGTTGGATAAAACACTCTGCAGGGTGAGCAGGGGCTGGAGATGTGATAATGTGACATTATTTTCCTTCTTTTTAATGGGAAAGTTGTCAGCGTTGCTTTAAATCCTCATTAGAATTCAAAGAGCCCTAACATCGCCAACACTGTTTCAGGATTAGAATTTGTTAATTAATTTAATCCTCTTCCCTTCTTCATCTTCACGGATTCAGCAGTGCCAGATGGTAAATCCTTAAGACTTCAGTAGGAATAAAGGGTTAAAATCCCAAGGCCTGGATTAGGTGGGATTGCAAAAAGTGCACAAACAATTCTCAGTGTCTGTCTTATGATTTGCCAACTTCTTGGGAACACACTGTGGAAGTGCAGAGCAGGCAAGTCCCTGGCTGTTAGCAGTATTTAGTTACAGTAGATAAGATTTGGGGCTATGTTTCCTGAGCATGTCTCTGTAATAACTTACTTGTTTGTTACAACTGTTTTCCAAAATCACAGGATTGTTCCCTAATGTGTTGGTGAATAATGTGTTTATTATTCTTGTCTGCAGTAAAGGGCATCTCAGTGCCTGCAAAATCACTCATGTAATAAAACCTCTGCCATTTTATCATTTTAATAGAATAACAATTTTGTATAATGTCGCAAATATTGCTCTCCAATATATGATGGTGACAGTAACAGCAGAAGACAGGCACTTTTATAGCACAGAATTATTACCTTGTTTAGATTATCAGATAAAAATTTTACCCTCACGTTAAAATGAAAATGAAATGAAGGCCAGTAAAACACAGAAGGGCCCTGTCCAAGCAGGAGCCCTGGGAGGTTGGCTGCTGGCCATGGGGGCTGCCAACCTGGCTGGAGGGCACTCAGCCAAGGAAGCCACACTGAGAAGTCACCAGCTGATTTTACATGGAGAAATTCAGCTGCCCAATATGCTACTGCCAACCAAGGATCACTTCTTGAAATGTTTTTAAGGTATGGCAGTAAAAGGGAGGAATGCAGAGGAAGCCTCGAGCTCTCTCCTACTGCTTCGTTGGGAATAAGTGTGAAAAATAAGGAGGATCGGATCTTTTGAAATGTTCTTCCTGTGTAACAGTCAAACCCTTTGGGGGATCAATACAGCTCTCACTGATTCGAATCAATACTAGAGCAACCTGTTAAAAAGAGGAATATGCCATGAAACCACTGGGCTGTAGGAGAACAAGCCAGCCGTAGCACATCCCTGTAACACGTCCCTGGCTCCTGCAGTGCCGTGGGGTTTATCACTTGGCCCTGGCTCTGCCAGGAGCGGCTGAAAAGCACAGGAGGGGGTTGTCCCCTCCATCCCTTGTCTTCAGCGCCGCTAAGAGGGGATGAGCAGGATTCTGCTCTGTGAATGAGCACTAACACTGCAGCCTGCTTATCTAAAATCAGATTTGTGGCTGTTTCTTGAAGGTCAGTGCAAATTAAACTGTTACTTGGGGTCCAAGAGATTCAAAACCGGTTTTAGTTTTGTTACTCTCTTACTGTGCATTTTTCTCTCTTTCATTATTTGCATCCTGTTTGGCAGCTGCTTTTGATACCTCCTGTTAGATTTGTCTGATGCTCACTAATATCTTTCCTACTGGCTCATGCAGGTTTTACACTACAGCCTGCAGATACATTATCACGCAAAAGTGCGGCCTGGTTCAGTATTGGACTCACATTACGATTTTGATCCATGAGCTTAGTGTAACACCAGCCTCACAAATGAGGGTCAGATTGACTCAGTGAGAGGTGTTCCAGTGTGGTGGGTAACATGGGGTTTTGGAGAGGTACTCACAAATTTACTGTCAGCTCAGCCAGGCTGGTCCGTGGGAGGCAGCTGAACATTTGGGAATCAGAGGAATAATGTTAGTGTGATTTGGGTTTAGTCCTCTTTCTTAAAGAATTCTGCCCAATTGTTTTTAACCTTTCGATTGACTGAAGCAAGTTTTGCACATGAGTAGCACTTCTTCTTGAGAGATCATAAAAATGGACTGCCAGATAAAGGACACCCTGCTGGGACAAGGAGTACCATGTGATCTCAAAGCTTTGACCGTGGCTCTGTGAGGGCTTTGGTCTGAGAATCCCATGTTTTCTTACCCTTAGGGAATATCATGCAATGCCCAGTAATCAGCAGCAAAGCACTTAGTTTTGAAATGCTGGCTTCTACAATTCAATTCTTAATGTGTTACCTAGATCCCAAAATCATTTCAAGTCTAAAAAACACTGTTTATTTCTATGCCTGATATCCCCCAATGCTGGGATATCACAGTGAGCTCATCAGTCTGCTGGGAATAGTATTTATCTGTAACCCGTGTTAGCATTAGTAGCAGGTAACATCCAAAACTGGAGTTTCATTAGTAGTTCTCAAAAGAGCAGGAAAGGTGACTTTTCCTTGCTGAAAGGCATCGGTAAGTTCAAGGTAAGGACTCCCAAGTACAATGTGATATTCTGCTAACTATGTTTGGCATATCTCCCAGCACATCCCAATCAATGCAGAATAAGGTCTACCCAGCACTGGTGAGAGCTGCATGTATAATAGATATGCAGATATACTCTGAATAAATCACTGTAAACAGGGGGACAATCCATTACCACAAATAAATTGGCAGGCCCTGCTGCAGAGCTCCCAGCACTGCCAGCTTGCCTGGGTCAAAGAGCTGTGCCCCATCCCCTCCAGGGGAGCGTGCAAAAGGCGAAGCAAGCTGGTAGCTCTGGGATGCGGTCAGTGGATGCAGCTGTGGAATAATGAAGCTCCTTTACCGGGTCAGAGCCTGTTGTACCCTCGCAGGAGGCAGAGCTCCCTATGGCGCGGGCGGGGGGAACGTCAGCACAGGTGAGGCAGCCACGGTGCTGTGAGCAGCCAGGAGAGTGTGCCCAGCCCAGGGCAGTGCCCGGCCCAGGGCAGTGCCCTGCAGAGCTCCAGCCCTGCTCCAGCAGCCGTACAGCTCTATTAGCGTGGCACTGTGCCCTGGCTGACACCCCCAAACCCTCAGCAGGACCAATTAGCGGGGACAGGCTCAGGCTCACAGCCTCCAGCACTGGCTCGCTGTGCCCTGCCACACTGAGAGGCCAAGCTGGACCCCCACACATACCTGACCCCTTAGTGTTTCCTTGGACTTAGATTTTCCTGAAGATTAGCTCCTTTTTTTGCTGTTGTGCTCCTCCTACCGAGGAGCTGTGAGGCCAGGAAGTGGTACCAACACCCCTTGCCGTGCCCCAGCGGTAATTTCCCATCCTCAAATGTCCCAGCTGGCAGAGTCAGACACAACTTGCCTGTCCCAGCAGAAATGGAACAATATGGTCTCTTATTTCTACCCTCTGTTTCTATGGCTTTGCTCTGCTAATTCCTTAAATTAGGTATTTTTCACATGAAGGGTTTCTTTCCACTTCCGTCGGCATTTGTCGGATTCTTAGGGCAGAGGGCAAAGCTCAGAGCCTGCGTTTGGGGAGTGCAGTTCCATTGATGTCAGCAGAAATTTGCCTGCTTACATCAGTCCAGAATTTAGCCCACAGTGGTTCTTTTGTAGCATCAGAAAGCTCTGTGTGCACCTGAGCTGAATGTCCACGCTGGAAGATCAGAGTGTGGCTGAGACAATTGGCATGTGGGTAATTGGTACATTTCTATAAGAGAAAATGGTTCATGATCCTTATAAAGGAAAATAAAATAAAGTAATGTTATTCCCCACTGACATATTAAGCGAATTGATAGTGTTTGAAAAGGCAGGTATTAAATCTGGAAGCAGCATGAGTGTTATGAAGTAGCGAGCAGTTTTATCCCAGCAATTTAAAATTCCTATCATTCAGCTCTCACTGATTTGAAAGTCACACATTTATTTTTGATTGTAGCCATGAATTTCTTGGGAATTACCTGACATAAAAGCATGGAAGAGTCACTTGATATGAACTGACAAGACAATATCAAAGAAAACATCTTGATACACTTAATCCAGTTGTAAGCGACTGTATAAAGTTTTTCCATCCAGCCCTATTATTCCTTAGGAGCATCTTGGTATTAGGAAAGCCATTAAGTTGGATACAAACTCTGGGCACCCTGTAGGGCAATAATCTAAAGCATCCCTGGGGATCTGATTTGAGACTCCAAATGGATTAGGGCTCTTCCTCTCCTTGCGTACATCGCTTACTCATGAACATGAATTGTCTGGCTCTTTATTTCCTTCCTGTGCCGTTAATGTGGAAAATGTTACTTGACCATTCAGCATGTCAGGGTAAGAAATTATTACTGGAAGAGCCTGGGACTGCACTGGTAGGTGTATTAGAAGAGAGGACTGACGTTTTTTACCTTTGGACTGTACTTGTCCTGTTTTGCTTTGTTCAGTGGTGCCAGCTTTCATGATCGCTAAAAATTCACCAGCTGATCTGTGCTTTGAATTAGCTCAGCATGAAGGTGCAGAAGATGAAGCAAACAAGAAGCCCAGATGCTTTTGGCACGATCTGACACCACCCCTGGTCTGATGTGGATGACCAGATGTTTCAGGACACAGGAGATCTCTGCTTTTCCTCCGCCTGTCCCGGTGCCCTGACGCGATGTCAGAGCGCAGAGATGTTCTGGCTCGTGCTGCTGGGGAGCTGTCTCCTCCCATTACTCCACCAGATGATTTGGAAACCGTGACCCTTTTCCCATGTGTGTGATATCCAGACCATCAAACAACACAGGCTGGCAGAGCCAGCTGTTGCCCCGAGGAAAGGACAGTGCGGTACGAGAGAAGGGGGCACACACACTGCTCAAAGCACCTGCAGGTTCTGCTTCTGAGGATGCAGGATGTTCTCCTGGAATTCTCTTAGTATTCCCTGATGGGACAGCAGTTTTTGTCCAGGTCACATAGTGCTTAACAGTTATAAAGGGTTCGTGCTCCCATATTCTTAGTTAAAATAAGCCATCCAGCTCAATTCTGGCTCCAGTGTTGCTCTCTGGTAGGAAGTTGGAAGGAGCAGGACGGGGAGGGATGGATGTGTTTGCCTTCCCTCCCCTGAGAGGAGAAAAAAGAATTCTGGGTTGATTTCTTTTTTTGGTTTTTTTTTTTAGTTAGTGTTGGCTTTGACTTTATGGTCAGCATCTGTCACTGATGAGCAGTGGGAGCTCTAGAGTCCTGACCAGCTCTTTTCACAACCCCTTAAATAACCAGAAAGACACACAAAGTAATAAAAAGATAAGAGGAGATAAGGATCCATATTAAAGGCATTAATAACTTGAAACAGAAGTCTCTATTTAAATAATGTTTTGAAACATACTGTCAAATATTTTTTTATGGTATGGACTTTGCAACCCAGGCTCTTTTCCCCCTGAAGACCTTGGCTTGAAGTGTGCCAAGTCACACAAGGGCAGTTCTGCATTCAAGGACGTTTTTATTAGTATTCTCAGGATATGGCAGTGTTTTTCTGTCATGACTGTCAGTGGAAATATTAAGACCCTTGTACAAGTAAGGATTTAATTGCTAGCATCACAAATGTTTGCTTATTCTCTTGCAAAACTTCCACTGGTTGTGTTTCTGTATCAGGACTAAACAGGAATAGGACTGAAAAGTCAGCGATGTTCTCATGAGAGATCCTCGATGTTTATGTACCTCATACCCTTTTTTGAAAATTATATTGTATCTGCAAAAAGATACTGCCTAAAGAATGAGCAAACAGATGTTTCCAAGACGTCTTCTAACTCCTTGCTTGTAAACAGAATTCTTTATTAAGTGAATCATTTTTAACAGCGTTTTCCAGGGAAACAAATTTTGAATGGCTGTGTGCTCTGGGTATGTGGCATCTCACAGACCTCACTGAGCAAATCAGTGTTTTTAAAGAATCTCCTTATAAAAAGCAAGAGCCTATGACTTCATAAGTGATAATTGTATATTCTGTGAACCATTTCAGTATCTCTGTACATGTGCCTGCACACCTCGCCTGTCTCTGCAGTGTCCAGGAACCTCATGAGAACCTAACATGGAAGTGCACTTTTCTTAATCAAATCCAGCTACCAATTTCCAAGGAAAACAAACAGTTTCCCCCTCATGCTTACTTTCATACTTTCACACATCATATACACAAAAACCCGTTTCTGCTAATTTAAGAATTATGACAGTTCACCCCTTCTTTCCTTCACACTACAGCAGCAATACATTTTGAGTCACATCAGCAGCATTCCCGCTGACCAAGATTATAGCTCAGCAGGAAAACAAGCCATTCCAAATTGTCTCCTGGCATAAACATTTTGGATCATTTTTATATTACAACTGAAAGGGGAAAAATCTTGGGTTTCAGACTTTTTTGTGCTCTTGTCATGGGAAAAATGACAGGGCTTTTATTTCTACAATGAGCATTACTTTTGCTTCTTTTTACTGCTTTAGCAATAGCAACTTTCAAGAAGAAAAAAAAAAACAGTGTGTTTTTAGTATGCTGTTGTTCCACATACATCTGTGGATTAAAGGCTCCCTAGGCACCTATTGATACAATAGACCATAACAGCTCCTTTGGAGCCGTGTCAAACTGTTATAATCAACCCTGTCAGTGATCCACAAATAACAGGACATTAAGAGATGCTTGAACCATGTCTTTCCATCCCAGCTGTGGTGTCTGAAGCGACGTGGAGGTTGGACACTCTTCACCCAGTGCTCCAGTCCCACAGTCTGAGGTGATCACCAAGTTGGGAGCAGCACGAAGGAAAGAGATGAACATCATCTCCCCTGGTTGAACATTCTGGTTTGACGTGGCAGCAGAGCTGGGAAAAGAGCTCCCAGCAGCTACTGCTGGGCTCTGCATCTGTTCTTCCCACAGGCTTTTTATGGAGGAAGGGTTTGTCTGGAAAGCCCTGGGACTGGGGCCTTTGGTGGACAGACTTCTCTCTGCTTTTCTACCAGAAGAGCTGCTGATCAGGGTTCTGGTAACTGGATGTTTGTTGGATGTTTGCATTCTTTTCCTGGTGGTAACAGCAGTGCTGGAATCTTCATCCATCCATAAATATATATGTGTGTGTGTGTGTGTGTGTGTGTGTGTGTGTGTGTGTGTGTGTGTGTACGTTAAGGCAGATTCTGGTACGTATTCTGATACAGTTTGAGGAAAACATCCTCTTGAATGGTGATGGAGGAGGGAACTAGGCGGGATGGGGCATTTAAACACAAAATCTTCCTTTAGTTACTGCCCCAAATTTTCTCAACTACTGTGTGATCAGGAAAGCCACTGCAGCCTCCCCTGCCATTCCAGGCATGGCACAGGTGACCTCAGGGGGGATTTATCTGCTTACCTACGAAAGCTCTGGAACGAATCAGTGCTGGGGAAGGGTAATGGTAGACTTGACAACAATATGATCCTGCTGGTCCCTACAAGCTATATGAAGTGCCCTCTCAATTTAGCTTCTTCAGTAGGAAAAAAAAACTTATTTCTTCCACTGATTCAACACTTAATTGCATCAGCTCTGGGGAGAACCTAATATTGTGAAGGTCAGTAAAGTCACGACCCTCCAGTATTCAGACCTGATTTTTTTCCCTTATAAAATTTAAAAGAAATCCCTTTCAGGCCTTAAGATTTGTGGGTTTTATTGGATGTCTGGGTGTCACATAAATATATGGCTTCAAAGACAGTGAAATGTTCTAGGCAGTAAGAGAGGCTACTTTAAACAGATTGCTTGTGTCATGATTTCATACTCATCCCTCAGAGAAGATGATTAGGTCTTGTGAAGACAAAAGGACAAATGATACATTTGTAGCGTGGAATTAAACACACTAACACTTCCAGGGAAAAAGAAGAAAAATCTCCTCTTTCTTAGAGAAAATAAATTTGAGTGGAAAGTTAAACTAAATTAGTGTATATATCTACAGATGCACAAAATTGACAATTTTTTCCCCCCTACATAATTTAGTGAAGGTCTTCCAGAACTGTCAGTAGAGCAGATACCTCTGTCTGTAGGTCTGTGTTATCCATAGCTGGCCACACTTGCTGCTCTCAGACTCTCCTTATTTCTGATAGCTTTGCTGAATTTTGACCATTTGAGCTGTTTGACATTTGTCTCAGGCAGAACAGTTTCAAAAAGTTCCAGCTGAAACAGTTCTTTCATCTCATGCAATTAGGGCAAGACTCAAATGCATTTTCTCATTTTGGTACTTGCTTGTTTTCTGTGTCACAGGCTGTTTTGGAGCCCTTTGAAGTCGATGGAAATGTGTCCATTAACTTCAGTAGACTCTAGTTTGTCCCTAATCGATAGTAATTTGATTAAAATAGCTCTGAATGTTCTGGATCCCAGTGGACGTTGCAGTTGTTCTTTAGGTTGCAATAGCCCCCAGCTCTTCTGTGCACTTTCAGTTCTGTTTGCCAGGATAAGGGAAAGCAGCAGGAGACTTGGGAATCTCACATTTCTTAGCTTGCCAAGGGCATCTTTTCCTCCTTGCATGCTACCTGAGTGAATGCTCACAGCCTCCCATGGCTGCTTACCCTGGGCCAGTCTCTTCTCTCAGCCGCTGTGTCTTTTAAACTCAATACTGAAGTGAAAGAGAGGAAAAACAGCAATGGAGTCTGCATTGAAATTGAAGTTCTGACACAGATGCAGAGTCTTGCAAATCAAAGAGAATTGATGAGCCTTGCACTGGCAGGTGCCCCAGCTTAATCACAGCCTAAATAATCCTGAAATTAAGATCAGAGTCCATCCCTGCAGTAGCTGCCATGTGGACCCACTGCCAGGTTCTGAGGCAGGGAGTTGGGTGCACGGAAGCACCGACCCGCTGGCACGGAGAGGCAGGAGCACTGTGCCTCAGCAGGGAAGGCACATCTTGGAGTCCTGGGGACTCGGGATCAAAGAGGCACAGAGATGTCAAGTGTGGCATGTCACAGTGCACCCCCTGCGTGGTGCAGTGGGGACAACCACACATGCCACCTCTTAATTAGAGAAAAAATGCTGTCCTCCAGTAGTGTCCTCGAACCAAAAGCAGTGAGCTAAGGGAGGGTGTCCACCTCCAAATAAAGAGATGGGCAAGAGCACAAATGCCTGGGAACAAGGCCATGGAGGAAATGAATAATATGCCCTTTGAAAGTAACTCTTTCTTTGTTAGTCTTATTAAAAAATATATTAAAAGTAAGATGTAACTATGCTCAATACAGCATTTTAAAAGTTCACATGGTTTTCAAGCATACCCTGCTAAGCACAAACTATGATTCATTTGGAATTTGCTAATTAATACTGGCATGGTGTTGTCCCCTGCTGTTGCCCAAGTTCTTGCTTGAGAGAACTTTTTTCTTTTTAAAGAAAAAAGAAAATATTTTTTCTTGGAACAGTAAGGTGCCTCTTAAGATGTGAAGTCTGCCAAGATAAAACAGGAAGGGGGTGAAATGGGAGGGATTTTCCCTTCGCTTTCACTGTGTTGCTTTATCATCAGTAGCACAACCGACTCTTTAGTAAGGCGATGACCACAAATAGCATTGCAAGAAATGCTAGCTCTTTTCTCATCCACATCTTTAAGTACTAAAAGCTGGGGAAGAGTAAATTGTCATTTAAAGTCTGGGTATTGCAGCAGGCGAACTGATTTTGCCTCTTTTCTCTCTATGAACTAATGGATGTGAAATCTTTCATAAAGTAAACCAACTCCTCTTAATAAAGCTCTGCATATAGATATTTAGCAGCTAAGCACTAAATCCATGGAATAGGGGGAAAGTGCAGAAGTAGTGGATTAATATAAAAAGGATCTTTTTTCCCCCTTCAAAGCCTCCTTAAGTGCTGACTGATGGAATAAACCCTGAAAACTTTCTCTGTGCTAATTGTCATGTTCCTTGGCTTGCATCCCATTTGCTGTCCGTCATCCTCTGCAGTTTAAGAAGTTCCACACAAGAGCTTTCTTCTTGTGTTTACAGGCATGCCATGTAGCGTATTCAAACCCAGGGATAGTTCAGAGGGTCAGGAAATCTTCCTCCTGCTTCTTATTAAAAAGAAAAAAAAAAAGCCCTGAAGATTCAGAGTTTGACGAAGCATCATTTCCCCACATACATCCAGCTTCTCAAAGGCACAGGAGCAAACTTTGAGCTTTCCTAGGCATAAACATGAATCAGTATCCCCCTCTAATCACCACAGAAATACTGGGTCAGCTCGGCAGCCAGTGGAAGGCAGTATAAAGCAGCTGAACTAAGAGAAGCCATGCTGAAAGCAGCTGCGTGATTTGGGTATGTGGCAGACTGTTTTCATTTCCTCTGATTAAAAAAAGATACTGTATGAAATAATGATAATAATCTATTCCTTTTTACCATCACCTTTTGAGTATGCATAGTATTGAGGAAGGAAGATGGCCTTTAGTTCCATCCCAATTAAATGCCGAAAGTCAGCTGTTCACAATTCTTTCGCTGGTGGATTATTTTCGACCCTCACGTTTTCCCACAGGACCCATTCCCTGCGTCATTATCAACTTTTTGAAATTGAAAGTATTATGAAGGCAATTTCTTGCCACCAGCTACTTTCACATCACTTTCTCAGGGCCCTGCAGCCTGAGAACAGCCACTACAGCTAAATCTATCAGCAACAGAATATTGGATGGAGTGACCTGAATTACCAAAAATCAAAATGCTCAAGAAATGTGCTATAAGAAATGGCTTTCATTTACTCACCGCTGATGGTTTTAATGGTTGTTGGGGACCATCATGTTCCAGGTCCATTCCTGCTGTCAGCAGCCTCCAACAAGGCACATGTGCTGGATGGCATGGATCTATAAGACACAGAAAGCATATTTCTGACTCACAATTGAACTATAAAATCTGACAAGACAGTGAACGTAGTGAAGAGATCAAAGAGCCTGACAAAACACAGGGATGTTGTAAGAGCTCAGGTTACATTTGTGCTTCAAAAAAAAAGAAACTGGAGCAGGGTTTCCCAGCTCTGTTCCTGGAGGGCTGCTCGTGGGAGCGAGGAGCAGGCTGGGTGCTGCACAGTGAAGCCATCTGGGGTACAACACCTTTGCTTTCAGTTGGTGGTAAGGAAAAATCTCTTCCAGGGCTCCCATAAAAGCCACAATGTCCTGTGGCTGAACTACAGAAAGCGAGGGCCAGATATTCTGCATAACCATAGTGAGATGTGCAGGAAACCCTAGGAACAATTCAACTTAGCTTTCAGGTGCTGTGGCAGGAACACAGTTGCACTGGGGATCTGGTCCCAGTTTGCCAGTGTTCAGTATCTTTAACTGTGTCACTGATGCTGTCAAATGCACAGAGGAAATAACATTTCTTCCAATCTGTTTTACTTGCTGTAGTGGCGTGTGTTTGCTGTAACTGTGCTTGACTGAGAGTAAAAGTGGCAGCAGAAGTGTCATCTGGGGTTGGTAGTACCCCTCTAAGTGAAGCCCAGTGTGCAGATTTCTGCATCTCCTACCTGATTTGGCTGTTCCCAGAGATTGCTGCTGGTCCTCGCCCTCAGCATTGCCAGGGATATCTCTGTTACACAGCTTGGAAAACAAGGAGCCGGCTGGACGGGTTCCCCATGCTCGCAGTCGTTCTCTCTTTCACTCCTCCGGCCGCGATTGATGGGCCCAGCGGTGCAGAACAAACATCGCTCCTGTAATTACCTGCTGCCTGTTAGATGCACAGGTAATGCACAGCTCAGGGGCTGCGAGGGCTTTGGTGGCAAACCAGAAGTGCAGGTAACAGAGGAACGGGGGTGTGACGGACAGCCACGTGCCGTTCCCTCGCGTGGGTCACCTCACTGAAAGTATTGATGTGCTTATTGGGCATCTCTGCTTAGGAGGTGCAGTTTGTTGTCCCTGCCAGTTGCATTTACAATATTTTGTTAATCCACTCTTTCCGACACCACAAATAGCGTATTTCATTGTGCTGCTTTATTGATCGAAGGAAGGATTCGGTTTGACAGCAATTTCAGAAAAGCCTTCAAGTTGTCCAAGATGCAGTAGAATTATTAACTATCCTAAGCAGACATATGGTAATTCAGCGTTTAATGTTTGCCCTGACACGCTGAGGAGTCATCATACCAAGTTACCAGCTGATGCCCATAAGTTTATGAGTACATAAATAATAGCTGAAATAGTCTTCTGGAGCTGTGTTTAGGTTTAAACATCCAGCCCTATATTTGCTGGGTGTTAGAGTTAAACTTCCTTTGGCAGGGTGGTGGGGGCTGGATCCCCCCTGCACTACTCACTACAGTTGGAATAAATTAATAGGATTTTCCAGCTTTTTGCAGCTGTATTTGTACAACTTCATCTTGAAATAATTTTAATTTCTGTGCCTAGACTTATAATTTTTTCAAGCGCGTTACACAGTTGGCTGTACATAATTATGTCTTACAGCCATAAGCACTGACAATCTGCTTACCTAAACTATTCTGCTCTAAACTTGTCATTTCACTGATGGTGAAGGAAGTGCATGTAATTCACCAGATCAGAAATTAAATTATCAATTAATAATAGTGAAAAAAATATTAAACAGGAAGTTCAGTATGTCTCTCAGAGTATCTGCAATTAAAAAGGCAGTTGAGAATTAGCCTCCCAGACCAGACTGGACTCCATCCATGTTAGGAGGATGATGTATGTGAATGCAGTTTTTGTTACTGGGGTTTTTGAAGCTGTGTTTAGGACTTTTGAGGACTGTTAATGGCTTTGGAGGGTTAAATACAAAACCAAAATATGCCATAAATGGAAGTGAGATATGAAGAGGCTCTATAGCATGTCAGAAATTACTGCCTTTTTTTTTTTTCCCCCTAAATCTATGGCGCCATGTCCTCGAGCTGGCCTGTCTGCCTCTTTGCATTAAAAGTGTGTGGATGGGAAGCACATCAATAAGTCATATGAGTAAGTCTAACATGAATTCAAGTCAAAGCAAGCAGGGGTCTCAGATCAAACCCACACAGAAATAGAGTTAATGAAAGAGAAAAAGTTGTCAGAAATGCAGCCCTGTGAATTCGCTCCAAAGGAGCAGAGTTCAACCAGGTTTGAAATTCCCTTGAAGGCAATCTCCTGTCCCTAATGCACGAGGCACTAGGACCAAAGTCATCTCACACTGGCTTTGTTCAGTGGGCAGTAAATCATAGAATCATAGGCTATTCCAAGCTGGAAGGGACCCTTAAGGATCGTGTAGTCTAGACTTTCACTGATGCCCATTAACTTTGCTCCTCCTCCCTCCTCACATTGATGTTTCCCTTTACTGACCACTGAAATAACTTCCATATACACTGTCCTGTGTAATCTGCCCTACAGAGCAAACAAACTGGTTTGCTTTTCCTATAATTAAGCTTTTCAGAGAGACTTTGAGAGCTGCAGAGCTTTAAATCCTGCTCTGTAAACATCCCAAAGTAGTGTCTCAAACATGAGCCTCAGCAGATTTTGTTCTCCAAAATAGACACACTGGAGGGCTTTGTTGTTTCCTATTGTTAGCTATTTGCTAGACAGGTCCAAAAGCTTTATTTTATGCTGAGACCAGCATTCACACTCATGCCACAGCATCACTTCTCCATGATCAGTAGGCATCATGCCACTGTGAGTTCAATGCATGTCTATATATGACTGGAAAAGCCAGAGCTCACTACAAAAACAAAGGTCGTACTAAGACCAATTACACCCCTGGATTCTGTGAACAACTCCCCTCCTGAGGACACAAGTGTGTTTGTTCTCCACTGAATGCTTGTTCCCTGTGTCTGAGCTCACTGTCCTACCGGGAGGAATGCTGCTTGTGCTAAATTGTCGTGTGTCTTTGCACAAAGATCATTCCTCACCTGTTCTTCTGCTGTGCAGCTAAATTTTTTAATGCCATGGGCCAGATTCTTAGCTGAAATAAATTAATGTGCCTCTCTTTGAAGCCTGTGAGTCTGCACTGATTTATACCAGCTGAGGGCCTCGATCATTAGTTACAGTGATCAGATTACTCCTGTGCAGGTCAGTATTTGCTACCCTTGCTTACTTTTTGCACTGAACACTTGGTTTTCCTGCTCAGTTTTACCCAGAAAGGTGCTGGATTTCCTTTTCCAGGCCGGCTTTGTGGCAGACATGATGTAATGACATAAGGCTTCAGGACAGATACACTTCAAAAAGAAATGAGGACAAATTCCTACTGCCCTGATTTATTTTTCTTGACTTTGTCTTCATTTAGGCGTAGCCATTGCAGACAGCTGTGGGGTCAGCCGCAAGAAAGCACTGCAGGATGGTACCCTGTGCAAAGAAACAGTGTGTAGCCCTTCATAAATAGGTTATGAAGGGTGATCTCTTGCCTGTCACGACTCCTCTGGCACAGGAATAAGAGGAGTGTGTTTTGAACTCTCAGAGGTATTTTCTTTCACCTTTTGTTGTGGAGTATCCTCTACAGCAGAGAAGGGCTTGTGCGTCTGGTTCAAATCCCAGTCAGTCAGTATCAGTCACTTGCATCTTGCACAGGATGAACAAGCCTCAGTTCTTCAGGGCCAAAATTCACCTGATAGCAGCACATCAGCTCCACTGGGATGCCTTCAGTCACTGCAGTGGAGAATCTGCTCTCTTGTAAGAGAGATAAGGGAAGGAGTAGTAAAAATGAGTTTTGTTGCTTCTGCTATCAATGTTCTGGCAGTGATAAGACGTCAGTCACGTGGAGGTGTTCTGCTGATCCACTGTAATCTTCTCTTCCCATCAGAGCTGCTCTCCTCCCTGTCTCTCACCTTGCCACAGTCTGAAGCATTTCCACAGCGGAGTTCTTAAAAACTGAACCAGCTGCAAAAGGCCCACAGAAAGGCATGTACTGCTTTAGAAATCACTGTGCTGTATCAGTTGCCATTAGATGTGGAAGACCCATTAGCATTGGTCGGTTCCTGATACAGACACATTGGCTTCTTGACCTTCATAATAGCGAGTAATGAAAATTACTTAATTATTTAATCATGAAGACCATGCAACAAATTGCAATTTACTGAGTTTTTACTGGTAAAGGCAAAGACCTGGCAGGTCTTTCATCATGTGAGCTGCTGGCAGTCCCAAGTCACCACTCAGAAACTTCGGCCCAGCTGCCATTACGCAGAGAGCAGACTGGCCCCGTGAGCCCTGCAGACCTCAGTCTTGTTGTGTCAGTACAACTCACGCTAAAGCATAAAATCTTTGCTGTTTCAGCAGGTGGGAATGCAAAGCTAAGCTGCAGCAGATCCTTGGCCTGGATGTGCTGCTTCACACCAGGTATTCTGTGCTTGTAGCGTCTCATCTGGTCAGGTACAAAACTCGGTTTCCTAGGCAAAGGGATTGTTATTTTGCTTTTCTTCGAGTAGAATAATGGTAGTTTTGAATTAGACTGTGAGTCTGACAAGTTCAATTTCATCCTGTGCTTGTGCGTGGGATCACACACAGTTACTGGCCAGAGTCGCAGGCAGAAATTCTCCTCTCCCACTGCATTAGCAGCTCCTTATTGAGCTTGATTTATACGCTGTTCTCCGTCTGCTCAGTGTTACATTTTCACCCAGGTAGAGGAGAAAAATCCTGGTAAACAATTCAAAAAAAACTTGGAAGGGAGAGAAGGAGTGAAAACTATCAAAGCTACTGATAGGCATAGGGAAGGTTCTGGAGAAGTGTGTCCATGTGGATGTAGTTGGCCTGAAGGGAGGAACAGGGTTGGAGAGAGGCCCTTGGACGGGGGGAGCCACATGGAAGCCAGAGGACCTGCGAAGTGCTGGAAGCTGTCAGCGGCTGAACATTTGGTGAAGCACCTTAGCCAGGCACTCCCGGTGTCCGTGCAGAGCAAGCAAATCCTCCTGGTAAGGAGCAGAGGAGCTGAATGGGAACAGGCTCCTCTGGAGGTGGTGGAGCACAAACTGGGCATGTGGGAGAGGTTCTTCTCTTTTGGGTTGAAACATCTTGTAGTTTTGTTTCTTTCTCCTAATGCAGGCTGCATAATCAGTTATATCAATAACATAAATGACAGCTTTAATCTCTCTGGCATCCTGTTTGGTTTATCCTCAAAATAAATATGTTATAAATCACTTTGCATAGATTTCAGCTGGAGAAGAGCAAGAGTTAACCTGACATGGGAGAGACCCATCCATTGGGACAAAGGGAGTGTTTTGTAGTTTGGCTTTTGATTTGTATTTTAAGGAAGAGGAAGAAACTTAAGCTCTTGGACAGTAGCAATGATAGTAGTGAAATGCTGTTTGTAACTGCAGGAAGAAAGGTGTTAATCACAGTGAATCTCAGTCATGTGAAAATTGGGTGTCTAGTTTGAGTCCTTGGCACTCTCTCTACAATATGTGGAAAGAGAAAACCACTTCTTCCAGGGATTCTGATGTATAATTAAGCCTTCAAGAGGGAAGGATGGATATCACTCTGGAAATACTTGCTTCCCTTCTGTTTCTCTGGGACCAGATACAAAGTTTATAGGAGTCTTGTGTGAGATGAAACCAGTCCCAGCTGAGGGAAGAAAGAAATCCACAAGTACAAATGTGCAATTCCATCCCGTCTTTCTTTGCCAATGAAGCTCTTTCCCAATTAACCTTGTTTGCAAACACCACTGCCATGGGAAACTCGGCTCAGTCAAGAGTCATTTTGCCCAGTGGGGGGTGAAGACTTGCAGGGCAGGCTGGTGTAAAACCCAGTGTTGGTGTTAGTGGGAATGGTGGCTTTATTCAAACACAACACCTGCCCTTGCCATGTCCAGACATCCTCTTTGCAAGGCACAGAAGAGACATTTTTCTCCAAAGACGGCAGAAATGCTTTAGAGAATTTTCTAGGTTTTGCTGGTTTGGTTTTTTGATTTTTTTTTTTTTTTCATTTCCTTCTGGGGCATAGCTTGGGATCATTGGCAAATGGGAGAAAAGGAGACAAGTTGATAAATGTCTCGTTCACCTGGGTGGGTCTCCAAATCTGTATTAATTTTTGTGTGCTTGCTTGACTTTTGCATCTTTTCATTGAAACCATATGTGATTCTTTCAGCAACACACAGTAATTTGTTTGGAAATACAGGGCTAGAGATGTGTCTCTTTGCTGGCTTCTACAACAACTGTGAAATAAGAGTTAAGAACTTTTATACAAATGAGTCCTAAACATATTGCAAATCAGTTAAAAATAAATAAGTAAGTCCTTAGCAAAGATTTCAATAAGCAGTAAGAGTAGCTGAATTAAAATATTTCCACTAAAATTAATGAGCCAATCCTGGAATGCTTAGACTGACTCTTAAGTGTGCTCTTTTAAAGGCTTTGAATATGTTTGCCTGTCTGAATTTCTGTGGAGCATTTTGAATGCATGACAGATTATAGTCTTCAATTATTTTAATTTGGTTTTCTTAATGGGCAGAATAGCTAAGAGCTTAATAATAAAAGGCACTTACTGCTTATCATTTACATTATTTTATGTGTTCATTAATAATTATAATGGGTTTTATAAAACAAAAGAATCAAGTCTAAGTATCCCCAGGTCATGTTAGTGCAAATGTTGCATAGTACTCTATGGGAGATTTGGGAAACTAAGTATTTTTTGAAGGGCATTCTTGACTCCATATGTTACAGAGCAAGATGGAGAGCATCAAAGGAAATTTATTTTCTAGTTTGCTCTGTGGAAGGAAAATGCAACAGAGAAAAAATGTCCTGTTTTGCTTTCTTCAGATACATTCCCAGGCACTTATATATTACCATTGCATGGTGATGGACAGAACCCAGACCATGTAGGGCTCGTGAAATTCCCTAAATATAGTTTGTTAGGTACAGAAGTACAAGTCACATCTTGCCTTCTGGAGGTTCAGTTGTCCTTGTTTGTTCAGCTTTTCCTCACACACCCCATTTCCTAGGCCTCCAGGCATTTTCTTTATTGATATCTATTGACATCTAAACAGTCTCCACTGGGGCAGTGTCGTGTTCCATTTATAGTCTCACTGGTGCCCTGCAATCTGCTGACCACACAGCTCTCCACGGTCTGTTATCACCCCTGCTCCTGGCATGGGAGCCTTACAGGGGTCTGTGGTGGTTCCTGTCATCAGCCAGGGTGAGAGAGAGAGGGGGCTTGTAATTCAAACCCTCCCAGCAAGAAAGTGAAGTTCTGAGAGCACAAGGATGTGGATCGATGGGAGAAAACCAGCGATAAAATCTGATACCTTAGAGGAGCTCATCACTTGAAATCCTGTTCACCAGTAAAACTTACGGGAATGGTTCAGCTGCCCCGTAAATCATGATGGAGATGCACAAACCCGAAGATGTTATCTGTAAAAGCAGGATGCAGTCCTGTGCTACAAACACAGGCTGCGTTTCTATCTAAAAGTGACATTGCTGCAGAGGAGAAAGCCAGCTCGGGAGGGCTTAGCCCTGTATTATCTCAGGAGTTGCAATGTTCATTTTCACACATTTTAGGTATCATATCAGAACCCACAGTGGAAAATACCTGTCTGTGAAATCACAGCATTTCTCCTTGTTTCTGGAATCACTGTAGAAACAAGGGCTGAGCCAGACCCCTGGCATTCTGGTTCTGAGTTGCAGACATTGACAGCATCCCCTGTGCTCTGTTTTGGATGATGCATCAGTGCTTTGGGCTCAGACTTCTCACTGTTGGGCTGCAAGGCCACCCTGTCCTTGCTGGCCACAGCCAAGCAAAGGGCTGGCAACACCAGCACAGTGCCTGGCTCTGCTGCACGTTCCTTGTGGGGCTTTGGTGGCTGATCCCACATTTCCCAGATGGTCTATTTGTATCTCTCAGAGTAGGTGAGGTTTCCTGCATGGAAAATGCCACCTGTGTTCCTGAGGTAGGATAGGAACAGAGGATTGCATCTTCCAGCATAAATTGCCTTTTGATCTGGGACATTCTCCCTCACCAGTGTAACAATCCACTCCAAGCTTCATCCCGGAGGGGTTTTTTAGAGCATAAAAGCTGCTTTACAAGCAAATTTCCCTTATGACAGTCATCACCCATCATCATTCATCCTGCTCACATCATCATATGCAGAGTTGTATCATGCCTGGCACTGGAGAAGCTCAAAGCTCCAAGGGTTCTCCGAGTAAAAAATGTATAAATGCAGCTAAGGAAAACCATCCTTCTGCCATCTGTTCTGTAACCCAGAGCCCTGCATACCTCTTGACTGCATTACAAAAGGAGAGATAAATGAAAGGAAAATTCATGTGTATGTTCTCCAGTCAGAAGATTATCATATGGATCTGTCTTCTCACTTTCCAGGCATAAATGAAGGAAAAAGTAACTCCCTTCTGAACCAGCAAATTCCCCCAATCAGTTATTTTTTCTCCTGATCTAGTGAGCTCCTTGGGAAGAGAGGAGTTTTTATTTTTTATTATTATTATTATTATTATTATTATTATTATTATTATGGCAAACTGCTCCAGAAATGGTTTCAACAAAAGAAGTAAACCTTACATTGTGTTCAGATAATGTTCTTAACTTCTCAACAAGATTTATTAAATTGCACCCTGGGAATTACGCAAATGAAACCTTTGGTCAAAATGTTAAAGGATTACTGAAAAATGTTTTTTTTTATTTTGAATCTCATTAAGAGTGCTAAAATTATATGTTCCAATATAAAAAGCATGTGTGTGATAAATATGTCCCTGGTAGTAACACGTACTGTGCTTCACTGACAATGGTCTTTGCAACTTTCTGTGACAAGTGCTACTTCTTACACGATTTTTTCTGAACAGTTCACGCCCTTGTATTCTTACTGGAAATGAATTTAAGTACAGGTAACAGGCAAACCATTGTATTGTGATCACAATTAACTGCAAATAACGAGTCACTGCTGAATATTTGCAACTTATTTCCCCCTCTCTTTGCTCAATGCAGTATAATTAGCTCATGGAATTCTCTCAGTATAATTGGGTAAGTCGTGTGGGTCTTATGATATATTCCATCTCCTAGATCTGCAATGATTTACATACAGACAGTGTAGACCCTATTAATGCTAATAAAAGTGCTGCAAGGACATCCTATAGCGTACACTTTATTAAACTGTACAGAGCTTTCTTCGAGAGCTTCTGTTTATCTGCGTTTCCTGAAAATAAAATATAGTGCCTTTAGCACTGAATATTTAAATCCAGGCTCCTTTCCCCTGTTTCTGTCTCTCTCTATGCATTTCTAATGCTTCTATCACTATGGGATCTGGGTACTACACGCAACAGGAAATAGAGCAGAAAAATGTCCACGAAGAACTAACAGATTCTCCCCTTCTAAGATTCAGGTTAAAACTGCTTCCATTTTGGTTCTTTGGAGAGGCTGATTAGCTCTCCGGTGCTTGTACTCAAGTGCAGCCATAGTTGAGCCAGGCTGGGGCTGGGGAGACCCTCCCGGCTCCCATCTTTCAGTGAGCTGAGCAAAAAGGCAGGAAAAGTGCAGATATCTTGATTGGGTTGCTGTGGGTTTTTTCAAGTCTTGTTAAGGAAAAATTTACTTTACAGATTCATTGGAGCTGTGCAGACAGACACTTACAAAGACACATAACTGTGTGTTTCACATTACCCTCTTTAATTTCTAAGATGGGACCCCTACCCTGGCTCAAAGCTGGAGGTTCAGTAGCATCTTGCTACGTTTTCACTTACCTTTAAGCTACCGATGTGGATGTAGTGGGTTGGATCTTGAACTCCCTGGCTTGGGCTATGCATTTGCACAGACATCTGACAGCAGTTTGATTTCCAGCCCTTTCCTCTGGCAGGGTGAGAGCTGACCTTCTGCAAATGGGGACTGTGGTCTTGCTGGTGAGTCGGCTGCCGTCATTACAAACACAGTTGTGCAAGCAAAGCTTGATTTTAATATACCTTCCTACACCCACAGATTTGCTAATGAAAATTGGATTCATGCCTGTCTGCTTGGGTTTCTATTACAAATATCCACTAGGCCCACAAAAATAACGAGTATAAACCATCGTGTGCAGCATGAGGGCACTTTCAGTGTCCCCAGTCCCTCTTTTAAGTGACTGTGCCAGTGTAAGTCCAATCAGTCTTCCTCGATACTAACGGTGTAACAAGCAGTGAATCCTCTAGAGAAAAGACAGATGAATCTGTCTCTATTCCCTGACCTTCAGCTCCAGCAGCGTAGGTGCTGTGCAGATCAATCCTGGCAGTGTCTTGTAATAACTGACATGATTAGCTGTTAATGGCAATGGATGGCGTGGTGGAGGCAGTACAAAGAAAACAGTGTACAAACTTGGTAATGATCTGGACAAAGGCATCAAAGCCGAGTCTTCGAGCCAGGGATCTGATATTGCTCTGCCCTGACAAGTTCAGCACTTTGTCAGCCTCCTGTGTCAGGAGGGGAAGGAATGGCAGTAGGTCACATGTGGGGGGAGTGCAGAGCAGCCCACAGCCCCTTCTCAATTCCTTTGCCTGACAAGCAAAGCTTCCTCCTCCCTTGGGAAATGACCTTTGCTCCCCAAATTGGGGCTGTTTGCGGGACACAGGGTCTCCTGCATCCCACTGAGTGCACTTCAAGCGTGCAGCTGCCATGGCAGAGGTGATAACATGCACTCAGCTATGAGGGATCTATTATCTTCCCACTACTTTGTTGTATTCATAGACCTGTTAGGGAAAAAATTATGCACATTGCTTTTACAGTGCCAAGACAGTTTGTGATGGTGCAGGGGGTGGTAATTTATTTGTACCTTGCACTTTCTTTTGGGAATACTCGTGCTGTTGCAAGAACTTCTTTCAGCATTTGATCAGAAAATTAAATTTGTGTTTAAAGAGATAGTCAGGGTTGCTAGGACAACATATTAACCTCCCTTCTTTTTTTCCTTGGCTCTGTATCCAAGGTTCATGGAACTCGTTGTGCTGTACTCGGTTTGCAGTGTTGTTTGCAAGGTATGGGAGGGAAGGGCTTTCAAAAACAATGTCCAAAACATGATTCTCCTCAAAAAATAATCGCATGAAATGGTAACATCCCACTGGGCACTCCCAGCCTGGCCTTCTCAAGCCAGCAGGGTTGGACAAAGCGGGAGCGAACAGCCCCGTTCCTCAAATTTTGTGGGATTATTCGTGTGCACGGTCACAGGGACTGAGAATACGATGGGGGAGCTTGCAGACACGGTTTTCAAAAGTGATTAATGGCTGGGAGACTCTGGGTATGGCTGAAAAATCTGGGCTCTTTAAGGAAACCGGGGTTTCAGTAATATGTAAACAGTGGGTTTTGTGCATTTTGGGCTCTTCCACATCTGAGTCAAAAACTCATCATTTCAATGATTTCCAGAGAGTCATCATGAATAAAAGAGCAGTAAAATAGCTGAAACTGTGTGGAATACATGGCTTTTTGCCAAACCTTTGGCATTCAGCTCCCTTGTCAGAATTGACAGCGGCACTACATCTGTGCAGCTTTCAGGCTCAGATCTTTAAAGTTGCTGAAACATCCATATGGCTTTTGTCCAAAACTTATGGATTCCTGTCTCTTATTCCATCCAGATTCGTTCTGATAAGGACAAAGAGATCCATATCAGATACAGCATCACTGGAGTGGGAGCCGACCAGCCGCCGATGGAAGTCTTCAGCATTGACCCTGTGTCTGGCAGGATGTACGTGACACGCCCGATGGACAGGGAAGAAAGAGCCTCCTACCACGTAAGCATCAAACATCTGGAGTTTTATCTGGGTTCACAAGCTCAAGGCAGAACTGTACCAGAGTTGCTGGGTTCTAGAAGGGATGTGCTAAATCAGCCAAGGCAACTCAAAGAGCTGGTCAGCGGCAGCTGAACGTGAGCCAAGGTGTGCCCAGGTGGCTGAGAAGGCCATTCTGGACTGGATCGGCACTAGCGTGGCAGCAGGGCCAGGGCAGTGACCGTCCCCCTGTACTCAGCACTGGTGAGGCCCCACCTCGAATCCTGGTTTCAGTTTTGGGCCTCTCAGCACAGGAATAGTGAGGGGCTGGAGCACATGCAGAGAAGAGCAAGGGAGCTGAGGAAAGGTTTAGAGAGCAAGTTTGATAAGGAGTGGCCAAGGGAGGTGGAGATGTTCAGTCTGGAGAAAAGGAGTTGTGGGAGGGGAACTTCTCACTCTCTACAGCCTGGAAGGAGATTGTAGCCAGGTGGGGGTCGGGCTCTGCTCCCAGGTAACAAGTGACAGGACAAGATGAAACGGCCTCAAGTTGTGCCAGGTGAGGTTTATGTTGGGTATCAGGAAAAATTTCTTCACCAAAAGGGTTGTCAAGCCCTGGCACAGCTGCCCAGGGCAGTGGTGGGGTCACCATCCCTTCAGAGATCTAAAAGATGTATAGTTGTGGCATTTGGGGACATGGTTTAGTGGTGGGCTGGGCAGTGCTGGGGGAATGGTTGGACTTGATGATCTTAGAGGACTTTTCCAGCTTTAACAGCTCTGTGATTCTGTGAAAGTGGTGACACACTTATGTGCTTTTTGGACACAAAGTCAGAGTAATTTGTTTAAAATGGTACAACATCACATTGTTAAGTCCATGCAAATTCATGTGTAAACTGAACCACCCAAAGCCATGAGAAACCAGTCAGTACATTAGCATGTCTTGGGAAATTACTAATTTAAGAATCATTACTGCAGCTAAACATGCAATAATTGCTATAGTCATTTTTCATTTTAATTCTCTGGGAGATGTTCAGTCAGTATGATGGGGGTGTGTCAGATAGGTTTTTAAATACGCAGATAGGCTAATATTAAATATGAGGGAATTAATTAAGATTAATTACACTCAAAAGTGGTGCCTCATGCTGTCCTAGTTCATAAAATGCTCTACCTGCAGTATGCTTGGAGTGTAATTGGTTGTTATGTTTAGATATAAATCCTAGCCCCTCTACTGCACAGCGTAATTGCACAGCAGATACAATCCCACAAATTGCTAAAAAAAACATGTTGCCCCTTGCATGATAGCCCTGCAAAATTTCAAATATTTTCTGCATCTACGCTTTAGTTCTCTCCTGGAGTGGCTGTGAAAGGTTGTTTCATGGGTTGCTCTCAGCCTTAGCCACATCTCCTGGCACCGTAATAGCCGTTCCAGGGATGCTCTAATGTCAGTGGAGCGGTACAGGTCACTTCCACTGACACCATATTCCAAACGGCGCCGGCGGAGATGCACATTCTGTCAGCTTTATCAGGTATCCAGTTAACCATGTTGACACAGCTTCTGGACTGGGGTGGAAGGATAAAGAAAATAGATTACCTCTTTAGCTGGGTGGAAAAAGAGATTTCCCCTGGGTAAAAAAAAAAGATCTGAAGAAAAATTATTTTGTCCTCTGTGAACAAGAACAATTATTTTGTTTGTTGTGCCTAGGAAAATAGGAAGAGAGGTTGTTTTGAAAAAGAAATATTTGAGATAAAGTGTGTGTCATCTCAGCATTGTTGATATTGTTTCAGCAGTGCCAGGTTATTATCAGTCTAGTCAATAATACAATACACAAGTTAACACTTTTGATGGAGCCGCTGTGATGTCTGTGATCAGACACTCTCAGTCAAAAACATAAGATGAAGAAGATTTTGTCCTCCCTCATAACAAATCCTGCGCCCCCTAAAAATGAACTGAACCTACCAGTTATGGTGAATTCAGTAAATTGAATTCTCGCCTTGTCAAAGGTGACGGGATGAGGCTGCCTTGTACATACCACAGGATTTCCAGCCTTTTCTGTGCCTTACAGAAATCTTGAACTAGTGACATCCATATGTAAATAAGCACATTCACACTCTGAAAGTTACAGGAAGATGTATATTATAGAGAGTGAATATCTGATAAGTATGTTATGAGACCTTATAGACAGGAATAGTGAGTGACAGAAAATCTTTGTTAGCAGAACAGTAGAAGGTGATGGAGAACATTTTAAGTTGTGGCTGCAAATGACCTGTAGATCCTTCAGCCTCAGTAGCAATGGACTGATGATTTACTGAACCATCAATTGTTCATTTACTAACTCTTTGCAAAGCATTTATAAATATACCATGAACAAAGCAATGACCTGAACACTTGAGCAGAAACTTGCAGTAGGAGTGAACGATGCTGGCAACTGAAAAAAATCTGGCCAGCTTCCAGAAAGAAGATACAGTCCAAAGTCTTGGCTGATAGAAGTTCTAAAGAAGTCAGTGAATTTATGCCACTTCCTATAGCCAAATTTCTAACTGAAGGGAAAGACAACATGGAGCCAGGCTGAGTGCTGGAAGAGCAGTGACTGAGGTGTAGGCTTGGATCTGAACTGTAGAGCTTGGCCACCTTTAAATTGGTTTGATATCTGCTATACTTTCTTTTAGCTTGGATTAGTAGCTTAACTCTTCAGCTGGGGTAAAAAATGTCTGTGGAGCTGCAAGATGCCACTCCAGGTTCCTCTTACCCAGCAGTTGGTGGGCTCTGTGTGCAACACAGGCTTGCTGCTCTGGCTGAAGGTGGGTGCATTTATACAGCCTCAGGTTTTCTGCAGCCCTGAACAGAATTCAGTCTTTTCAGCATCTCTGTCACTGTCGAGTGTTGTCCTTGCCGTTTTCATTCCCAGGTAATCTAAAAACTAATTATAAAAAAAGAACAATAATTTGCAAGTGTTTGCGGAGCTACATATGAAGAGTTCTGTTTCATTAACTCCCACATTTTCAACACATATTTTCTTATGCATAATTATCTGTATTGCTTCAGGACTACCATTTTTAAAATACTAGTGTTTTAACTCTCCCCACATTCAGCAAGCCATTTGTCTGATGAAACCTACCTCATTCCCTAAGGTGAAACAGGTTTTTTTCTCATTAGATCAAGGAGTTCTGCAGCAGAACTTGCCCTGTTTTTGAGATCATTCATGAACTTTTAGGGAGGATCATTCCAAGCTTGATGTATGCAGAGATGTATGTGCCTCTGGGACTCACGGCGCCTGCCCAGGTGCTGTGTGTGCCGGCAAACGAGAGATCACAAGTTCAGCTGTATTTTGGCCTCATCTGTTTTTGTCTGCACTACAAACCAGAGCACAAACTCTCCAGGGACCTCACAGACATCCCAGACGCAGAGTCAGCTGAAAATATGAGCAGAGAAAAATGAAACGGGGTTTACAGCCACTTAACCAACCCAACCTTGTGGTGTGGAACTGCCCGTGTGGCGCTGAGTGATGCTGCGGGAGCCACCCCAGCATCGTTAGTGCCCATGGCTGGGGATGGACCCCTGGGACACACAGCCTTGGGACACCCTTCTAGGGAGCTCACAGCCATGGGACACACTTCCATGGGGCACACAGCCTTGGGGCACACAGCCTTGGGGCACACAGCCATGGGACACACTTCCATAGGGCACACAGCCATG